>OZ010593.1:102363174-102463174 GCA_963932145.1 Acanthosepion lycidas | reverse complement strand
TTCAAATCTCAAACTTTACAGGTATGACTAAAATGTGTATTTCCCCAAGAAAAATCCAAAAGAGAAATTTAATTATGATAGTAAAAAGATTTTTAATAAGGCATATTCCTGTCACTTGTAAAGAAGTGAAAACACTAAAATAATAAATGAATGATGGAATGAATAATTTACAAACAATAACAAATAATATCAGAAAAGCAACTGACTTCAGATTTATCCATCATTGACTTGAAAGATAAAAGATCAAGATTTAGGACTTGAAAAACATTTTTTTAACAGTAACTTTCCCTCCATCTCTCACTCTCTCCTGTTTTTGTCTACAAATGAAAAATAAAATAAGCAAATAAAATAAAAAAACTAAAACAAAAATTAAAAAGTACAAAACAAAAACAAAAACTGTTTTCATTACTATTCCATAGCAGTTTTAAAATTTCATGTCCTGGGATGAGAAAAGAAGAGGCCAGTCTTTAAAAGGACACTTCCGTAGTACCGAGTACATGTTGCTCATAGCCATGGTTCACAAGTCGTCTTCCCCCATGTGCATCAGTATTTATACTTATCTTGGATCTATCTTGATCTACTCCGTCCCCACAGGTATGTGTTGTTAGCTGATTTAATTGCATTTTAAGCAGTAATCAATAGACAATAAGAGCCTGATGCGACAAGCCATTCTTATGAAAAAGGGTAAGAATGAACAAGAAATGTTACATGGAGACATACAGCCATCAGCAGCGGCAATAACAATAGCAGCCAAGGTTCAACTGATTCTCACTAATATGGGCTCATGCTGCAGTAGCAGTAGTTGAAGGTGCCAAGGCAGCAGTTGAAGTAGCAGTAGAAATAACAACAACTGTATATATCTGGCGAGCTTTTAGCAAGTCTTATTTTTATAGGATGAAGAGATAGACAAATTCAAAAAATTCACAATAGAATGCTTTGATAGAGTCAAAAACAAATTTGAAATTTTAAACAGATAGGCAGTATTACAATAAACGAGAGATATGAACATAAATAATTCTGCAATTAGAAAGGTAAATAAACATATCAATAGGAGCAGGAGCTCATGATAAATAAATAACCAATTTTTGTTATAACTTTAGGCAAAATTCAAACCTCCAGAAAATAAGTGGTGCATTTCAATTGGTCAAGGCAAAAGAAAACCAGGAGAAAATTGTATCGTCATCATCCAAAATATATGCATATAAAAAAAAAAAGTAAGAAATTTAAATTGAAGCAATGATCATTACAGCTCCCAAAGGTGCTGGTAGAACAGAATAAATATTTTATACAATATACAACTGTCCATAAAACTAGTTAAAAAAAGGGGAAAAAAATAATATATCTAAAAATAGTACATAATACAAATTCCCTTGACCTTTTCAACAAGGTATATCTCATGTACCAACAGAATGTACTACTAATATTTAACATTTTGATGGTTTCCCAAAAATTTCCAAATTGCTATTTTGGAGAGCAGTGCTTTACCATTGTCTGCTTTTAGTTAGAAAAAGAACTACTTGGTTTTTAAATAAAAATTGTGCTTTAATAAGATTCACTAATAAGATACAAAGAATTGCATACCTCATCACTTCTAATTTAGTGCTTTAAATACAGAAACAATATTATTGAAAAATTATATATATATATATATATATATACATACATACACGCACACACAATAATGAAATAAAAAAGAAAATAAATACATTAATACTTTGCCTAGCAAGCCAAATCTTTATGGAACCTTTTCAAAGAATAATTTATGATGATCTAGGATTTGTGTGTGTGTGTTTTATAAGGAATTCTGGTTCAATTCTTGTGTCAAAGTAAGGTAAACAAAGGAAATATCAACAGAATAAAGTAAATTAAATTTATAATGAATTTATTATTAAGTATTTGAAATCTTCATTTTTAGTAACTTATTAAAAGAGTCTATTGTATATTATTTGCTAACATTTCCAAGAACATTTTATAATAAAAGTTCAGCAAAAAATGATGGTAAAATTATTGCATTTTTGTGAAGTTCAAAAAAAATTCACTACTCTTTAAAGTTATTCCTTTGGGAATATCAGATGATATAAAAATCTCAGAATTTATTTCAAATACTACAGACCAAAAACGAATAACAATATATGAATGAAAAAAAAAACACCATTCTGCATGTTGAAAGATTTTTTTAAAGAAATTTCTGAGAGATTAATTTCTATTAAGTAAATCATAAAAAATGTTAAATGATAAAGAATATAAAATTTCAGTTAATCTCTTAGCTAGAACAGAATTTCTGTTTGGTTTTAGTGCATATTTTAAGTAAGTTATAGCTTTTTCATTGAAACCTTTCCAAAACCATGAAATTTAACTGAAATTATTTAAGATATCTCCACAAAGCAGCATAAGCATATACAGTAACTCTCTCTCTCTCTTATGTAAACACATAAGGTAGTGGCGGAAAGTTTTCAGTATGATTCTCTTCTTAAAAACTCATTAAATGATTAAACTTTATATTTTGGGGAAGAACTTCTTAGATATACTGACAATTCCAGTCCACCCCATATTTTATATATATATATATATATATATATATATATTATATTATATACACACACACTTGCATGCATGCAATCAGCTTATGGCCATATCATGTTAAAACAGTGGTTCTCATACAATCACCGAAGTTAAGCAAAGTCAAGTCTGGTTAGTATCTGATGTAATGAATATGAATATGCCTGGGTTCCCCCTCACAGTAATATGATTGGCTGGTGTCAGCCATATATGCAGACTGTATATATACATAAACTTTGCCTATGCCTACTACTTTGACGAGGACCAGTCCATTATGGTTACCTGCTAGATTGTCCTACTCGGTTACAGTAGCCCCAAACCACTTTCCTACTTCGAACAAATATATCCCTATCCGGAACATATCAGTATCTAAATGGGTGACCACTTGGGAGTACCAGGTGCTTTCAGCTTGGATATATAGGTGGTGTAATGAATAACAACTTGAAATTGGAACTTGGCTCTCCAAGTTCCAATTCCAGTTAGGTTCATTATATTTACTTACATGCAAGTACTCTTGGGAAAGGTATCACTACACCTCTTCTTCCCCAGCTATGGTTTAATTAGTAGAACTTGTATCAATAAATCATTATTATTGCCCTAAAATTCTTACAATCTGAAAATATTTTCTGGCTTTAGATAACCTCCCAAAACTTGATGAGGTGTAAAAAAGAAATCCATCAATCACATATATGCAATTATCTACCAGTATATATTTCCCAAAAGCCTATCACCTATAAAGCTTGCATGAAATTTGAATATAGAAAAAGTGAAAAAATATGCATTAACACACATTTTATATAAACTTTATGATATTTGTTCTGTGAGTTGATGTCACACAATAATCAAATAGAATTGCATGAAGCAAACTGACATATATTGAACAAATGACTGGTTAAATCTCCTAGAAGAAACAAATCACCAAAGAAATGATGCTTACAAGTGAGTAGAACACGTGTTCCACAAGTGAGTAGAACACGTGTCCCACAAGTGAGTAGAACACGTGTCCCACAAGTGAGTAGAACACGTGTCCCACAAGTGAGTAGAACACGTGTCCCACAAGTGAGTAGAACATGTGTCCCACAAGTGACACCTCAAAGGATATACTTTCTACATAATAAGAAAATGCATCTATTACAAAGGAAATAAATAGTCTGATAAATAGCCAAATATTTACTGATGGCATAAAGATAACAAACTATGATAAACATAGGAATTAGAATAAGAGTTCATAACCTGAAGAATATTATGACTGTTTCAAAAATTGGAGCAGCATAGCTCTGTATCTGGTTAAATCCACAGTTGGGGAAATATTTTTAACAGTGCAATCTTAATATTTTAACTTATGTCCTTTGAATCTGAATATTTTAATTAATGACCCTTAATAACATGAATATTTTATTGCATGTCTTCTCACAATCTGGACATTTTACTGCAAGTCCCCCTACAATCTGAACATTTTACTGCATGTCCTCTAGAGTTGGCTGGTTTGGCAATTTATGTTTTGGTATAGGTTTCTGATTTTGTTTTCCTTGATACCATAGTTTTTCACTCAGTTTTTAATTTAGTATTTTTGCTTTCTAAGCCATTCATTTTCTTGTGTAATGATAGCATTTCCGGTCGATACCTGATTTTGTTTGAGATTGATAATTTTGCAACTTAGTCCGTTCAACTCCCAATATCTCATGTATTTATGGTTCAATCTTAAAAATACTCATATGGCTGGAAATATGTAATTTGTTTGTGCTTTTATTCATTGAATTATTTTTTTACAGTGAGTTAAAATGGTACTGCTTTGACCAGCCAAAAATATGAAATAATTTTTTTTTTCAAGACTAAATTTTACATGTTACTTTGTTTCGCAAAATCAAAGTGACCAATCTTTATCAATATTCTTGAAATTGTACACTCAATTAGAAGACAACTTAAACTACAACCAGGAAGATGTTCATTTCCTCTCTGACCTGAAAAAGCAAATTCTTTCAAAAATTATAAAGCATAAAAAAAAAGAAAAGAAAAAAAAAGATAATTCTTTTCTGGTATGCCAGTCAACTATTATTGGGGTTTTGCAAATAAATTTCTTCAAAGAAAATCAATGAGTTATTTCACACCCAAATAAATTTGTTTTTATCCAGTGAATACACCTAAAATGAAATATTAAAAATAATTAAAAGATTTTAATTTCATTTTTAGTATGTGTAGATTTCCAAATCTGCTAGTATCACCTGTTCTATTTTAGATACACATTTTAAAACTGAAATTAAAAACTATTTTAATCATTTTAATATAATCTTACTTAAGTGTATTATTCGCCAGATAAATCCATAAAGATATTTGTAAAAATAAAATGTATTAATTTTCCTTGTTTAGAAGAATTTTATATGCAGAACAGTAACAAACACCCACTGAACACTAGTGGCTACAAAAGAATAATTTTTTACTTTGGGTTTAAAAAAAGTGACTTGCAGTTTTAAAAATATACACATTTTAAAACTGAGAATAAAACTTTATTTTTTAATATCTAATTTTACATGTATTCGTTAGATAGAAACAATTTTATTTGTAGAAAACAGACTTGCATCTCTAGAAATATACACATCTTAAAAGTAAAATTAAGAGCTATTTTAATTATTCTTCATATCTAGTTTAGGTGCACACCCTAGATAAAAAAAACAAATTTATTTATAAAAAAAAAAGTCTTCTTTCATTTTTTTTTTGTTTACAACAAGTTTATTTCGTGATTGGCATAATGGCTTACTAGAAAACCCTTACAAAAAGCCCAACTTCATAAAATTTAACATTAAGATGAAACTGACAACTATTTTTTTTTTTTTAATTTTTACTGGTTATTTTGTTGTTAACTTAATTTTACGACAAAAAGATTATTTGTTTTTAAAAACTGAAATAAATAGATTTCACTTTTGGACATCATGTCGTATTTTCTTTTTTTCTTCATTTCTTTTGTAAGCAAATAGATTTGATTTCACATTTATTTCTTAAAACTCGTCAATTAAATGTTTTTGACATATTTTTGTTCAATTTTTTTCTCTTACAATGATATAAATGCTGATAAAATTTAATTTTATTAACATCTGAAAGTCTTTTTCAATAGTGTTTCTTTGGATATGGTCACTTAATAGTGATATAAAATCGTTTCATAAAAAATTTTGACGCAGTTTCACAGTGTGAAGATGAAACCGAAAAAAGTCAGTTTTTTGGTTAAACTACACATCTCTAATGTCCTCCCACCATCTGAACATTTTACTGCATGTCCCCCCCTACTATCTGAGCATTTTAATGCATTACTAAAGCTTTGAATATTTACCTTTATTAAAACATCATTCATATCAATTGATTAATTGAATTTCAAATATTTTTCTTATTAAAGATAAAACATTTGACTATGTACACTTTTAGAAAGTGCTATATAAATGTTGGATATGTTTTACATCTCTATCCTTAAAAACAAAAAAAAACAAAAAAAAAAAATAGAACTGTCACATCAGCTTATTTGAAGAATAAAATGCAAAACTGTTCCACTTTTCTGAAGCAGATTCTGAAATTACAAGGTGACATTCAAAAATACAGAAAAAAGCAATCAATCTGATATGACGTTGAAAGTATGCTAGGTTGAAAAATGATCATTTGCTAAAAGATTCTGTTTTAGAAACACATTCGCAGAAATACAAAAAAAAAAAAAAAAAAAAAAAAAAACTGGCACAGTACCCATTCTTTTCCAGACTTTAGAAAAAATAAAATCTTTAAATAACTAAATATTCAAACTGGATCTAGAATTCTTGCCATCAAAATACAATTTTAACTTTTGTAGATAAAAGGAAAATTTAGAAAAATAAAAGAATTGAATCTTGTTTTTTTTTAAATATTTTTTGTAAGAGTTTAATAATTTTTTTTAGAAGAAGAATTTCAATTTTCATATCAGATGAAAACAATCTGATAACCTTTAATTTATACCTGTGAACCTGTATATAAGAGAATTTCTCATGTCATAAGTGAATACTATCAGCTGATTGTTGTTTCTTGATAAATAAAATTTTTTAAAAAGTAATATGGTAGGTGGGAGCAATTTCAACATCAAAATTCCATTCAAACATTTTTGTAATTAAAGATTTCATTTCATACCTGAGATGACATGATTATAGTTATTTATTAAGCTTTACTCAGGTTTAGCACAAGTGTAGTGTACTCAATGAGGAATTAATTCATTAGTCACTTGCCTAGAACGTCTACTGGGACTTAAAATCACACCTGACCTCAAGTTTAACTTTTATATACATCTGTTGCTGAAGACGTTGGAAAAAAAAGTGCCTGACTCTTCCTGTTATGCTCTAACAAGAGCCAGATCAGATAAGAAAAATGGAGTACTACTGCCATATCTGGGTCAGATTTGCCCAATTTTCAATTTCCAACCATAACTGAGTTTAAAAGTGTTTGCATTGCCTTGTGGGTGATGAACTCTTTTCCACCCTTCAAGTCCTTTCCCAATGTGTTGAATGACTGCTAAAAGTTTCTCCACTCTCTAAATTTATATACAAATTCAACATGTGCATGCTGGTATTGCTTCCTAGCAAATAAAAATGGACAATTCTCTCTCTTATGTAAACATTTTTTCTTTATTTCCTTAAAGTCAGAAGTCACTTGACTGTATCTCTTTTGTATGTGAACACTTTTTCTGTTTTGCAAATTTTTTATTTTGTTACTTTGCTTTACCTTGTATTACATTGTCTTGTCTCATATTACTTTGTCCTGTTTGTCCTCTTCTTTTTCATCCTCTTATTGTTAGGAGGACACACAATAAAATATATATTTATTCTGCATAACCATACCTGCTTCTTCAACAAGTTACAGGCCCAATCACAGATTCTATTTTAACAGTGACAAATCTAAACATGAATTATAGGAAGTAAAATTCTTAGGATATATGAGAATGTAAATATTACATAAAATTATTTTAGCACCACACGATTTTCCCAATGACAAAGATTACCATAAAAAAATCCAGTGGCATTCACAGGGTTAATTCAATTTCTTGATGACTGAAGCCTGTCTCTTATGAGAAAAAAACCCTGACAATCGTATAAAAGTGCTACACATTTTGAGAGAAGATTACTTATCAAAATGAAAACTGAAAATAATTTCCCTATTTAATAATGAATTAACTTCCTTACAGAAAGAAGGTGTCAAAAGTATTAGTAGGGTTAAAAATGACCTAACAACTTTATTAAAAACATCAAAAATGATTAGTGATAGCTTACTAATAGATAAGGTCCTAAAATGCCTTCCATCTGAATTTGAACCGTTCACAACTATTATTAATATATAAGATAATATTGAATGAATTTAAAGTAGCATTAAACACCTTTGAAAAAACTGAAAAGATGATTGAAGAAAATAACAGTGATAATGGCCTTTAAGATACAAAGGTCAAAGGGTCAAAGTAATAAGGTCCCCACATGCTATACATGTGGCAAAACAGACTACAAAAGCATAAAGTACCCAAGTGAAATACAAAATTTTTCAGTAAAAATTTTCTTCAGTAAATATTTCTCACTAAAAACAATATAATTCCAAGTCACCCAGCAATATTTGTCTTGCATGTAGCAAACATGGGCATAAAAGTATGGCATGTAAAAACAAAAAGAAAAGAAAAAATGTTGCTGAAGATTTATCAAAAAATGAAAATTAGTTTCTATTTTCAGTTGGATTTGACGTCATTTCCAATATAATTCAAACATAATATAAATAGTTAACTTGTTGACTGACCAATTTAAATTTATTAGTTTTGACAAAGATTTCAATCCAGAAAACCACTTTATTTATGAAACTGGCAGATGGCAGTAGAGCAAATAATATTGCCTTTAAAAAAAAAAAAAAAAAAAGAGATAATGCTCAAGTTACTTTAACAGACACACAAAAGGAAATATTTAGAATTGTATTTTAAATGATGCCCTTTATATTTCATTTATAATTAAGCAGAATATATTCTCTGTATCAGTCACTAGCAAAAAAGAAGTTTCTGCAAAATTTGGCTGTAATTATTTGAAACTTATATAGCCTAATGGTATAAAATTCAACATAAAAAAATTGGTCACTTATACTATCTAAATAGTGCCATATCATCCCAAATTGCTATACACAACTTAAAATAATAGCTTAAAATTCTAGGACATTGTAATATAAAACATTTTAAAGCTACAAGACATTGTATAAGGTATGAAAATTACTGAAAAAAAATCAAATATAAACTGTGAAATATGTGCCCAAGGCCAAATGGTACAATATAAAAATAAATTATCCGACAAATGGGATAATAAAATATTACATCTCGTTCACTGATTTTGTTGATTCCCATTGAGCCTATATCCCTGGATGACTTCAAATATAAACTTTATTTTGTTGACAACTATTTGGATATAATCATATTTTATATTCTGAAACAAAAAATTGACTGATACTTTTTTAGCTACTAAGAAATATTTACCAGATATCGCTCTGTATGGATCTGTAAAATGAACGAGAAGAGATAATGGCACAGAATTTACTTCTGAAAATTTTGAAACCCCATATAATCTACAATGATATTAAACATGAAAAATCAATAAAGGTAGTCCTGCATATCTAGTATATATTTCTGAAACTAAAATAGTCAAATTTACTGAAAATTTTGAAATTTCTACTGCATCTAACAATTCTAATACTTCCCAACAACACAAAAAAATAATACCAGTGGGGAAACATCCACCAGAAGGTGGATGTTTCCCCACATGGTATCACATGTTGCCGGCAATTCTGTCTCATTTCAGTTTTGTCTTTGCAACAGTAAGATCTGTAACATTCTGACCTGAGTGAATCATGGGACGTTCTTAAAAGCGCAAAATCAAAAAAGAATGCCATACATTTAATGAAGACTGTACGCACAAATATTTCTTCAGTAATTCAGGGAATAAAGCAGTGAGTTTAGTGTGTCATGAGATGGTTACTGTATTCAAGGAAAATATTTGATATGGCACCACCAAACAAAACATCCTGAGTTTGGTAGTGAAATGTCCCAGGAAGAATGCAGGAAAAAAGCAGCAGTGTGTGTTATGAAGCTGAAGAAACAACATACCATATTTATGAAGCATTCAACACTTTAGGATAGTGCTACAGAGGCAAGCTTCATGGTAGCATATGACTTCACTAAAAACAACAACCCATTTTCACATGGCAAGTTTGTTAAGCAGTTTGTTGCCAAATGTCCTGTGCCCTGATGCGAGAAGCAGATTCAAAACCATTTTATTATCAAGAAGGACTATAGTGCAACACAAAGACTTAATCAGTGATGAACTAACAGAACAGCTGAACTCTTCTAGCAAAGATTTTGTTTGGTTTTCTTTAGCATTGGATGAGAGCAACGATAATCAAGACACTGCACAGTTACTTATCTTTATCCATGGAATTGATAAAAATTGTCATCACAGAGGAACTACTTGATTTGGAATCGATAAAAAAATACAACCACTGGTCAGGATTTGTTTGAATGTGTTGTGGATTGTGTGGAGAAAAGTGCCTTGTCATGGAATAGAATGGCAAGCATTCCAACAGATGGGGCCCAGAGCATTTATTGGAAAAAAAAAATGGGGGTTTGATTAAACAAGTTAAAAAGCAGAACACACAGACAGTGATGTCTTTTCATTTTATTTTGCACTGGACCTAAAGCAGGTGGTAGATCCTGTAGTGAGCATGGTCAACACAATCAGAGCAGGGATTCTCAACCATCAACAAATTAAATATCTGCTTGAGGACATGGAGACAGAGTATGTAGATGTGATTTATCACAACAGTGTGTGGTGGTTGGGCCTGGGCAAAAAATCCTAAAATAGTTTTCAGAATTACAGAATGAAATCCTCCTCTTTTTGGACATAAAGGGAGATTTCATGTGATTTCGTGACCAAAATGGGATGTGAGGTGTGGTGATATGTGATGATGTTTGCAGCTGATATGTTTGAGAAATTAAATGAATTGAATATGATGCTGCAGGGAAAGGGGTTGTTTGCACATGAAATGTTGAGGTATATGAGCTCATTTAAAACAAAACTAAGTCTATTTGCAAGGCAAGCAGATGAGGGAAAGTTTTGTCATTTCCCCTTTTTTTAGGAAAACAGAAAGTGCCTGCAAGTGTTACTTCCAAGAATAAGGAACATTTGCTGAGTTTGGAGGATGAGGTCACAAGAAGATTTTAGGACTTCAAGAAAATTGAGCCTTAATTCAATTTATCTTATCATTTCACTGCTGATATTGATACAGTACCTGAGGAGATGCAGCTTGAACTGACATGCAGTCAAATCATAGGCTGAAAGAAATGTTTAATTCTGTAACATTGACAGAATTTTACAAATCTCTGTCTATTGACAAATTTTCACATGTCAAGAAATTTGCTGGGAAAATGTTTTCTATTTTTGTATCCATATATATTTGTGAGCAAAGTTTTTCTTGCATGAAAATCAACAAGAGTAAAAACAGATCCTCTGTAACTGACATAAACTTGCAGGCTGTGATAAGGATCTCAACAAGCAAACTCACTCCCAATTCCAAAATTGTGAAAAAGTGTGAGTGCTTATATTTGTCTCATTAAGTTATTTGTTCTGGCTGATGTGTAATTTGCACAGAAATAAATTTAATGAAATCTTTTCTGTGTAGCATTATCTTTTAGTTTTATTTATTATTATTATTATCATTATTATGTAAATTACATAATAATTTTCGCATTAAATGAAATATAATGCTAACTAATGAAAAGGTTTTGACCCTCTCAAAATGGCACCCAAGGCAAAACAATTGCCCACTCCTGCTTTACAACATCCCCATTTAATAACTCTCTATTCTAAGTGGCACTTAGGCTTCTATATTTAAGTATTAAGATAATATAATCAAAATTAATGTTTTTATATTTGTCGTGCACCAGTAACAATTATCTGCCCTTGTCAGAAGGAAGAGAATTATTTCCCTTTGCACAAATCTTTTTCTTCCTTGACCAGCTATCATCATGTTAGGACATGTCATGTCTCTTGATCAGTCATCATATTGCACAGACATCTTTTGTTCTGCATCAGACTCCAGATCATGAATGCATGACTATCATTTTCGCCTTAATTTTCTTTTGTCTAACAGAAATGAAATGCAGACAGAGCTGCTTACTGCCACTGATAATGGTACCTTCCCCCATTGGTCAAAGAGATGATGTTTAATGTGTAGTCTCAACAGAAAGAAAGCAAATGGCTGCTCTACCAGAACAGAGCCGGTGCAACCCCTAGGACGCCCAGTTAGGAAAAAAGTGTCTACTAGTTTCCCTATGAAAGTCAGGAAGGTGGACTGAGCAGTGTTGGCTATGTAAATGATTTTTTTTGCTAGCCAACCACTAAAGATTTAGGCTCCATAAAAGTAGGCACATTTTCTGGGAAAACGCAAACTGGCAGCATTGCTGTGTCGATTGTATAACAGGATTGCCATATATTATGAAGCATTTCTGTCTGTGTTACCTAATGCCATTTGAAATTTGTCCCTCCTTGTTAGTGTTTCTGGTGTCTTGGCTGCATTCATTCCGTATGTGTGGTGTTCCCATGTAGAAGCCTTGTTCATGCCCCGCTCATCATGTCCAGCTCCTTTAGTACTTAATTCCAGTGCTGCTGATTTTTCTATCCCTTTTTGTTGGCAGATACCCAACTAATTAGAAGAAAATTCAGCTGTAAGAACTATTTTTATCCCTCTTCAAAACAATATTGTGGGTACAATTACATTAAACTTCTATGCAAATAAATGTTTCTTTGTGTAACCCAACAGTCTTTATTGTATTCTAGTTAGAATCTCGATATATATAGCTGGAGCACCAGACTATATATGGCAGCAATATTAAATACATAGATGAATGGTAAATTTATAAAAGGGGTAAGATGGATTCTAACAAGAAATGTTGTTAAGCAGGGCACAATAAACCAACTTTTCTAGAAGAAAACCTAGAAAATGATTCAATATAATCCAGGTATCATCAGATTCATGATACCTAAGGTTTAAAGTGAATTTTTAAAAATGAAAAAAAATCTTTCTTGAAACTTATTTTTATTTCAAGCTAATAGATTAAATTTAATATTTCCAAACTAATTTAAATTGACTGCAAGGAATCTTTTTTTTGCTAAAAATCCAATTTCAGCACCATTTTTGGCTGTGCTTAGCGAAATGTAAGTTGTTTATTAAGATATCTTCCAAAATAAAATATACTTTTCTGAAACTTTATTTGAGGAATATTAGCTGATTTAAAGTATAATTATTCTGATTTGAAATAATTATTATTTACTTTAAATTTAAAATATCGCAGAAATGCATTTTTTTAACATGGCAGTAGCTGTTTATTTAAGATGTTGACAGCTTGATGACAAATGGATGTTTATCTACAGGAGGATGAGGGTTTATCTGTAAAAAATAATTGAATATAATGTGAGCGTCTTTTTACTCGGTAATCTCAAAAAATTTAGGAAAATATTCTTTGTAATTTAATGTTTTGTTGAATTTTACATACTTTGGCACTTATTTTCTGATAATGTGTATGAACATCCTTATCTGGAAAAATTGTCACATATATACACTTACAAAAGAAATTTAAAGTTCTTTTAAAAATATTGGTTTTTAATGAATTGTACTAAGCTTTGCAAATTATAAGTAGTAAATATAGAGGGAAGTGTTCATCTAAAAGGGTAAAATTAATACAGGATTTTAAAAGATTTGAAACTTAACAAATTATTCTAACTAAAATTAAAAAAAAAAAAGAAATGCAAATTCTTGTAAAAATTCATTGAATTTTTTTTTTCTTAAGACACTAGTACCCTTAATATATCTTATTTATAAAAGCAATTTTCTAATTAAATAAATTTTTCTGAATGCTATTATTGTCTCAAAAAAGAAGAGAAGAATTTTGCTGGGTTAAAAAGGAAATCTAAATTATTTGCTGATAGATTCAATATGAATAACCTCAATTCTAAGATTACTTCATTTTTTTTTTTTTACTTATCTTAAATTTTATTGCATTTTTTATTTTACAATTCAGAGCAGATTTTCAGTAAATGGTGTTTCTGTTTTACAAAAAAAAACTGATAATTTAAATTAGACTTTCTAAGAAGTTTTGCTTTTAACTAATTTAAATATTAAGGTTTTCAAAATTTAATTTCTTGAAATTTAATTAAGCAAATGGGGGAGGGTAACATATGTAAAAAAAAATATATTTACCAAAATTTAAAATAACATAATTATTTTATTTGTGAATAAGTCCTGAAAGTCATTAAAATCTGACAATTATTTTATTTTTGCAAGAATTTCCAAATCAGTGTGTTTTTTTTACTGCAAAAAAAACCAAAAAAAAAAAAACCCACTAAATTTCTTATACTAATCTTTGGTCCCTCCTCTGACATTTTGTTCGTATCAAGTTTGGGGAATTTCATTATGATATGCTCTTTTTTCAGCAAATTATTGCAGGTACTTTTCTCTTTCTTCCCTGGCAATCCAGTTTGATTACTGCCCTAAGAATCTTTCTGATACTACTTCCTAAGCTCAATAGTGAAAATTGATAGTTATTTAACATACTCATACAAAAATTGCTTTAAGTAATAAATATAAATGCATTAAATTTTCAACGAAGGTTCCAAAATGAATTTAATAAATGATATTAAAAAAAAAAATGTCATCATATTTACAATTTACTGAAATAAAATATGAGCAAAACATGTAAGCAAATTATTTTCTGTAATTACCAACACACACAAACACACATATCAGCGAGTTTGTTTAAATAAGATGAGGGAAGTGTTCATGACGATATAATTTGAAACAGTTGACACAGAGGTTCACTGTTCATATCCAGTTTTGGGTTCTCTTCTAATGTTCTGTTCGGTACACTGTTTACATGTTCTCTTCTTCCCCAAATCTACAGGCCAGTGCATGGTACCTTGGACCTAGGAGCTTCTTCCAAGGCCATTTTTTTTTTTTATAAGAGTAGTCACCGATAATTTGTTGGGCCAGATTGCTTTTGTAACTCAACTGAGTTTATTCTTTGTCTTTTCTAAGCAGGAGCTTGTGATTGGGTAACTCTTTCATCAGCACAAATGATGGACATATTGTCACATCTACAAATAAAATACAACAAATACTTCCACCATTTGTTGGACTTCTTTCCAATGCAGTAGCTCTGAACTGGTCTGCACAGTCCACACCATTCATGTGCTCAGTGTAGATTTTTTTTTTATTGCTCTTAGACATGACACATTGAAGTGTTCCACTGTCTTTTGTTTTCAGTGAATACTTGTCATATCAGGCTGTTGCCACCAGGTTCCCCTTGTGTCTTTGATGACTTTTGACAAAACTCTTCTATGTTTCCATATTGTGCCACAAGCATAGGCTACATTCTGTAAGAGTACCTCAAAGAGTTTGACAGATAAGAAGAAATTGTCACAATGGACATGATGGTTTTGCCCCTGTATGTCCCCCCAGTCCTTCACAACTCTAAGTCATTTCTTGGATTGATTAGGAATTTTCCTTTTATACATTTGGGAGTCGTTGACATAATCATTGCGGGGATCATCTTTCATCCACATTTATTTTGTCCCACATTTTGTAAGCTTCAGTGGAACATACTGTTTGTAGGCAAGTCATCCACTGAAGGCAATTATGGCTACATAAATGATGTTTTACAATGTGGATTATACTGTGATTGCAAGTTCTGGCTTATCCATTCAATGGCCATGGGCAGGATTCTGGGTAATATATAGACATGAAAATATTGCTTCAGTATGTCTATCCTGTCTCTTGTAATCAATTCTCTGATCCCCACAGAGCAGAACAAATTGTCCTTCAAGAAATACATATCCTGATTTGGGACAGAAATTATTCCTATTACTATTTGAAAGGCAATATAGGTCCTCATTTCAGAAGCAGTTGTGTTGTGCTATTTTGGATCAGGCCCTTTTGACTTGGTATATTTGTTGCTTTCATTTGTCATCAGATCAAACAGTTTAGGATTAAGTAGTTGAAAAAAAAGTCTATTTCTTTCTTCTCAATGTCTAAAATATTTACCAGTCTGGGATTTCCTTTGAAGGTGTCAACATTGACTCCTGAAAATCAATTGCTCCATTCCAATGTCAGCTCATCATCATCACCAGTTTTGTCTTGGGTCCAAGTTAAATTTGTCAGTGATAGATACATCATTATCAGAATCAAATTCTGAGATTACATTAATATCTGATAAATTCTTTTCATATTCCATGCATATCTCATACCATTTTTGTACTCTGACTTCATCAATTTCAGTGAATCCTTCAAAAATATCATCACTTTCACTATCAGAAGCCATGCTTGTTTATAAAATTTTTCATTTGAAAAATAGCTTGGTTCTCCCCCAAATCTAACTACCCAGATGCTAAAATTATTTCTAAAACATTCCCTGATTGGTTCAAACTAAAAATAGCTTCCTAAATCATCCAATCACAGAGCATTCTACATCAGAAACAAACACATCAGAAAGCACAACTTCAGGCATGATTTGACTGCAGGAGTGAAACATAAACAACAACTACAGTTGAGATTAGACTCTGAATGAATTTTAATTTAACGACTAGAGTTGGGATCAATTGGGACAGAGTTAATATAATCATTCCACTTCATGTCAGTGGAAAACATGAGACCAAGAAGGTGAAATGAGTTACTCATCAGGAGGTTAGCATTACCAATTCTCTATTTCTATAACAAAAAAAACCCCATAAAGACAATGTATATACTAGCAATACTCTCATTAAACAAAGTCTGTCAACTGCTTTTAGAATGTAAAAATATTTGAAAATACTTCAAATCAAAATAAGAGATAAGTATTAAAGCAGGAAAAAGCAAAAACAAAACATGCTTTTTCTGAATGTTACTATTGTCTCAAAAAAAGAAGAGAAAAATTTTGCTGAGTTAAAAAGGAAATATATATTTGCTGATAGATTCAATATGAATAAACTCAATTCTAGGATTACTTCATTTTTTTAATTTTTTTTTTTTTTTTTTTACTTATCTTAACTTTTTGGAAGAATATCTTCCAAAATTAACAAAAAAATTGCTTGCAGTATTTGGAGTTTTTAAATCTTTATCATTTTTACATGAAGATCTGGCTCAGCACTTTTTTCTTTTTTTTTTTAGCTATGATGATCTTACAGTACTTACCATCTACCACAAAAATTATGCTTATGTTGCATGCAATGCTTATGAATGAATAGGAATTGTTTCAACATGTTATAATCTGGTCATGTTATATCAATTATTTCTTTTTTATTCACCAAAGAGAAAAAGAGATTTTAATGATCATTCTGTTCTTTTATCAAAATTTATGAAGCAACTATGTAAATATAGGAGTTAATAAATGCAATCATTTAAAAATACATTCAAATAGGATGTAACCATTTCTTATAGCATTAAAAGAGAGTTTAGTAGTCAGTTTTGAAAATAGAATTCATTGTTTATGAATATATAGGAATTATGGGTTACAGCTAAATTGAAGACAAAAATTCTGATGTGTTCACCTCATGTTTAAATGGTATGCATGCAACATAGTGCTGTGCATTAAGAGCTCACCAATAAGATTTCAAAAGAGCCAGTGAATCCAGATAAGTCAAGCAACTGGAAAGAAAAAAATTAACCAGAGAATTGTAAACTTCCTTTCCATGAAAGGAGATACATACATGTTCACAATGCAAAGGTAATGCCTTGAGTTTCCATCAATAAAAAGAGATTTCTATTTTTATTATAAATATCGATGATGCAATTGAATTCTCAATACAATACCATTGCATAATTTCATTGTGACTGATAAAAACAATACATTTAATGAAAATGTCCACCTGTACATCCCAAAGAATTTTCACCTGTGTAAAATACTTAAAATAGTGACAAATTAAAAGAATTATATGAATTGCTACTATTATGTTGGACATTTACTAAGAACAGATGAAAGAAAATGTTGGCAACACATAAAATCATAAAATTAATTTCTCTTTTACATGTGTTTCCACATTATTTGCAATTTATTTCTATTAGACTTATCTGGAAAGGCTGTGATTTGTACATACACTCATGTATAGATATATCTGCATAAATATACATATATATATATATATATATATATATAACCAAAAGTATTTTATCAAAATCACTTCATCATAGAAAATGTCAAACAACCACTTATTCATTCTTGTGATTTATAATTTTGTAGGTATTCTGTGAGTGCATTTAACACACATTAATGGCATATTAATATATTTATTGACAAAATGTCAGTGTTTTGAAATAATTTTCTATGATATTTTTCATAGAAAATATACTCTTTTCAAATAATTCTGAAGTAATCTTTATACGCTTTTCAGTTAATTTTATATTACTATACCAATGCTGGTCGGCATATGTGTGCATTTGTATATTTGTATACAGTCCAGACAAATAGAAAGTTCCAAGGACCCAGCTTTTGTATGAATATGTGCAAAACTTCAAGTAATAACAGACAATCTTTGAAGGTGACCTTGGATATCTTTCAAGGACACTAGATTTGATCAATATGCACTGTATACCAGTTCTAGTAAAATAGAATGAAATTTTGAGTTTATTATAAAATAGAAAAAAAAATTTTACCTTACAAATTGTAGAGTGGATAAAGTCAAATTTGACCACTACTAGGCATGGAATTTGTTTGTAGCCTTTATGATCAGTATTGCAGCCAAATAATTACATTCTTGTTGTTAAATTAATATGTGAGAATAACTTTGTCAAAAATAAATGGTAAGAGAGTTGGTTTTGACATTGGAGGTTACCAGGATAAATTTTGGATTAAAATAGCTTTTTCCACCTTCAGCCCACCCACCAAAAAAAGAGTGTAACAATCTATTTAAAAAAAAAAAGAAAAAAAAAAAAGAAAGATATTTTTGTTTTCTTTGTAAAATGTTTTCAAACAAAAACTAAATTTTTTCATGATTTATGACCCTACCCATTACCACTATCAATCTCAAGTACCCTTGCCAATTGAAAATTTCTTTTTGCTTCTCTTGATCAGTAAGCATTTTAAATGGAGCAAGGTAGTTCCAAATCCAAATTCAGGATCTTCTCATTCCTGTTGGAGGAACCCATCACTGGTCGACCTCCACTACTTCCTATCTCTGGCTATGTGGGTCCAAGGTATCAAGTGTGATTGTTGTACCATCTTACCTTGGTCAGCCTTTAGTTCTTTTACCCAGCCTTGGTATCCACTGTTGCTCTAATAGTCCACCTATCATCTCAGAGACAAAAGATGTGGTCAGCCCATAAATGTTTGCCCTTCTTGATGGTTTCAATTATGTCTTTCATTCCAGTCTGCTGTGAAATTCAGGTGTTGCTCTTCATGTCATATAAGGTGATTCTGAGCATGATTTGCTCCATTTTAGGTTAGGCCACTGCAAGGGTCTCTGTAGTGGTCATGTTGACGACACACATCACACTTCTATAAGTAGTTAGATTTTTTTTTAATGAAACAAAAGCCTCTATATGATTTTCATTTTGTTAACAGCAGAAGAATGGCATACATCTTCTCCATAAACATACAATAGCATTTACTCTAAGTTCATCTTACATTTTAATATTTTTTTTAATATTTAATAAAATTTAATTGAAATAATTTGCATTTCTCATTAATATAAGTCATTGAGCTAAAATTTTGAAAGTTGATTTTCATGACAGGCAGGTTCTCTCTATTTAAAAGTCTGCCAGAACACAATCTTCTTATTCACCTTTCCTTGCATTTAGCCTTGTGCCAAATTAAGTTAAGCCAAATACCTATAAAAATGTTCTAATAATGACAATCATATATATATATATATATATATATATATACACACACACATACATACATACATATATATATATATATATACACACACACACACACAATATTTTTAGTCCTAACAATTAGGATACATACACAATTTATTAATTTCACTTAATATGAAATCTTATAGCATGCTTGATGCTATACCACAGCCTTTTTCCCTTTCTAAGAAAATATTTTGGAAAGCTGGTTCTCAGCATATAAACTTGAAAATATTAACACAAAAGCTACCTGATATAATTTCTTATCTGTCATTTTACAGCCATGCAATATTCTTCAAATCAATAAGAAAGTTGTCTTTGATCATTTCTTTTTATTCTTCTTGCACCCTATTTTCACTCAATATGCTTTATAAGTTTTGTTCTATAATGCACAATTTTCTATGAAGCAACTGTAATAAAATTTGTAGTTAATCAAAGAATGTTTATCCACAGATTATTAAAAATGGACAGACCCAGAGAAAAATTTATAAAAGAAAAATACCACATACTATACTGTGTAAAAGAACATTAATATTACTATATTTTTATATTTAAGCTATAGCATAAAAAAAAAAAATTAATGCCATTACGGTCTCTGTTTCACAATGAAATATAAATCCATCTAGTTTGATGATGTAGTTCATTGATATCAATGAAACTAAAAAGTTGGTGATTAAAAGTTTATTAGACTATTTTAACTTTGGAGAGTAATGAGTCAACGAGAAAAATTAACTTCATAGCAGTTTTTTCAAATTGTCAGGGCAGGCACATCTTACCCCCAAAACCCTGTTGTGGCCTTTGCCATATTTTTTTTCAGCACTGTTTTATGGTCATTTGTCGTTTTTAAAATTATTTTTAAACTTACATTACATTGTTATGGCCAGTGCAGTGTGTACTACACAGGATCCCCTGATGAGGTTGGAGCTCCAAAAAGGCTAGTTTCACCAGTGTTTTGTTTTTTTGGGGCTTTTTGTACTTTTTTTCTACATGAATTATATTGACAATTGTCAACTATAATAGTCAACAACGTTGGTGCTTACTACCCTGAACCTTTCAACCGCATAGGGGCCCCACGCCTACTGGGGATGTGGGGCAGAAGTGCTAATTTCAGTAAAATTTAGTTATGAAAATAAGGGTGGTTATTACAAAAAGAATAACATTTTTCAGATTATTTTAAAAAAAACCCAAAAAAACCTATTCATTATAAAAGTAAATAATTAATGAATATGTACTGAAAGTTTCATTTAAATTGGATAATTCCCTGACTTTTGATAATTTAAAAGAATGCTGCCCCTCCTCAAATTTTCCTTTGAGGGTTTGTGACCCCTGGTTGGGAAATCTTGAAATCAATATGTAATGGTGGGGGTCTATCAAAGTTTCTGGGAGAGCAGGAGACCCTAGCGCTGGCCCTGAAAATTGTTTTAGAGTGATGAATATAAACTTGTTATGGGCTGTGTTTAAGCAAATACACACAAATATATATCAATATAAAATAAAAAAAGCTAATCAATAAAACAGTCCAAGAAACCAACAGTTCAAGAAGAAATTGACAAAAGATAAAAAATGAAATTTTCAAACTGTACAAAAATATATGAGGAATTTAATGTATAATATTCATGGTTTTATTTTTATGATGAGCCAAGGTGAAATTTTCTATTAAAAGAAACTAGTAACTATGAAATTCAATCTTGTATTGAATTCAGAATTTTTATCTATTTTAGAAAGATATATGCATGTTTATATCTCTTCAATTGACAACAATATGATTTATTCAGTTGCTTGTTCCCATCCAAAATGCTTGTAATTGACAAGAAACTTTGAAAAGTACCAGAAAAAGAGTAATGCCAGCTTTAATAAAGATGTTCTCAGCTTTAGCAATTAATAAATATAATTGCTGTTTCATATTTGCTTTGGAAAATACAAAATAAAATAAAATATACCATTTCTAATAATTATAGATTAATCTAAAATATATCCAACTCTAAATGGTACAGTAATATATGCAGCTATATGTAATCTCTCCAAATACCAGATGGAATAACATATTGAATTATGAAGATATCACAAGAACAAGTGCAGATAACTTCATCAATTAGTTAAGATTATTTTTTTGCTAAATTCCAAGCAGCTAAAACTATACTTTCATTATAAACATTACAAATATCAATTGCACCATAGTTTTCACACCCAATCCTAAACAGAAAACAAGGGATAGACCGCTACTCCTGTTCAAAAGAGCAGGGAAGAGTTTGAATCTGACAAGAGGAAAACCTATCTACTATTAAGGAAACAACTAATATTACCATTACCATTATTCAGAGCCAACATTCAGGCTTGGAAAAATTAAATGGACCCCCAACCTAACAGAATATGTGTACTGAATAAAGTAGAAGATAGATCTAGAATAAAATTAGTTTGGGTCAGAAGAGATCTGACTTTCATTTCTGGTTATTGATTAAACAAAACAGTAAAGGAAAACAGACTTAGGGGAACAGATTCACATAAGTGGCCATCCACAGAAAAATTGCTCAATATATTGGATTGATTTCGACAGAGACTTATAAAAAAGAAAATCAAGAAAACAAAGTAATCTTATCAAATAGTATGTCACTCTTCTCCAAATCCTTTAGCATTCATAAGAACAATAATAAAAGAAAAAGATGATAGAAGCAATACCAAATTGGGGTTATGTAAGTGGCCAATTGGAGGTCAATGGCTAGATTGATAGTCAATGTCATTGAATTTGTATTTAGTTTTAGGACAGCAGTAGTAGTAGTAGTAGTAACAGTAGTAGTTCTAAGAGTTTCTCATTTGTTTTAGAATTTTAAAAAGTTATAGACCTAACAACAAACTTGTAAAACTATTATTGACACCAAGTAGATCTCCGGAAACAAAAGAAAGGACATTAATTCATAAATATCTTGACATTCTGTATTACAAACTAAACATTATAATACAAATTGTGTAATTTAGTCTGAAGCTAAACTTAAATGATTTTTCTGTAGGCTACTTCATATTGGAGTGATGAGTTGCAGCTTACTCAAAGCAAAAGTTTAAACTCTCACAGAGAGAAATGAATGAAGCCCAATTGGAAATTACTGGAAATAATATAATTATGGAAGTTACTTAGAATTAGTTTTAGCAAGTTATTTTGTCTACTGGCAAGCCAAGAAGACTCATTTATTATTCTGGCTAACATAACCAATATATGAATATTAATAGACTCTTCCTATGTACAGAAAAAGCATCAAGACAAAAAGTGAATGGACAACAAAAGAAACAAGTAATGACTAATATTGGGTTTAAATTATCTACAAAGGAAAGGTTCCCAAGAACAGCTGTAATATAGACAAAACCAATTATTTCTATAATAATTACTTTACAGATGAAGGGACAGATTATAATCTGTTCTGTGAGACCAAAAACTAAAACCTGATTAAAATGTTACCAACAAGGCCAAGAAAAAAAGTGTCCTTTTTTAAAAGTTTTAAAATGCTTTATTTTTGAGGCAGGTCAGAGAAGAAATCAATTTGATTTAAAATTTGTTTTAAATCAGAAAGAAAAGGAGTCTTGAATCTTTCTTCTTTTGCTCAATTTATCTTTTATTAAATTTGAAATAAAAAATGCTTATACTATCAATGAATAAAGAGTTCAAGTACTTAATTTAAATTCTTATATACTTGACTATTCCAAATAAGAAAACGAAATAAAATTTTCTCTAAAGAAAAACAAAAACAAATTACTTGCCAAATATAAAGCCCATAAAATTTTTTATTTAGGTTGCAAAGTAATAAGGTTTTTTTTTTTTCTAAAAGAGGTTAGCTATTGTATGCCAAGTCTGTCTTCTGCCACCTAGGCACTTTAACATCTTCCTTGAGCTCATCAAGTGACATTTTTGAGGAACACCAGGTCAGAATATCACAAACTTTCACTTTGCAGATGATACAGATGACCTCTCTGTCAAAGAAGAGGAACTAGTAAATTTGGTGAAGAACCTGGAAGATACAACCTGGAGATTGATGAAAAAAAAAAATCATGATGAACAATAAGAGGGAAATTTCAACCAAGATAAAAGCTAGTGGTCAGGAACTTAAAGTAGTGAACCAATTTAAATATCTTGGCTTGATTATCAGTGAAAAGAACTTCATAATAGAAATAATTTAATGAGCAGTACAAACAGTGGCAGCTGTCTCAAAGCCAAATCTACCTAGAAAGACAAGAACATCTCCCTGTTGCATTCACTGACTCTCCATATCTTTCTTTATACTCACAAGTCTTTGACATTAACAGAAGAATTACAGCAAAGAACCCAAGTATTACAAATGATATACTACAGAACCATTCTAGACCTCTCCTACACAGACCGCATAAAAAATGACACAATGCAAGACAGCATCAGACAATAAACAAGCCTGTTAGAAGACGTCATATTCACTGTCAAGAAGATGATGTTGAAATAATATGGACATGTCTTTAGAGCCAACAACCTTTCTACTACCATCTTACAATGCAAAAGAAGAAGCAGCAGCAGCAGGCAGAGGAAGAAAATAAGCCAACAATGTGACTGAATGAACCTAAAGATAATTCAGATACTGAGATATTGGCACACAGCTGAGACATAAGGAGGAAACTGGTCAGAAGCTTAACTGCACAGCAACAATGCAACCCCACACACAGTCAGCTAGATGATACTGACAGATTTTTCACTGAGATTTCACCATTTTTTTTTTAATGACACATAACTGAAATAATGCTATCATCATCATGTCACAGTTAAGTAAAAAAAAAAAAAAAAAAAAAAGTGCAGATGAAACATTTGTGCAAGTAAAAGAAAAATATTATTTTTAGATATCCACCAACATATACAACATGTAAACAAAATAACCTTAACATTCTTTAAGGAAATCTGAAAATAATAATAATAACAGAAATTAACTTGCTACTACGTAATTGCTTCCTTGATGTGATTAACACAAACATATATATATATATACACACACACACACACACACACACACTTATAGTATATAGAAAAGGTTATAGTTGTTCCAATGAGAGAAAAATGTATATTTTAAAAAAGAGAGAAACCATAAACGTTTTTCGTTTTAATGTGGATTTGTTTTAGTATATATTATATATATATATATATATATATATATATATAACCATTACGGTTGTAGAAAGGAACTTTAATTGTGCAGGCATGCAATAATTTTTTGACAATATTAGGTTTGATGGATGGAGGTGAAATTGAATTATTTTTATATACATAATTAAGGATTATATCAACAGGGATATCTGTAAATAAATTTTCTATGTCAAGTGATGCTAGAATGCTTTGGCTTGGTTGTGTAGTTTTTAAGGAGTTGGAGAAATTCGTTAGTTGATTTGATGCTATAATTGGTAGGTAAGTATAGAGTAATGATATCATTGAGGAATTTTGACAATTGGTAAATAGGTGTTGGGTTGTGTGAAATGATGGGTCATAATAGATATTTGGGTTTATGTATTTTAACATTTCCATATAAGTATCCTGGTTGGAAATCTCCAACCAAACCAAGGCATTCTAGCATCACTTGACGTAGAAAATTTATTTACAAACATCCTTCAAATCCTTGATTGCAATGATTTGTGACTTTGTGCTAGCACAACCATCAGTGTTTCCAAATAGTTTCACTTACTCAATTTCCCTCCTAAGGTTTGAGTGAACCTATGGTATAGTTTTCAGGCACTTTCTAAAGTTGTTGCAGGCTGGGATCACCTTCCCAGACCAATAACAACAAGATGTTACCATACTGTCAAATTGTGCATCGTGAGACTGGAAACCCAGGTCTCATGGTTGAAAAGTGAATGTTCTAACCATATATATATATATATATATATATATAAAACATAACACATACCATGGAAGTAGCATTTAAACTAACAATGTGATGAAGCACCTAATGAACACACTAGCAACAGTTTGTAAAATTAATATACTCATTATCATTTCATGGTACAATAGATTTAGCAATTGATATATGACTAGCATCTTAAGCATTATGCCATGACACATGTTTTTTAATATCATTAAATAACTGTTATTACATTGCTCTTAATGTTGTCTGAAAAAGTCATTGAAAATATTAGGGGAAAAAAATCATAAAACTCATTTCAATTATAATTAAACTAAGCACCAAAAAGTTTCAGTTTAATAAACTGTTTTTTTTTAAAAAAAAAACACCATCAATATCTAACTTATCAAATAAGTGTAGCTGTATTTATTTTGTTTATAGCTTTTAATATTTCCAGTGTAAGAGAATAACTACTTTATGCTGAAGACACCAAGTGATAGTATTTTGTTACAATAGATGTTTCAAGATGTTTATAAAGGCAGAAGAAAATGTCAGACCATTTGAAATAGTAGAGTACAACAATAATAAAATGAAAAACTATATTTAAAGCTGCATATGGGAAAACCTAACAATAGTAAGGACTTAACAAAATATCAATTTTTGATGGTTGAAGTAAACTAGTAATGTTACAAAAAGGTAAAAACTAATATCTCTATTTTGGACTGTTACTGCCATATGGTAACTACAAAAAATAATTATTAATTCAGACTTGTAACACTTTATTAAGCTAGGTTTTTTTTTCATTTTTCTGACACTTATTTTTTAATAATTTCACTCCAAGCATCATGATAAAGCCATAAAGACACTAGGGGTTACTGAGAGTATATCTTCTTGTGGGTGTCTGTGTTTTATAGGTCTCATTGCTACCAAATTTGAAGTTCATTGGAGGCCTAAACATATGGCCTTGTATCAGATGAAAGTTAAGTAAATATCTACATTAATGCATTAATATTTAAAACAAGAAACAGAAAAAAAAATATTTTCAGGGTTTATGTCATTGCTTAAGTTTCTTGAAAGAATTAAAGAAGCTTGGTTGTTTAATTCTATCTGAGCAATTCTATTGATTGAATTTTAAGATTTTAAAATGACTCCAAGAAAAAAACAAAAACAAAAATGTCTCAGTAATTTAATTGACAAATTTGCATGAAAAATGATGTAGATATTTTGTATTGTTAGCGGCACACTGGCATACGTTGTATTTTCTAGCATTGAAAATTACAATTTTACCCCAAAATAAGTCTAAGAATTTACACTATATACTACTAGCTAAATGTTATGTTTTTATTTTACTTAATTTTATGCTCTTATTTTATTTACAAAATTTTGCAAGTTAAAATTAGATTTCATGTTTGAAACCAGAATACTAAAAAGTACAGTACAATGTACATGCTATTTACAAGTGTAATTTAAAAAAAAAGAACAATACAAAAACATACAATGTTCTCTAAATGTTTTTCTACATAAAAATAATATCCCAAATTCTAAGACTTATCTTGATAAAGGCCAGACATCTAAAAATCAAACTCTTGAATCACCTACAAATGTAATGCCTTGCAGCTATCTTGTAAGTTCAATTATTAAAATAATTTGTAAGATCTATAAGAGTTAGTACTTTTGTTTTCAAAAATAATGAATATTATAGGATTTCAAACAAAGTAATATAAGTAAAAACATATTAGTCAAATGCTAAACCAAATTAACTATTAAAATGTAAACACACTGCAAAAAAAAAAAAAAAAAAAAATTTAAAAGAAAACCATCAATATCTAAACTTTTTAAGTTTTTTGATATTAAAACAAAAAGGAAACAAACAATATGATAATGGTAAGTGTTTTGTGCCAGAAACAGGTTGGCTAGATTTACAATGTTATATTGATCTAATATAGCAAGTGATAAAGATTTTAACTGAAGAGTGATATTGATTAATCACTATTTTCCATATCAACTTTAGCTTATAAAGAATGCACTGAACCAATGGTTTAAGATTGTTTTTAAATTTGTGAATCTTAGAATAAAAATCATGAAATGATTTTTGTTATCTGCTCAGAAAGAACTAATTTTTTGATTGTATCACATTTAATTCTATAAAAATGTTTTACTCACTTTTTGGTTGATTTTAAAGCAATATTTACATGCATGCAGTGTTTACAACAAATAGTAGCAGATTGATCATTACAAGTCAATGATTTTTCATTTAAGGCAACTTGACCATAACACTTAAATAGAAGCCACTTGGTTTTATATATATATAAGTTGAAATATAACAGACAACAAATATCTATTATATTTGATCATGAGCCATTCTAAGCTTTGATAGAACAGCTCATGATCAAACATAATAAACATTCATTGTCTGTCATATTTAACAATATATGTTTGAATAATGATCTGCTGCCCCAATATATATATATATATATATATATATATATATATATATGAACAGACACACAGGTCATGACACTTGAATCAATCAGTGAAATGAGTTGTTCTGTTTAAAAATTTGTCTCTTTTTTATTGTTCAGAAAACTTGACATACTAATTTAACTTTCAAATGATTTAAAATAATAACAGTTGAATAATTCCAATAGTAATTTTTTCATGACTGCTGTCATTATTAAAATTATCTAATGTTGAAAACCTGAGGTTGCTACATATATTAAATAAGCTTACACTATTAGAAAAGTTCTAATTTGAAAATAGCAATGATATTCACCCTCAACATGTTTGCTACATGAAATCTGCAACAGTATATAGTGTGAAAATATGATATAAGCTGGTCTAACTCTCAAGTGTAAAATTGCACATATGAGGATAGAGTATGTTATCTTGGAATAGTTTCATATGAAATATCTCTTAGGGAAAGACAAACCAATTTAGAAAATAAATGTAAGCAAACAATAAGATTTCTCAGTTATTTTCTGACATCTATATAAAAAATGAAAAAACAACAAACAACCTATTTTTCCATTGAATAAAACACTATAGAACTGTCCACACAAAAATGTTAAAATATCTACAAACAAAAAATCATTCAAGAAAATTTGAGAAGCTAAAGATTTCTCAAATGTAATAAGAAAAATGCAACTGTTCTTTTCTCAAAGTAACATTGCTTTGCATATTTTTAATTAATACTGTTCAGTTAAAGATGATAACTATAAAAGAAAAGATAAAAGTAGCTAAAGAGAATATACCAAATGTATCAGCATCAAATTTTATGTGAACATCAGGAAAATTGTTAGAGACCGTCAAATTGCTTATCAGGCTTTGATAAACGTTGTTTAGGTTAAACAGTTATTTTTTGTTTCTTTTTAATGGCATGTACATTTCAAGTGGAGGCACAGTAGAATAGAGAAATAGAGGCTCTGATTGAGTAATCAGAAAGCCGAGTTCAAATTCCAATCTAGTTTGTTACATTCGCTTATATACAAATAGCTTTGGGAAAAGTATGAATTCAACTCTTCTCATCCCAGTTATGGGTAAAATAACAGGCCAGACCGAGTTCTATAGCCTTGAGTGGCAACTGGTCTAGTAGAAGGAGAACTCTGGATTTAAAACTCAAGTGGTTGGTGATTAAACTATCTCCCCCACTAAAGCATGTAGGAATTCAGCAGCACAAAAAGAGCTGTTAAGGACAATAACCCCCATCAACTCACAAGTGGCCAAGTATGATGAGTATGTCTACATACCTGAAGACATGGTCAATCAGGGAGATGTTCCTCTAACAGGAGTGAGATTTGGATTTAAAATTTCAAAGCCAGTTGTGTTTCAGTTTAAGATGATGAATGTTCAGAGGCAACCAATCACCAGCAAATTGCAAGAAAATGTGTGAAGAACATTTGTCAACATATCTACAAGGACCATCAATGAACAATTCATCAACTCTCTTACATGATTGGAATTAGTTATAGAATTTACCAGATTATAGATCAGGTTGTTTCAATACCATCTCATATTTCTATACTTGCCATGAAGCCATAATAAAACTGGCATTAAATATTTTTAGATGTACAGAAAATCAATTCAGAGCTGAACTTTTCTTAAAAAAACTAAATAAATCTCATTTACATTTCATCTTCTTTGTCTGCCAGATTCTACTAAATGTTTATATAATTTAAGTAATTCACTTAAAAAAAGTTTTAAGAAATAATGTCATTATGTGGTACAATATGAAATTGAGAATTTATTCAAAGAATATGAAATGAAAAAAAAAAAATGATCATTATTATTTATTCTATCAAAATATCCCTTTTAGTCATCATGCATTTTATTCCGGCTTTGCAACAAGTAGTCATTTTCAATTTAGGAAAGATGTTACTTTTCTGGAAGTAGTCTAGATGTTTAAAAAATACTGAGGTGTAAGTGGGAGTTTATATGAGTATATTGATTGAAATATTACTCAAGTTGAAGATGGAGACTATCATTTTTACCATAATATGCAGCAGTGATGCTCTTTATATTTATCAAATTGAGCTACTTGAATTCTGAATGCACTGTGTTTCGAGCTGGTCAATATATTTAGCGCATCAGACCCCACTCCTGTTTTATTCATTTGATTTTTATATTCCTCATTCAATTTAAATGAAACTCAATAAAGCTCTAGCATTACAATTGGTACAGTGAATTTTGCTGTGAATCCTCTCAAGTTTTTGGGATCATTTTCTGTCATGGCCTACAAATCTTCATTAACCGATGGTTTTGGCTGACTTCTCAAATCTCCACATTCAAATTTTGGAAGAAAAAAAAAAGTTTTTTCCTTTGTTTTGTTTCTGGTTTCCAAATGCAAAATTTATATTTCCCAGGGTTTCAGCACTTTTTACAGTCTAACTTCCTAGTATAAAAGGCAAAAATTAGATGCAAAATGGTTTTTTGTAATGTTTATCAGCCTAAGAATAAAATCCAAATAGCAAAAGGATTAAAAATATTTTTTCTTGTTTGTTTCTTTTATAAAACTGTACTTTGTTTTTATGCTTTTCAAGTAATAATTACATTTTGAAGAAAAAAACTTTAAAAAGTTACATTTGTAGCATGAAATACAAGAATGACAGTATCAAGTTTTAAAACAATCTTCCACTATTTCTACAGACAAATCCACACACACATTTTTAAAAAAATCATTTTGCAATAATGCTACTAAAACACAAGGGGTTACTGGGAGTGAAAGAAAATAAAACAATGGTAATGAAGAGAAAAGACAATAAAAGAAGAGGATTCAAGAAAACAAGAAGATAGCGATTGGCATTGCATTTAAATTTTTAAGGATTGCAGGTTGCAGAGAAGCAAGAAACCAAAAGATAGACTGGCAAGATGTGTGAAAAAAAGAAGCTATTAGAATAGTTACATCGGTTACATGTAGCTAGTTCAACAGTAAAACAGTGAGACCTAATTGCCAATCTAGTAGTTCATTTAAATTCATATGGTCAAGGTCTCAAAGAGGAAAGCTCATTAGAACTATTACCATGAAAGTATTTAAAGAATAGACCAAGAGAAGCTATGTCATCGCAGTGGAAAAGTAAATGAAATTGAGATGCCAGGTCAGGACCAGTAATATTACAAACCCATCTTTGGACTGTGCCAAGAATCTCAAGATATATAACAGGAGCACCAGATTAGAGTTGGCAGCAATATTCAATGCATGGACAAATGGTAGATTTATAAACATGCAAGATGGATTCTGTCAAGAAAAACTGTTTGGCACAACACAGTGAACCAACTTTCCTAGCAGTAGACTGAGTAATTGATTCAATATAGTTATTCCACTTCATGTCAGTGAAAAATATGGGACCAAGAATGTGCAAATATTTGCTTTCCTGGAGGTTAGCATCAGCCATGCTGATGGAAGGCAAGAAAAGGTTCTGTATCTTGATTAGATGATAGCAGTTTTCTTTTGGTTACATTAAAAATAACAAGCCATTCCTTGCCAAAGTTAACAACTGATTGGAGGTCATTTATGTATAAAAAGAGTAACATTCCCAATTCTTATTTGACTGAAGTAATTAGCAAAACATTGTATTTTTATAATGTACGCTCACTTCTTTCTTGACAAAACTTTCTTAATGTAACTAAAACAAATCCATGGTTACCATTAATAAAATTCTGAAATTGTTTGCATCATTATCAAGAAAATCTTTTTAAATCAGTGATCAAAACTACTGTATAAAAATCGGTCATCTCATTCAGTTGTCAGTCACTACAATTTATATTTACAGCCGTTATTGATTTCCTTATGGCTTTGGAAATGTTGGCTTTGATGAAATATGAGCCACATTTATAGTTTTAACAATAATTTTGCCAGTCAAGCTAGAAACAGAACCAAATTCGACAAGAACAAGAAATATTTTTGGCACTTAATAGAGGTCAAATTATTTTATGCAACAATTTTGTTGTTTTCCTAAGGTTTTCTTTTTGTGCCACAATTTTGTTTTTATTGAAAAAAATGACTCATTGAAAAATAGATTCTTTTTTAATAACATTTTTTTTGTATTATGAATATGTTCTTTTGTATATAATGATGGCTACAATTGAAATAAAATATAACTAGTCTCCTAGCAGTGAAGGAATTAACCACATGATTAAGAATTATATTTAAATATTCAATGTTGTTATCTGTGAAAATATTTCTTGGTGCTTGGCCAAAATTATATCAAATTAAGTACCTCAGAAATGTTATTTAATTTTTTTTACAATTTCTAATGGGATATATACAATTAGAAACTACACAACGAAGAACTCAAAATCTATTTTAAATACAAATTCAATAAATATTTTCACAAAAGCATTAATCATTAGGGAATTAATATACAAGTAGTATATATGAATTATGTATACAAGTGTGTATATATATATATTATTCATTCTTGAAATAGATATATTAATACATTATGAGTAATATATATATATATATGCAAAAAGGTAAAAAGACAATAGGAAAACTGTAGTTTTAGCTGATGCATTTCGTTCAATGTGGACTTTTTCTGAGAAATATATATATATATATTTATTTTATTTATTCATTCATTGTTCATATAGATACATTAATACATTACAATTAGTATATATGAATTATGCATACAAGTGTGTTTGTGTGCGTATATATATATATATATATATATATATATATATATATTGATACACGTTTCATTAAATATTATAGACAAGTGTTGTCTATTTTATGCAAAATTTTTTCGTAACATCTGATAAGTTTAATAACATTATTGTTGAACGAAGAAAGAAATTGACAATATTGATCCATATTTTTTTTAATACAATCTAAGCTTTCGGCTTACATAAGCCATTATCAAAGATGTCAATTATAACATATTAAATAATATACGGACAAGACAGTGATGATAGTCTGTCAATGTTTACATAGAAGATTTCTAAGCAATGATAAACACGTGCATAAAGACACTAGAAGTGAAAATCACACCGCATCTCATGACGTCACACATGACTACACGAGAGTGAATTGAGAAGTATAAACTATGGTAAGCCGTTGGTATAAACCAATGGCTTCTGTTACCAATTATAGACATTTAAGAATATTTGTAGAGATGCCATAATTGATTTTGTTTAGGTTGGGTTTCAAATGCTTGATGTATAATGCTTCAAGGATTTTTAGTTTTTGTCTATTGTTTTCATGTCGAAGTATAATTGTGTTTTCGACAAGTATTTTACGGAATTGTGTGTTCGGGCAGGCATGTTGTTTTAAATGCCTAAAAATGTTAGTTTTCATTCAAATGTAGTGTCAAGCGTCAGGAAAGCGAGTTTGTTGTGTGCCCAACATAAATATTATTTAATTCGTTGGAGATACACTCTCCCAAAGGGCACTTGAATTTATAAACTATGTTGGTTTTTTGCAAATCGCTAACCAGGGGAGAAGAATCATTGCAAAGTATTAAGTTGGATATACTAGATTTAGTGTAGTATATGATTAATTTAATTTTTTTGCTAGGATCTGTAGTTGATATATTAGAATTTACTAATTTTTTGAGTATATTTTCATCTTGTTTATAATTAGTATGCATTTGATTACGATATAGGAGATTAATATATTTGAGATCAGTAGAAGCAGTATATATATATATATATATATATATATAGTATGATAAATTACACAAAAATTAAAATAACACTGATGTCTCATTTTAGTAGATATGTTTACCAAAATTAAACAAAAATACCTTGAAATGCTGAAGAATAAATTTATTCAAAAAATTGCTATTGGCTTCAATCACAGCCTTCAAACAATTTTGAAATTTCCCATAATTCTTCTGGAGTGAATTGCATCATGGTGCTCTTTTTCTCACAAGTGCCCAACTAACCCTACTGCACTTTTTGCAGTTGGCAAAATCAAAAACAATGCACATGTGTGAAATTAAAAATATAAAATGGCTACAATTTACCTCTCTTTCTCTCTCATATATCTGGAAATAGATATATTAATAAATTATGGAAAAGGACATGTGACATTAATTGACATTATTTGGTATTCTTTTAATGCCCCCTTGGAACATAGGTGATCATGGCTGTTCACAACTTTTAAAGTGTGTCAGTTGCCATAATTTCTTGGTAAAGATTGTCAGGTGTTTTTCCATGGTTTTGAGTTTAGAGTTTTCTCTTGTAGACTGGCTGTCTCTCAAGGCTAGAGAATTCAGTCAAGCTTGTTATTTAACCCATAGCTGGAGGGAGAAATGGATTAATGGTTGTCATATCATTAATGCAACAGACAGGGGATATTATTACTAGTGTTGATTTTACAAGTAATTGAAATTTATAACCTGAAAGTAGATCAGAAATATAGCTCTGTTATATGGTTTAAACAAAATAAAAATCCTTTATTTTGAACTAAAATTTGAAAAAGAGAGAAAAACTAAATTTTGAGAAGAGAACCCAGAATTGATGAAAATGAAACCTAAATTCTGTTTACATAAAGCCAAGAATTTAGTTGGTGTATGGATTAATGTATGTACTAAATCCAGTGAAATGAAGAAAAAGTATATTGAGTTAGGAAAATGTATTTGCACTTAAGGAAAAAACTGACTGGGGGAAATTAAAATATTTTACCAAGAAGAGTCATATGCAAAGCGGTCTTTATTGTGGATATGTGATTTATTATTGTTTATGAATAATTAATTTTCCTTTAATTGATTAGAATGTATTTTGTCAAAAAAGTGGATACAAGGATATGATTATGGACATGTCACTTAATATAATTTTGAAACTAGAAATTAATTTTACAAAACTAATATTTTCCTACAAAATCTCTCTCAATATCAATGCACTTAATCCAATGCTGGTCATTTAATTAAAGAGATTAAACATTACATAGTGAGAAATTTAAGATCAAAATTCAGCAAACAACTGTATCAGACTTATTGATCCACATTTGTATAACTAAAGAAGGTTGAAGAATGGCTAAGTTGAATTGTTTTAGTAACAAAAAAAGCAAAAAGAACACGAGCAGTAAGTCAAACAGCTCCAGCAATGCTAATGACGGAACTAAAAATTACAGAATGGAATTTTTAGCCAAGAGTAAGAATATATGATATAATAGCAGATCATAAATTCTTTCACCTTAGAGTAGAGAAAATTTTATATGACAATTTATGTATAAGGTAAGCAAGACTAGACTGATTTAGGTAGTTCAGAATTTAGGTTACCTAAATATTAGGAAATGCTTAAAGAGGATATTATTACTTTTAATAAGGTATCATGAATTTATTCCGGCAAACTGGCTATTTTATTGTTGTTTGTTTATAGTACATTTAAAAAATTATCTAATTTTTCAAAAGCCTACAGATAAGTGCTGCACAGATTATTATATAAAACACCTTAACACTATCAACATACACGGTGTTCAAGTAAAGCTTTTCCTCCCACACAAACATTGAATGCAAACAGTTCATCACAGAAACTTACCAGAGGAAGTAGATAGCTAATAAATGTCTGTTAAAGCAGAGAGCAGTTTTTTTTTTGTTTTCTTTTTAGAGATACTGAATGCCTCATTTAACATCAAGCAAAGCAAGCTTTTCTAACTCATCTTTGCTATGTACAATGATTATCTTGACTGATAGCTAAGCCACGCCAAAGTAGCCTTGGGCAAAGCAGATAAATTATTTAAAAAATAAATTTCTTAATACAAATCAATTGCAGTTAATAAATTGATATGTATATGTGCATGCATGCACACATGGATTATTTCTCCACTATTTTTCAGCCACTATGTTCCCAAATAAAATTTGGACACTATTCTGTTTATATACAAAAGGTATGTAGCATTTAAGTTTATAATCATGTTTTTGTATATTTTATATTAATTTGCAAAGTCTGTGTGTGTGTGAACATATTCATGTGTAGACATTCAAGATTCAAATGAGTTACAGAACTAATAATAATGTTTTAGAAAATAAGTTTTCTTCAAGAAAATATATTTACTTTTAACATTATTTAGCAAATTCATTTATCTATGAAAATTATATAAACAAGGCAAAGTGCCTGAGAAGTAATTTCAATGGAAACTTCCAACAAGAAACAAGTGTATGTGGGAGGAGTGCATTTGTATGTATATCACTTTATATATAATCAGAGAGAGAGAGGAATAAATAAACATAAAACTTTGGTTACTTATGTATATAAAAATATACAGCCTCTTGATTGCTGTTGTACATAATTCTTCTGAAAGTATAACATGAGCTGAAAAGCAAAACTGGCTTTACTAATTTCTGAAATAAAATCCTCAGTAAAATATTTCTATAAAAAATAATGTCTCATTTGTAAACTGGTATTTTTAAAATTCTAACAATGAAATAATAATGAGTATTTACGATATATATATATATATATATATATATATATATATATATATGAAGAAATATAGTTTTAAGGTGTGCTATATTTATGGGATAAAATGTTCAATATCAGAGATAGAGTGTATGTAAATATAAAAGTGAACATTGAAGTCAACATTCAGAAGCAACAAACTGTTTCATGCTAGACGCAATCATCAGGCGGCCTGATGATTGTGTCTAACATGAATCAGCCTGTTGCCTCTGAGTGTTAACTTCAATGTTCACTTATATATATATATATATATATATATATATGAAATTTGAACATATATCTGATACTGCTGGAAAGTTAGAAATTTAAACATTTTTAGCAAAGTAAACAACAGAAAACTGAAAGCATTTCATTTTCAACTTTTGAATTTATTTTCTTTCAATTCACCCTAAGATAATTAGTTAAGTAAAAATGTGAAGAGAAAAAGAATGTTTATAGTTTTTTGTCAAATGATTTCAGGAACTTAAACCTAAAATCCAATTTTATAGGAAAATAATTGCACATTATCACAAGATTGCATACATGAACACACACCTACTTAAATAAAAAAAAGTAGAAAATCTGCTAATAGATGAAAATTTAAATATTACTAAAAATATTGAGAGCAATTTTCTACCTACTGTATAATTAAAATGTAAACACTATTTTAAAGTGTGATATCATTGATATATAATAAACTTCATAAAAAGAGGAAATGGTATTACAAATAGTAAGGTAAGTAGGTAAAACAGTTAACTCTAAAATCTAAAAGAGAAAATATAGCAGCAGCAATCACATGTGCTGGTCACTAATCTCCATTGGAAAACAAAGAGAATAAAAGTTAATGATAAAATATCAAAGAATGACCAAAGTCTTCTTGAGCCACTCTAGGTAGAGGGTTACAGAGTAAGAGATACAGATTATATAGATACGTGGGAAAGATAACAGTTAACCCTAGACTTGAACATGTTAAGATTGTAATGATCAGGAAAACATCCTCTTTGCAGTTGGTTCCACATAGCAAAGGTTCACTGGAAGAAGCTGATCAAGTGGAACCATGGCAGTTAAAACTGGTGGAACTAAAGAAGATAGTTTGTCAGACCACTTTCCATAGAAATAGCAATGGAGCAGTGAGAGGCTTGCAACATTTTGTCTGTGAGAAAGTGGTTTTAGGGTGGAAAATAATTTGTCACTCACAAGGATTCAGATATGCTTTTGGGCTATCGAAACTGTAAAGTGAGGACTGGACAGTTCCTGCCCAAATATAGCAGCAGTACTCCATTTTAGGCCTGAACTGGCTGTTGTAAACTATTAAGTAGTGAATACTTTGGTGGAACCTAATTCATAGGAAGTTATTAAAACAAGAGCAATCTTGTTAAGAGAGATGAGGATGAAATCCAGCGAGTATACAAGATGTAACATTAAACAATTCAAAGCCACGAAAAGCAAGAAAGAATTCAAGGAACGTGTGATTTGAACAAAATGTAAAATGCATTATTTTCTGTTAACACTAATTTGTCAGGTTATAAATAGCCTGGGGGTATTTACAGTTATTATCAAAAAGAATTTCCAGTATGTGAATTAAAAATTGGAGATGGCAAAGCCAATCAAGCATAAAAAATTAACTGTTTTAACAGAAAATGCAACATACAAATCTAGAGGCACATTGAGATAGTGAAAGATGCTTTCCAAAAGGCTAAGCAAAGTATTAAGAAACATCAAAATCTCATCAGAAACAATGAGTACTTAACCATTACATAATATTGATCCTCCTATATGGCAGTGAATACTGGACAATCTCTTCACAGATGAAGAGACTTGAGGCAATAAAAATATTGTTCTACAGAAGGATCCTGAGAATATCATGGATTGAACTTGTGAGCAATAATGAAGTTTTAGAGAAAATGGAAACAAAAAAAATCCAAAAAATATAGTTAACATCAGAAAGAGACAGTTAAAATTTCTAGGGCACATAATGAGGAAAGAGGGCTCAAGAAATTTGACACTCTCAGCACATATTAAAGGCAAGCGGAACAGAGGAAAACAGCACATAACCTACCTAGTGAGCTTGAGTAAATGGTTAGCAGAACAGGGATTAAAAGAGCGAAAAGACAAAATTTTCTAAGAGCTCCAAAGGACAGGAAATTGTCGAGAGGCATAGTCACTCACATCCTGAAGGGACACAACACATAGAAGAAGAAGAATTTAATGTTTTCTTTCTCACCTTTTTGTTTTTCCATGTACCATCATAAATACAAGAGCAAGAAAGCATAACACTAAATTATATGGTGAGGAAACAAAACTTACAGGAAAATTTAAACTAGAATTTTCCACCAAACTACCGCACCAAATATTGTGAAACTAAATGCAGAATAACAAGCATACCATCAGCTATTAGTACACAAGTGTTTTTCAGGAATATCATGGAAAATAGCTTCACCGAAGGAGAGACAGCAGACAGTGTTAGATTTGTTTCATGCACAGATCAAACCTAAAAGCATTCCGAACATAGTTGGTGAATGTTTGTGTACTGTCTACAATATCAAGAAGACTACAAATATAAGCAATAGAATCTAGAAGAATCTGGACTGCAGCAGGATCAATAAGTAGTGGAATCCAAACTTCATTAATCTCTCATGACCAAAATAGCAAAAAAAAAACAAACAAAAAAAAAACATTAATGTGTAAGATTGCTACTGACTTAAAAGTTGATTCTAAGATATAATACAGTCACACTTGATGATCTAGGGCACTAAATAATACACCCAAAGACTGGAAAGGTGCAAGAAAGTACTCAAGGGTCTCAAGAATCATGTATCTATTCTCTAAGAAGAAAATCTTCACAGTGGATGTTTAGAAATGCTGAAACAACTAATTGCTCACAGGTTCAACAGTTGATATCAGAGGCATCTTCATGACCAAACATCTAATCCAGGTAATGATTTTGGGTGTTGTAATTTCCTATAGGGGAAAAAAATGTGCCCCATTCTTTTACAAGGTTAGAGAAAAGTGTGTGCTGATATACTCCTGTTTAGACATGGTTGAAGGCCAACTATGCAAGATGATGCTTCATGCCACACAGCCAAGAAAATGCAAACATTCTAAAGAACTAAATTTGCTGATTTCTGGCCAGCAGATTTCTGGCCTTCCTCCAGCCCAGACCTGAACCAGCTAGAATACATCATGTGAGCCATTTTGGGACAAGCCATCAACAAGACTTTCCACCTAACATCAATACCCTCAACCCTGTCATCAAAGAGGAGTGGGCCAAATGCCCATGGACTTCATGGTTAAGATTTGCAAAGTATTCAAGGTTGTGCTGATACTATGATGAAAGATAATGTATGCCATACTGAATAAATTATTCATTTTGATATTATACAATAGTTTTATTCATATCCTAATAGGCCAATTTATGTATAATAAACAAATCTCAAACTGTAGAAATACTATGAATTTTGTTTCCTTGTCCTGTGTCTATATATTAGTGTATTTAGACAGTAATCTCTCATTTATACACATTTCATTAAAGACAGCAGACTGTGATTAGACTTTTTATTTAATTTTACTTGTGTTTGAATGATGTATTATTAACTCCAAACACAGCCACAATGTGTTGACTGTGTTTGGAAAATAAAACATCCATATAACTCTAGATACATACACACAATCCATACATCCAGTTAAAAAAAGTAAAAATAAAATAATCCTTGATAATGGCTCAAAGTATAGCTGAAAACACTCGAAATTACAAAACATTTGGGCAGTTTCTACACATTCTGTGTCCAGAAAAGAAAAGCTTAATCACAGTACCTTGTTATCTTTAATGAAACTATATATATATATATAGAGAGAGAGAGAGACAGGGAGATGTATACATACAAGAATATCTGGTATGTAGTTATCAGCTGGATTTTGATCAATTTGGTTGATATTCCCTCATTAAATTAATCTGTCAATGTGATCATATTGCAAAATAAATGTTTGTTATTTAAAATAAATGCTTTTAATCTATGGACTTATTGATTTGCTCCAATATGTTCATGCACTTACAATATTTATAATTCATTAAAAAACACCATTGCAAAATGGAAGGCTTTTTAAGTTTGTTATACTTTGGCAAACAGTATATACACACAACTTTTGTAATCAGTTCTTACATTTACAATTGGATTCAACTGAAGATTTGAAAAGATTTTCTAATATCACACAATATGGTGTCATTCAGAATAAATGACTGATGAAAAGAAAAAAACATTAAGAAATTAAAATGTGAAGTCATCCACTACACCCAATGCATCTTGTGACAAGTATTTTTTGTCACAAATTTTGATGCATTCTGGAAATAATCTTTTAGTTATGACAAGAATTTTCAAATTCTTACATTGATGAGACAAAGTGAGTATGCAGGTTGTGCAATTTCTTCATGCAACATATTTTAAATTCAAAAAGAAACATGTAATTTTGTTATCCTGCTGTCAAAAATGTTGCACCAAACTGGTTGTTTATTTACTACTATATCTGCAAGAAGTTGACAATTAACTGAATAACATTTTAAGACCAACTTGTAATACAGTAGAAGCTTTATTTGACCAATTCAGCTTTAGTGATGGAAAACGTTTATTTTATTGTGATAGATGATTTCAAGTCAGAAGGTAGATGGTATGTGCTTATTTTATTACCACATGACTTCATGAAAATAAAAGCAATTTAACAATTAGCACTTATGAATTTCCAACAATGAGTATGACAAATAAATGTACAACAGTACTAGGTGTTATATTAACTGACTGACCAGTTAGGTGTTCTGCAGACAAATAAAAACTTTTATTTAATACAAATTTATTGATTTGGAGAATCTAAGGTTTATCACTGACATGTCACACTAATTAAAAAGTGAACATTTGCAAAAACCATTTTACCATAATTATTTTAACTGTAAATAAATAGCAACTTAACATGAGTGGCTCTAAATATACTGAAAGAATAATAAAAAACAAAGAATAAACCAAACCAAGTTTGACAACATTAAAATATCATTCAGTTCTAATGGTCAAGTGAAAGGAAAAACATTTTGGTATATTGACAAAACTCACCACTTTGTACCAGAATTTGAGTTTTACTCTTTTTTTCACATCAATTCCTTTTCAGATAAATTTGGTATTACTGCCACTTCCTTTTCTTCCCTCCCACTCTTGCACTGTGTTCACCAATCCTTTCCCCCAAAGTATTCACTAATCATTTCACAGTGTACATCTAACTATACATAAAACATTTTTATTTTTCTGAGGATAATGCAAATAAACTTCAAAATATTAATAAAATTGGTGAAGTCTGTTTTTAATTCAATATAGATTATTTACAAACATATGTCCAAGTTGCCTTTATCCTAATGCATACAAATTAGCATGTACATTTTTTTGTACATATCCAATGTGTTTGTGTATGCACATACACATGTCAATGAAGCATAGTTACCACTTGATCCATAAGAGTGTAAGAGTGAATTTATTCCAGTAGCAAATAAGCCCTGTCAACTAACTACAAAGCCCCATGTTCATTTCCCCTTTAATATGCATTAATACATAAAAATACAAATGGACAACATTGAAAAAATGTTTTAATACTTTGAACAGTAAATGCTATAAAGTCAGAGTAATTCTTGTCTTTTTTATTATGATTATTATTAAAGAACTCAGATTTTCAATCACATGAAGAGTGGGAGAAAACAAGAGATTGGTGCCTGAATAAATGAATGTATCAAGAAAAAAAATAAAATTGCTTAAATTATGAAAGAAGAAACGAGATAGAAAATTTCATCAATCAATAATTTGTCAATTAAGCTTGTTACAAGAATGAATCTGAATTTCATATTTTAGTACTTTGATTTCAAATTGATATTTCCATGAAAACCTTGATGCATCTAAGAAACTAATTCATGGTATGTATTTTATCAGGTAATCTTCAATGCAGAAAAATCATGAAAATTTCTTTACCCTTGTATAAAAGCTAATGCTTTCAAAAAATAAAATCTATACCAAAGAGAAATTTATCTTATTTTGTTGCATAAATGAATGATTTTTATGGCCCATCAGTAGAAGGGATGATATTTAAAAAATGTTAGATCTGCAATATTAACTGAATAACTCTATTTAAGTGTGACACACAACAGAGATTTCATTCAAACAAGGCAAGGGCTAGTCTTTGTTTCTCTAAATAATTCACTTATTTCAAAGGTTTATGATATGAACAGTTTTTTTTTAGTTAATTTTTCTGAAATGTTTTATTTTTAAAAGAATTAAGGAAATATGTGTTGAATTAGCTCAGGTGTTTAGAAGATATTTATTCATATAAACTATTTAAACATCTGGAAGCAAAATATTTAAAAGTATATCTATGGATAGCAAAGAATAGAAAGCATAAGAGAGGCATCCAAAACCTATCAGTTCACCTTTAAATTATAAAAAAAGATATAACAAGTAAAGAGCTGAATGTTCCCTTCAGATGAGTCATGGCACCAAATATCATCCATTACATTATGTTAAAGAATTACATATTGAATTACTTATGTTAAAGAATTCACCAAGCTAAATGTCAATTTCACCAAAGTTGATTTCTAAACAATGAATTGGAACATGTACTACCAATAACTAAGTAAAATACTGATTTTCTGTCATAGATCTCAAGTTAAAATTGAATAACACCTAATTAATTTAAATGACTAAAAAAATTAAAAATAATCATGTCATCTTCATATACTTAAAAAAGATATGATCTGAAACTTTATACTCTTTGCAATTTTCAAAAGTAAAAATTAGTAGCTTTGTAAACTTGAATACACTAGATGTAAAGTTTAATACTATGGCTTTTAAGAAAAATATGTAATGACAAATGATTACATTTACTGTTACCTGTTTTATTGAGATGGCCTGAAGACCAGTTTATCATAACAAGAAAAAATAAAATAAAATTTTTAACAAGTTGGTTGTCATTTTAATGATGACAGAAGCACACCTATACATGCATTATATAACATCTAATACAGTAGCCAGATATTAGAATTGATAGTTTCATTATTCAAGCAGGTTTACTTTATTCTAAAATAGTTTTTTTTTTTTTTAGCTTCTTGACCTGAGTCAAAATCTACCCACAATTTACAGTATCTGACTATTTTCAAATTTGCTGATTACATTACAACCATTGATGAGATCTTTCAAACAAAGCTCACAAACAATAAGTCAATTTCTAATGATGATGTAAAAACTGTGTTGGAGAAAAAGTGATTTCAAATTCAGACAACAAAGTCTTTCAATCTTGGAGATGTCAATCTGTTATACACAAGTAATAAAAATTACTACAATAAATATGTTACAAGCTTATGAGTTTTTATCTTGAGAAGATGCCTGCTTAAAAAAAAAAGTGTTCAATTCAAACAAGCTCTCAACGATTATTCAAAATCATTTATTTTGTAAAAAAAATCTTCACAATAATTAAAACAAAACAAAGAAAGTAATGAAGCAATTTTATTGAATCACTAAAGTAAGTAAACATTTAAAGACAATAATTTATCTTTTTAAAGCATTCTCTAAAGTAATCTTTCATTGGTCTCATTCTGAAAGAGTTGGGAAACTAAAAACAAATCATTTAAATGATTTCTCATTTCATTTTCTTCTGTTTGATTCTTGTTACTAAATATGCAGAAGTGGATGCTTTGCTGTAAAACTAATCTTGAAACCCATTCCTACAGCAGTGACGCTCAACACTTGTGGCTTTGTGTTGTACTTAGCTGAGTAAATATCAATAAATATTCAAAACTAAGTTTATGCCAGTCAAATGTATATAAATGTAGTAGTTTGATAGAGTTTTCATCTCAATGCATTTAAGGATATAAGACAAAGATTTTACTGACTGAACAAAGCAAGTAAAAATAGTATACAAATAACTATTTAATTCAATATTATTGCAACCATAACTTACTTAATGCAACTGATAATAATACAGAACAATATGTGATATTTTAATCAACCTGAGTTCAGTGTGTGTGTGTGAAAAGGTTGATGTACCATATTTCAGTGTTATTTTTTTACCCAATGCTAGAGAAATTTTAGAAGTGTCTTTGAAGTTTGTTTTATTGCTTGTGCAATCAACTGTAGTATATTAGTTACAACCCTGTAGAAAAATTAAGAAGATATGAAAATGAATTCCACATGAACTTAGAGAAATGAAAATCATTCAGCTTCTAAACATTTGTCTTTCTCTTTTGGCTTAACATAGAAAAAAAGTCATTTTTTTTTTTTAAAAGACAATCATTGATGATAAAAAATGGTTTTATTTCAAAAATACAAAAGGAAGTCATGGCTCAATCCAAAACAGCCTTCAATATCTAAACCTAAGTAAAATCTACTCATAATTCTCCCCTGTGCAATCAACAGGAATTTTTGTTACAAACTGCCACAACTTGAACAAACTGTTACTGTGCAATATTTTTGGAGACAAGCAAGTTGACCAGTTATTTTGCTGCATGATGGGGCCTATTGTCACATTGCAAATACATAAAATGATCATGGAGCTGGGATGGGAAATTCTTCTACATTCAGCATATTTTTCAGATATGTGATCTTCAGGCTATCCAATTGTTTTGCTCTATGCAATACTTCTTATTCCATCAATTTCAAAGATATCCAAAATAATGAGTTGTTTTTTTCTGATATAGTTTACCTAAAGCTAGTACCAAGCCATCAATTCCAGGCAAAATACTTTGATGACTAATGATGCTATAAAATTAATATGAATACAAGATTTGGTCACTACCATCAAATGCTGTATCAACCTAACTGATACTTTATTGTATCATTTGATCAATTCCCAACATTTCAAAATGAAAATTTGAATATTATCTTAAAAAAAGAACTAAATTTAATAAATGTCAAAGTCTGATAATTTTGAAATGATGTTTTTAAGCAACTTTTAATTACTCACCTGAATGAACAAAGTCCTTTCAATGTGATAAAAGTGACAGTCAACTGTTATATAAAATATCACCCAACTCCACCAAATGGGCAATTGGACACAAGTGATGGGTCTGGTAGGAAGTCCTTTCAATAGATAGCTCCTCACAATATAATGGAAGATTCTTGCTGGGAAAATATACCTTATTAAGTCTTAGGTATATATTTAACACTAATCAAATACCATTTCATTTACTGTGGAAAAGCATTTCTGTACTGTACTTAATAGCACAACACAAATACATATTTGCTTATCATTGTAATAACCCCTCAAATATATATATAGTCTAACTTTGACTGAATAAATTTTTAATTTTACATAAACTAGCATCAAATTCCAAAAATTAGAAAAATCACCTTCTCTATCTTTTGATTTAAAACTGTATTAACCTATTAACAATGATAGAAATTTGCCATCACAGATGAACAATAGAATTGCAATGACAGAAATTCTTGTCATCTGCAATTAATGGATTTTATTTGTTTTATATTACTTGATGAACCAATAGATTACAAAAGCTCCATGAATAAATAAGGGTTTTGACAAGGTGTGGCATTGGGGTAAGATTACATAGTTCTTAAACATATACTATTCAATATATGTGCAGTAAGAAAGAATACAATTTTTTTTTAATAAAATCAAATTATGTAAAAAAAAAAAAAAAAAAACTTTTTTTTAATGACTTTAAAATATCAATCAAAATATATAAAAATAAGCAACAATAAAACCACTACACATTAAAGAGGTGAATGGTGGTCTGAGAGTTATGAGGTGTTGAAATATTCTCAACCTGACACACTTCTTAAAAATGTGACCAACTGAAAATCAGAACTTTTTTGAGGAAGGAAACCTTCACTTAGTAAATTTTCAGTACCCCTTTATACATAATATAAGGCTTTATTATTTCTATCATCTAAATAAGGAAGTTATTTTATACACCTTTTGTAATTTGTATTCCTTGCTAACTTTGCTGTGGAATGCCCACATATTTCCAAATGTGGTATAAGGCCTGTTTAACATGGAGATCTCACAAGTATGTGGAACCAGAGTTCCAAATATTGTTCAACTCTTTCAGCATCTCTACATTTTGGAAACACCTAAGTTTAACCACAGTCCCCTTCTGAAAGGGAGGTACTGATTGGGAAGATGGAAGCTAGATTTAATAGTTGGTTCCAACTTTGTCCCAACTTTGCTGAGTAACTTAATTAGAGATAATTCAAAGAAAAAGGAGTCATAAGGAAAGATATTGATCTAAAATTGAATGCAGAATTCTTGAGTTTATAAATTCACTTTATTTGATACATATTTAACAAAAAATCTCTTAAGTATAAAAAGATTTAATGTAAGCAATTCACTGTTGTTCACCACCCAGTTAAAATCATTATTATATACTATATTAGATTTTAGGATGAAAGTCAATATTTTCACAATAAAATTAGCATTAACCAACCTATATTGGTAAAATTTTCAAGATATAATTATATGTATTATGATGAAAATATCACATAGATTCATCTTATAATATCTGTTTTAATTAATGTAAGCAATTCACTGTTGTTCACCACCCAGTTAAAAACATTATTATATACAAGGTAGCTCCACTAATTTGCTGAAAAAAGAGCATACCATGATGAAAAATGTCTCAAACTTGATAAAGTTTTATCATCAGAATCTTTATTATTAATTAAAGTATTTTTCATTATTTAATTGAATTTTTAAAATCTTTCTAGCATGTTCAAAATTTTGGTTAAAAATCTTTTTTTTTTCCTATCAACAGGGGGACCAAAGATTAATTAATGATTAACATAAGAATATTAGCATCTTATTTGCAGTAATAAAACTAATTGTTTGAAAATTCTTGCAAAAATCAAATAATAGTTGGATTTTAATTAAACTTTCAGGACTTATTCACAAATGAATTAAATTATTTTAGAAATTTTTGTTTTTAGAAAATCTTGATAAAAATATTTATTCATATTTTATTTTACATGTCCCCCTCCATAAAACACACACAATTTTATGAAATTTTGACAAATTAAATTTCACCTGATTAATATTTATATTAGTTAAAAGCAGAACACCTTGGAGAATTAAAATCATCAATTTTTATTTTTGTAAAACACCATTTACTGAAAATCTGCTCTGAACCTCAAATAAAAAATGCAATAAAACTAAGACAATAATTAGAAAAGCTGATTCTGAGAGTAATGACAGTTAAGACATCGACTGTGGTTCTAGCAGAGTGAAATCCATATTGGTTATTGCTCAGTAGGTTGTTCCGATTTAGGTGTTCAACAACCTTCAGAAAAATTGAAAGGGTAATAAGCAAAAAAGTAAACTTATCAGAAAGAAAATATTTGAAGAATGGTCGCAAATGCAAAAGAGAGAAAGATACTGAATATTAAGATTGGATAAAGACATGTAGAAGCAACCAGACTACCACATTTAAGCATATGTCACCTAAGTTGGACAAATAAAGACATGAAAACTAATATCACAAGTCACTTTTAGTGCTAAATGTAGAGCTACAGAGGGCAGATTTGATGTCAGAGATAAAAGTTGGGTCAGGAAACTAACACTAACTTAGAAGATAAAAGGGCAGAGATGAGCTAATATTTTGGACTAGTATTGTAGGCAGTAAAATCATACATCCCTTCAAAGTTGATGATAGTGTCAAGATAAATACAAAGAATTATTATTTTTTTGAATCATTTTTGAGTGGTAGTGGTCACAATGAAAAAAAGCTTTAAACTAAAGAATATATTCATGCATGACAATGCCTCTTCACATTCTGTATAGGCTTAAAGCCAAATCATATTGAAACACCAGTTCTTGTACAATCAAGGAAGTTAAGCTACATTGAGCCTGGTCAATATCTAAATGATACAATACCAGGTTGGATGTATGGGTGGTGTAATGGATAACAGTTCAGAATTGGAAATTGGAAAACTGAGTACCAATTCCAGCCAGGTTCATTATATTCAATTACATACAAATACCCACCTCTTCTGCCCACAACTATGGGTTAATTAGTAGGACTTGTATCAGTAAAACATTAAAAAAAAATTCTTACAATCTAAAAATGTTTTCAGGCTTTAAATAACCTGCAAAAGGTTGATAAGCCATAAAAACAAATTAACCAATCAATCTTCATATTCTGCAAAGCTAACTATTGCCCATCTTGCTAAAAAAGTTTCTGAGGTAATAAATTTATGTAATGGCTCCCAGCCTCTCCAGATATTAATACAATAGAAACTTGAGGTCCATCATTAAAAGAGAGTTAGATAAGAATACAATGCAATATTCAAGCAAAGAAGATATCTTGGAAGCAATTAAAACTAAAGCATGTTAAAACAAACAGCAGAAAAGTTAAGAAAATCAATATATGGCACTGGTGAAGGTTATATAATGTCAAGATTCTTATATTATCATGTAAAATCACAAAATTACTTATTCATGTATATGGGATATAGTGTTAATCAAATATTTGTATGATCTATAACTTTTGCATTTTATTATGAATAAAAATTTACATTGCTCTTTGCCTGCATAATAAAACTAGACACTGCCAAAACAAGTAATCCATCATTATTTACACTATTTACAAGTGGACTTTAATCTACTAGACTATTGTTCTATGGACATTAGCCTAGTAGATTAAAGCATTGGTCTGTTGATGACAGTAATTGTGTTTAATTCCTGCGCCAGGCAGTGTGTACTTGCACTCAGAACAAGCAATAAATGAGAAGTACTCAAAGTAAGAACAAGATATCCCAACACATGTGCAGTGGAACAAGAACAGTCTACACCACTAGAATATAAATAAAGGATTCAGTAAAGAATTCTCTGTAAGCTACCTGGGTCGACATCCACCTGATGATGGCTGGAGGGCACAATAGCTGAAATGTTGTGATAACAAAACAAAAATTCAGACAGAAATTATCCATCCTTATGAAAACTATTAACCTGAAACTCATACAATATATTGCTTATATGTCCTGAAAATTTTACCAATATCAATTTTTGAAAACATTGACTTGCATAATAAAAATGTAACATAGAAATAGTAGATTTCTCTTTATACTATGTACCTGCAAGAGATCATTCAAGATGAATAAGCATTTTGATCAAAATCAAAAGGTTCATTTTTTTGTTCTGATTCAGACAGCAATGTTGGATTTATTGTCTATGCCATCAGAAAAAAACATTTGTACAGCTTCAACAAGCAATACTGTCAAAAGCAATATTATTCCAAATCATTCCAAATCAATAAAATAAACACTGCACTGCAATTTTCTATGTTTTATATCTTCTATTTTTATTGAACAATTCAAGTTGAAAGTGTGAGAGATTTTGGGCAAGTGGGTATTGAATAAAATAAGCAGATAATATTGTGTAAATTCTAAACATATACATATAGTCATTAAAATCATCATTAATTTATTTGATAAATAAGTTTGTTATCAATAAATTCTCCTGTATGTAAGCAAACAAATGAGCATCCTAACACAAATTCGACATATATTCTCATGAGAATTCTGATAAATTTATTGAAAATGGATTTTGCATGTTTTTAATCTGCAATATGGTGTCAAATAAGAAAAAAGCTTCAATAATTGAATAGTATAATATATTTGATGCAAGCTGGGTGAAGAAGATAAGGCCACCAAATGTTTAAATTAGGCACTTAGTAAATATACTGGATTTACATGAGTAAGAGCAATTGCATTTATACATTTTTAAGTCCTTTAAAATAAGGACTATGGTTCATGTCAAAATCAAAATCATTGGCTTAAAATATTTATGAATACTGAATTGTAAAAATAGTACAAGAAGCAATAAAGAAAAGAAAGATGACATACTTTGAGCTCTTGAGAGAATGGCTATAACAATTCAAGGCAGGCGGACAATATTTAGAATAAACTGCTAATTAATGAATTAAAAACAAAGTAAATTAACTGATTCGGCAGAATTATTATTATTTGAGAAATTATGCCTTTAAAGGAGAGGGGAGATGACAACTATCCACTGTTAAGTGGGGCATAAGATAAAAATAATGCTATCATTTGAGTTTTAGAAAGTAACTTATTTTATAGTGGAACAATAATATTTTAATGTTTCAAAACATTTTAAAAATATAACTTTTGAACAAAATATATATATATGTTGCATTGCAGATAGTTTACTTCAGGCTTTAAGGTTTTTATTTATTGTTTATTGTTTTTAATTTATATCTAAGGAATTAAAATATCATTGTTATTTCCCATGAGTATGATGATCAGTCTCAAGCAAAATAAGTATTTATTTTAAATTAAGGAATAGTCTAAATTTGTTAAAATTTAATCTCCAATGGGCATTTTCTTTTTAAAATATTTTCACAATATGAGAGCAATAACAAAATAAGCTGAGAATGAAATGCAAGATTTTGTGTTTAAATTTTAATCCTGTTTATTTGGCTTCTTTGGCTCACTTTGCCCCATCTAAAAGGAAGAAACAAAAATATTACAAACCAACATTGTATGAAATTTCAAAAATTCTTAATCATTTTATACATGTATGGGCATGTCCATCATGCTTTTGTATTATTCTGTCTAAAAAGCTATGAAAGAAAAAGCAAAAACATTTCAATCTTAGAATATTTAAGCTATGAATAGAAATTTAAAATCTAAACAAAATGATTACTATACTGAATTAGTGATATTTCTAACTTCTATAAATTGTACTTGCTGTGGTATACATTTATTGTTGCTGCAGGTAGCAAATACAGAAAAAATAAGAAATGCATAAAAGTGCATAACATCTTTTCATTTTTATATCTTAAAAAGTAAAGAAAAAAACAGACTAAAGAAGTGTTGTTTATTTTCTAATTAAAAATTTCTTTAATTTTCTCCTAGGAAGTAACTGACAATAATGAGAGACTTTCAATAATTAAAATAGTACCAAAACATGAAATTAAAATACAAAGATACTGGCTTGGTAGATGTGAGTTTTGTCTCTGCATTTGAACTAAGAGTGAATGAAAAGTTTGACAGAGTTTTGTGCTTTACAGAAGGTAGAGAACCATGATTTATATATTAAAAATGGATATATAACATATCTTATCAAGTTTAGATATTGAATGAGTGCCAGTGAATATATGTCCTTATTAGGATACGATATTTTACTCTAAGTCAATCTAATGAAAATTGCAGTCAAAAGTTTTATTGGAAATTTACTTTCATCAAAGCCTATATTTGATAAAAACAAGAAAACTGCCATTAAAATGAATTTTGACTTAAAACTTTACTTTGAAGGAATTGTACAATCACATATATTGTTTGTAAATGTTAACTTGGAGGTTGCTAAAATCAAATTTTTAATAACTGACAGATATTTCCAATGATGATGCTAAAACTTAAACTGTTGTTCTTCAACCATTTGTGTCATAAGACACATCAACTTAGTTTTAGTTCTCGGTTTTAAATAAGTTTAATATTAATACTTTCATTTTTAGATAACTTTTTATAATATTAAGTTGATGCAAAAATTGCCTTTTGTTATTTTAAATTTTGGTGCTTATTTTTGAATAAACTATTGTTTAAATGTGCTCATGTAAAATTGATTTATAGAGAGAAATTCAGTTAGTCAGAATTCCAATATAGAATTGAATAAAAGAGCATCATTTGAGTAGGCAGAAATATTGTTACAATTCATACAGAAGCTATGCCAGAATGCTAGTTGAGAAATGATTGCTGGTCCCACTGGAGAGAAAGTCTGATGTCATGAGGCCCAAAACTTTCTATGACCCCAGGATAGACATTCATATAAAATGAACAGTCACCATGGTTTATTTTTGTCTGTCAAAGTAAATATGGAAAAAAAAATAAAAATAAATAAAATTATATAATTTTGTTATTTAAGAGTTGGAAATCAGACATAAAGCAACAGAAACTGCTCCCAACATAAACCAAGTATTTCATCAGGGAACCATCAATGAATGTACAGCTTAATATTGGTTCTAAAAATTCCCAATTAGAGAGGAGGAAGAGGAGGATTGACAACAATCGTTTGTACATCATTATTGATGTGAACATATGCAAAAATAACTTGGGATGTAGCAGAATAACTAAACATTAACCATACAACAGTTGTTTAACATTTGCATCAAACTAAAATACAAAAAAATCTTGATAAATAAATGCCGCTTGAGCTGGATGAAAATCAGAACATTCACCATCATAAAATGTGATCTGTACTTTTTTGTGCACCAAAAACAATTCATTTCTTGATTGCATTATGACATGATGGCCTTTTGCACTGTGGTCGACTTAGGATGAAGCATCAAAACACCAAATGCAGATTATGAAGGTTATGTCTAACAAGTGGAATCAGCCAATGCAAATTTCTTGAATCCTGGTGAAACTATCACAGCAGGGAAGTATTAGCAGGAAATTAGCAAAAGCACCAACTGCAACATTTATATCATCTGAAAAGATCAAGTGTTCTCCAGGATAACACCCAACTACATTTTTATCACCAGGCTTCTCACTGACCAAATACCTTTTTTTTTTTCAAAGATTTTAATAATTTTCTGTAAGAGATGACCTGCAACAACTAAGCTGCAGCTCAACTCCTTTGAAAAAATCAGAAGTTCTAGGACTCAGAATTCTATGTTATTCAAATTTGTTTATTGCTGGTAACAATGCACATTTTGTAATGGTTCTTATTTTAATGAGTAAATCTTATTCTAAGCTGAGATATACTGCTTTAAAGAGGTTTATTAAAATTTGCAATTATTTTTCTTTTTTGCATCAACCTAATAACAACAATTTCAAATTTCTTTGTATTCTTTTGCATGGTTTTAAATTTTTATACTATTAAAATTTTAATTCAATTTTTTTTGCATTATAAATATCTAAATTATAGCACCCACTTTTAAAAATCAACTATACAAAAATCACAATATATTTTTAACTTTCTTAAATAAGAATAACAAAAGAATAACAAAAGAATTAAAAATTGCATGAAAATTTCAGCTTAGAATTAACATCAAAATTGTATCAGTATCAGTACTTATATTTACATGTCTTTAAAACTGATCATCTAACCTTGTGTCATTCATTTATTCATGCTTTAATTTATAGATTACCTACTAAACAAAATAGCAGTTTTACATAAAGTTAATAAATCAATTTTATATAAATATTCTCTTCTCTAACCGGTTGAAATTAATGGTGTCACTTTCAAAGTTTGGCATCTCTGCAACAACAGAGACACATACAAACCCTGTATTGATAAAAGAGAGAAAAAAAATGACAGGATATTGATTCTCTGATATACTGATATCGTAATGGTAATTTAGTAGCAAGTGTTTGTGTTTTTTTTTACATTAGCAGTATATCAGCAAAAATATGAGTTAGCAAACAACGGTTTCATTATGAACAAAAATCTTTTTGTTGCCAATTAAAAACCTAGACAAGGAGATAAACTGTCATATGAAGCCTACAGAACTTGAATGAATATAAGACAAATATCAAGTGAATGCTTATACCTTTTCAGAAACTGAAGCATTTGACTGATTCTCATTTTATTACATGAATTAGAATGAGTATTGTATTTAGTGGTATATAAACTATGTAAAATGATAGGAATATAAGTTAAAATGAAAGATTGAGAACAAAGAATACTGGTAATGTAAAGAAGAATGAAGAATCATAACAGAAAGGCAATGGAAAGTATAAATAAGTAGAAAACAGGCTGTTATTTTGAATGCATTCATAGAAAAATATTGGTATTAAGAGAACTAAAATTTGTAGAAAAGAAATTGAATAAAATACAAGTTATAAAATCTTAGTTTACTTAGAAAAACTAAATCATACCAATAAATGATACAGACATTTAAAATACTTGTAAAAGTGATTACTGTTAAGACATAAAAATCATGTGTTTATGATGCATGGCTCTTATATAGACTGGTATTATGCATGCTTCTCACATATAATGAGTAAGAAAAATTAATTGCAGCAAGTCAATTTCAAATTTTTTTTTTACAGGCACCTCAGCAGCATCCACTTGAACTATACAATCCCACGTCTAAAAATTTGGTAGATGCTTGTTAATCTGTGGTTCTCACAATATAAATAAAATTAGGTTTTACAATTGTTTAAGTAAATCCTTTGCCTGCAGAGGGAACAGCAATTTTGAAAAAAAGAAAAGAAAAAGAAGAACCTGACATAAATATTAAAATGTCATTGTTGACATTATCATTTCATAATTTCTGAGATAAATGTTGCATTTAAATTAAAATGGCATCACTCAGGATTATTGCCTCCCTTTTTTTTCTTAAATCCTAGATAAACATTTCAAGGTCCCTAGTTAATGCGGCCATATATATATATATATATATATATATATATATTTCAGAAGTAATATTATAAATGAACAAATCATCTTCAAACATTTTCTAATGTCTTCTACATTCTTTAGTGCTAAGCTTGTCCACTTCAAAGTCAACAGTTACTGTTTGGCACTGATTCATACTTAAAAATAAAAAAAGAGAAAAAACTAATAGTAATGTGTGTGGAATGAATGTTTCCTTTACATCAGTCAATATTCAAGGCACAATGAGAATTATCTGCATCCCCTTGATATGTATTGGCATTAGCCTAGGAAAATACATTACCATTTTTATAGGTGCACAAAACTCTGTTACAAATACCATTCACATGACTTGGAAAGTATGCATAGAATATGTCCCTAAAAATGTTTTAACAATCAGTTCAGAGAGTATATGCTAGGGCCTAGTCAAGCACCATGAAGATTTATTGACTGAAATTATTTTTTTAAATTCACAGAATCTAAAGAAATAAAAACCCTGTTATTTGTAATGTTGTAATGTTTTCATTTAAAACAAAGAAAAGGATTACAGCAAAGAAATGGACATGCCCAGAAAAATATATTGATATAACAGCAATGCAAAGAAATATTAAATTTGAGTAGACAATCTTTAGAGAAACTGATGAGAGATTAAAGAAATGCATGTAAAAAAAAAAATATGACTTTCAAATATAAATCTAAAATTAATTCAATTAATAATTTATTTTTAAAATTCTTTAATGCTTTTGTTTCACTATATTTAAGGATTGGTAATTACTATTCACAGATCAGAAAACATTAATTTTAAACATTCAAGTCTTACATAGAATTATATTTGCATAGTTTGTTATTCTTTTATTTTAGTAAAAATGCAAATTAAGGTTTGAGAAAAGAAATTAGTAAGAGGTGTGAAAAGCATAAAAATAATAGGCAAAGGTGAAAAAAGAGAAAATATTGCACAAGCAAAGATTGTTAAAAAGACAACAAAACAGAGCAGAACTGTAAAGATTAATTTGCTTTATTCAGGCAAATCTCAGATCAGAAAATAAGCATCTAATATTTATAAAGAATTCTTTTAAAACTGAATATCATCAGATTTATATTTATTCTGTTTTGGTCCTTCATGTTCACCTATGATTTCCAAATTCACAGAATAATATGAAAATATATAGTCTGTAAAATATCTTAAAAAGATAGCATATTGAAGTATATGTTTTAGTATTATTCTCATCTTAAGGAAAATGTTGAAGGAATACCATACTTTTGATAGAATGTTAGAAAAATATATATGTATATGTTTAAAATTATATATTAAAAATGACAGCTATAACCAGGAGCAACAGAATATTAACACTTTGTTAAGAGTAGAGATCAATTCTATCCCTGCTCATTACATTAAGATAAAAACAAAACAATTAAATATTGTAGTTTCAAAACTGCTGCTTTAGTGAGTAAACTAGACGTTCTTACACTTTTTGTATGTAAAGAAATACACTTATTCTTATACTTAGAATCTTGTCTATTTTTATATTGAGACAAATATTATGGTTATGTTGACTTACTAGCCTAGAAGCTGCCCTTTGGCAGACTTTAGGATAGTTTCTGAAAAGGGCTTTCAGACCTTCAGCATCCTATGTATGTAAAAGTTACAAGAATTTAGAAATAAAATTATTTTATCTTTATTTGACACCTTAATTCGGCATAATCTTTCTTTGTATATGCAACTTATGTCTGTAGTTTGTTTATATTTATTTTGCTTGCAATTTTTTTCTTTTAAAAAATCACCATTCTTTATGACCCCTTCATATAAAGTCACTCTTAAAAGATATTAGGGAACCCAAACTAATATTTTGAATGTCACAGTACACTTGCTAGAAAAAGAAAAAAAAACAAAAACGTATGAGCAACATACCATGCCCCATTTAAGTTTTAATTATGGTTTAATCAGACAGTATCAACTGCAATGAAAAGTTAAATTAAAGCTAAACTTTTAATAAAGGATTCTTTATTTTAAACCTTTCACTCTGATATTTAAATTTAACTTTAAGTGAATTATTTAATTTTTAATTGCATGTTACTTAAGGTTTGTCGAGATTGATGGATGGATGAACACATGTACACTGAGCTTTATTTATATAGAAGATATCAAATATTTGATGTATCATATTTTACTCCTAAAGAAGAAGTACTAACTAGATTTACTATCTCATTGATAGTAGAAAAGATAATTGAATGATTTTCCAATTAAACATTTTGACTATTCTTAATGAAATTACAAGAAATTAAAAAGTTTTTCTCTCTCTGATAACAATGATAAAGCTGAACTACTCATCACTTATTTATAAGCCAAATCTTGGTCTATAAAAAAAAAAAAAAAAAAAAAAAAAATAGAAGGAACCGAGATCCATGACCAAACAGTTGACATATTTGCACTATGGTTGAATGGCCACAGCAATTCTATATAGATGAATGAGAGGTCTATTTTTTTTTTTTTTTTTTTTTTAATACAGTGTAAGGCCAGGGAGCCACTCAAAGTGAGGGTTATGCTAAGAGGTAGTTTGTATAGATAGGAGAGGAAGGTAACAGTTAATGTAAGACTCTTACAAATTAAGATTGTAATGATCGGAGAAACAACTTCTTGGGAGTTGGTTCCACAGAGCAGCGGTTCATGGGAAGAATCTGTTCGAGAGGAATTTATATCTCAATGATGGAATACAGAGGGAATGTCGGTAGTTTGCTACAATGTAACTGGCATAGCGAGTCCTTGAGATCAGGTGTGAGTTTAAGACCCAATAGTTTCGCAAGACACAATACTTCTCAGGGAGAACATCCATTCATTAGGTTATAAGGAAATGCTGAAATGTTATCTCAGCCCGACCAAGAAAGAGTTTAAAAAATATGTTATATGGTTAAGAACTTTCCAGCACCTCCTCATACTTTCAGTTAAGAATTCCTTCAACATCTATTTTAGCTCTGTTTTTGCTAATTTCCCATGCATTTGTACAACTGTATCACTGAAACAATCTAGTTAGATAGCTTCTTCTGTTTCAGAACTTTTATTAGATTTATCTGTAGGCATTTATAGCAAAACTAATTTGCCATATTTATTATGTGAATATCTTGTTTAAATAACTAAGGAATAAAACAAATACTTCACAGCAAATTACCCAAGGGAAGGTACCTTTAAAGGCTCTGTCATTTTTTTTCCAATTAAAAAACATAATAGACAGCCATACTGAATATCTAAGCCTCTTTGAGATAGAAAATGTGTGAAACTCAGCAGGAATTTTTTTTCATATGTAAAGTAGCATCCAAAACCAGTCTATCTAATACTGCTCTTAGTCAATAAATTGTAACTCAACACAAATACCTATGAGAAAGAGCTTGCTTTCTTTTTAAGATCAATACAAAATGCCCCACAGAAAAAAAAAGCTCAAAGTTTACGATGAAATGAAAAGGAAATGTCACTAATGATATGTCAAGAAAGAGTATATACATGCTGTTCTGTATTTTAAGATCTCTGTGATGTGTAGACAGATCTACCAACAGACAGTGGTGCACTTTGAGTAAAAACATCAGCCAATCAGTTGAAAGAATACAGTTTTTTTTCTTTTCTTCGCAATTATTTAGAGTGATTTTCACAAATTCTCAAATATGGAGATGTTTACATGACTGGACTATTACAATTTCTTTTCTTACGAGTACCAGACAATATGGAAGCCAATAATTTCATCTTCATCACTTTATAAGTATAAAAATTGAAATATTTTAAAGTAATTCCTTTAAAAATAAATATTTTTTCTTCAATAAGTAACATCAAACACAATTTTTTCTGAACAGCAATAAGTGTTGTGTGTTATCTCTGAATTTTAGGGGTTTACCAGTAGTTCGGCATTATGGACCCCACTGCTGCATCAACCAAGTCAATCAACAATAGACAACTTTCATCAGTTGTCTTTTTAGTCTGACAGGAATGGACATAGAAGTTATCAGTTTTTAAAGGAAGGGAGATGAAGAGAATGGATGTCAACAGGTTGGCCAGCTACCTATCCTCTGTATGTGGTGAAACCATGGCATATAAAGGAATTTGGCAAAGGAAGGCTTGGGTAACATCTGAGCTGTTGACACCTGTACTGCTGAAGCCATTTTTTTTAGTGTTATATCAAAACTCAGACAACAATAATGCATCACTGTCAGAATTCCATGTATACAAGGTTCAAATTAGCCCTCACTCAGTTTGGATCATCAGGGTTCTGACCAGTCCAGTAGAATCTGGAATTACATTTAGTATAGTTATCATTTTGTCAGTTTTATCTAGCCTACACATTCTGTAATAAAAGGAATCACACTTTATATGATTAATCACATGACTAACACATTAAAAGCTCATTAAGCAGTATTACTAAAGTTCTTTCTAATCATTTTTTCACTCACTAACCCAACACCATAAGGTTGCCTCCCTGTGCCTTTTCTATAAATACTTTGATGGTAAGTGATTGGATGAGCTCTTCACTATGGTACTTTATGAATTTAAGTGCAGTACTAGATTGGTGACAAGGTCTCATCAATTTACAGTTGAGTTGGCTAGATGTAACAGTTTCTTTTTTTTTTGCACTTCTTGCTTCTGGCTCCATGCTTTCCAGCCATCTTGAAACTTCAAAAATTTAAATGCAATGTCACTTGCTATCTACTTCCTTCCCAATTACTCTTTTTGTTCTTGCTCATTAGTAATGTTTCTGTTTCTAATTTTTCCACACCCAGTAATCCCTTGTGTTTTAGTGGCTTTACTGCCTTGCTTGGGGTGAACTTGATTTAAAAATAACAAATTTAATCTTTCATGACTATATAAAAGTGTAATTCAACAATTGTTAAAAAGGAAAATTTATGAAAAACAAATTAAAGAAAAAGAAAAAACACACTCAACTTTCTACTGAAAAAGTATTACAAAATTATCCAATTCCATTTTTATTATATACAAATAAATACATAGATTAATGATAACACCTAAAATAGAATTTTGTTAATTAGAATCACTGAAGAAGAGCAGCACTTAGAGAAAACAATAAAATAAATTATGTCTCAGAATAAAAACAAAAACAAAAAATACTTCAAGATTATTTTGATATGTTAAGCAATGTGGTAAGAACAAAGAGAATCAGAGATGGCATTATCAAAAATCTCTCTCTCTCATATTCAGCAGTGACATGAGCGAACAAGGACACTACTTATGTGGCCAAATTAGTACACATCAATCATGTGGCCAAATCAGTACACATGCGCTGATGTGGTTTTGACTATGGAATCTATGTATAAAGTGAACAGTAAGAATTCCAAGAAAATAATAGCATTATACTCAGAGAACATTTGAAGAGTCTTTCAAGTACCTAGTGCTTTAAGCCCTCTTCATGGCAAATGTTTTGTTCATTTAAATTACTAGGCTGATAAGAATAGACAAACATTTTCAATCAGATTCAAGTTAGAGAACTAAGCAGGCTACTTCAGTAGGTTGGTTTTCTATTAAAACCACTGTTGGGTTGCATTGATGATACATTAAAGAATGTTGCCCTACTGAAACCACTAACTGCACTTAATTTTTAAGGACCTGATAAAAACAGGCTCTTGTTCTTACTATCTATGTACATGGCTCCATTCATTTTTCTTTTGACTATGAGAAATTATTATATAGTATGTTATGAAAAACAGCCTTATCCCATTACATTACCTCCATATTTCCCAGTTAGGACAATGACTCCTGGCTTGAATTCTTTGTATTTCCTCCTCCAGGCTTTATGTAAATTGATGCCAAATAACTATCTCAGTCTAATCACATCAAAGAGTATTATTCCAGTAAGTCTGTGACTCTTTAGAAAACTTCAGATGTACTTCCACATGCAAATTCTTCAGAAACAGTACATTTTATGCTCTACAAGATTACAAGCCACATGGGCAGAGTTTGTTACTGACAGTTTGAGGTGTAACTGTTGTCTGTTGCTCAGAGATCTACCAATTCTTTGGTTGCTTCTTTACCATTCTTACAATCCTGCATGGTGGAAATATTTCAGAGCATAAGATCAATGACAGTGAGTGATCTCATCTATTAAAGTATTGTTAATTGAAGTTGATAGCAAAGAGACTTTAAAATCAAGACGCTCTCAAATGGTGCACTTATACCAGATCAATGAAACTGGTCTGCAGTCATCACAAATGAGACATGAGGTCAAAAATCTTTTTCTGTCACATTATATACCAGATCAATGAATCTGTGGTTTGCAATTATTATAAACGAGACATGAAGTCAAAATTCTTTTTCCATCTTTGATAGAGAACGGTAAGTTTCTTGTTCTAATAAATTGTAGCATTTGTATAATGGCTGAATGACAAAGTCGGTTGTGTAATTTAACAAATCAGAACCAACAGTAGACAAAGCATCAGCAGTATACATATAGCTACGCAGTACTCACCTACAAGAATATGTCCAGTATAAAAGTTCCTACTCTAATGAATCTAAGAGTAAATACTTATAATGATGATCTAAAGAGAATATAATTTTTTAATTTTTAAATGTTGAAAAAATGGAAATCCCAAATCAAATAATAATCAAAGGTAAAGGATACAATAATATAAATTACTTTCCAAGTAATTTTGGTTTCAACTTCAAGAGTTTGGTATTATTAACAGGTCATCTCTTTCTTTCTGAAATGCATGTTGTTACTATGCTGGTCAAAAGAAGGTAATGGTACTTATGCATTATGGCCAGAGGCCAAATAGGAAAGAGATATCAGTTCAAATGGTATCAGATCTATTCATGAGTATTTCTATAACACTACTATCACTATGGCAACTGAATGATCTTAATTTATAGAAATGATACAATTTGAAAAAATATTTTAAAACTCTAGGAACAGGAATAATTCTGTTGGTTTTAATACATAGTAATATGCATAAAAATTTAAGTTTAAGCTTCTGACCTCTCTGACACACCCTTATATATATAATAATTATAATATTTAGATTTTTGCTGTAAAAATATATATGCTCTGTTATAATAAATACATTGAGCTCTCTGTGGATATTTGATATTACTAGTATCCATTTGGATTATATACCAACAGATCTATTACCTATATATATATATATATATATATATATATATATACGTACATAATAGTGATAAAAATAAGTGCCAGTAAATTGAATGAGAATAAGTTAAACATATACACCGAATGTTAAAATTTTAATTTGAAGCCGAGTTTCCATGTATCATTAATGCTTTTTTTTTAATAAAAATGTAACGAGCTTTGTTATATTTCTCTCCCCACCCCTATAAATTCCATCAATAAAACCATTATTGGTCGTAAGAAGTTCCTTATTAAAAACAACAAATTGGTGTAACCACATTATTTATCCCATTTTTACCTTTTTCAGTTTTGCTGTTTTGATTATTGTTGTTCAAATGAATCTTTCTGAAGAATTGTTGGACAAAAAAGGTTCCTTTAAAAGAATGTGTTCTGTCATTTTCAAAGTCACACACATGCACATATATATATATATATATATATATATATATATATATATATATATATATAACAAATGATATCAGTATGACTACTTGCAATATTAGTGCTTTGTTTATTTTGCTGTCAAGTCTAGCAAAATATCTCCAACACACATGTGCAGAGCACCTAATAAGGAAAAAACCCATTAGCACCTGCTTGAAAGGCTGGCCAACTAACCCTTATTCTATAGCAGGTATTTCAATTTAAAGAATATAAAGATTTTTCTTTGTCAGAAACAATATTTATTAGAATCATATATTTGACCTATATTAATTTTCAGGTTTCAAAATGACAGAATAGAGTGAATGAAGCTCCTTTCATTACTTCTTTAAAAACAGACAAAAAAGAAACATTCTCAATATCAAAACCTTTCTGCTGACTTTTTTCACAAAAACAAGTTATTGCCATGAATTACTGTTCAGTCATCTCAGAAGAGAAAAGCTCTTTGCTCAATAGTTATTACTAATAGATTGTCTTTTATGCTTTATATATTCTTTGAGTGGAAAAAGACAGCTTGTTTCATATATTATATTACAATGTAACAAATATTAAACAGTTCAAAACAGATTAGTATAAGTTTGTATAAAACTTATAAATATCCAGGAGAAAGAACACTATGGCTCATTTCTTACATATTCTTGTTAAGTTTTAAGTCTTTATATATCAGGTTGAAAATATCAACTTAAATTCTACATATCTAAAATAACACCTTCAAATTCTTCAGTAATGCAATATGTATATACAAAAATACAACTTTAAGAAATTTATCTTTGACTAGTGGTTCAATATCGCCAATCCATTTTTTTATCTATTATTTGTTATATTCAAAGTTTCTTTTATAGCATTTAGTATGAATTTTAATTCTTTACATTTTTTTTTTTTTTAAAAATATAGAATGCTTCATGAATTTGCGTATCATCCTCGTGCAGGGGGCATGCTAATCTTCTCTGTATCATTGCAATTTCAGTATATGTACTGCTGAAGCAAGTTTAAGAAATGTTTTTCATAATACATTTATTATCTTCAAAATTACAGCAAAGCAGTTAGTAAAATTTCTACTCAACCTTTAAACTTTGCGATGTAGTTAATAATCCTTTTAAATATTTGTTTGAAAGAAAATTCTTAGGCTCCTGTTGGCATGACTACAAATAGAAAAGGACAGCTACTGATAATGATTTTATTAATTTTTATTCTTTCCATACTTTTATATTTAATAAAAAGGACAAGCTTTATATATATATATATATACATATATTTTTCTTTTTACTCACTGGTAACACAGCTCTGAGTTTCATGCACAGTGCAATCATCAGGTGTTGATTGAAAACTGCCAGTGATGAAAAATGTATATTTATTGTTGATATAAATTATATCTGTTACTATACATCGAGCACTATTTAATAGCCCCCAGCATTAAATGTATGATGTTATCTTTCTCTCTCTCTCTGTATGTATGTATGTATATATATATATATATATATATATATATATATATATATATTTAAAATCAAACTCTCCTTATAGTGAAAAGAAAATGTAAGGTAATTTCAATGACAATAATAGCACAAAGCAGCTTCCTAAATACTTTTTAATGTACTAAACTACACATCTGATGAAGTCATCGCAATACATGCAATATGAAAAGAAGCGCCTCCATAATCAAAAACAAATGTTTTCAAAGGAAACTCATTAATATTGAATAGCAATAATAGTGGACTTGTGAAAGCAACTTCCTGTAAAACTGTTTTCAGCAAAAGATTTTATAAATTTCCACTGACAGTAACACTAACTGTTCAGTCAATGAATGCTGAATATTTCTTGTATATTTTTCTTACACTGATATCAACCATTCATATTGTAATCAGATAAAATGCTTATGGAGCAGAGTAGCTTTTTATCTTCTTCATTCAATTATCCTTCGACATAAGAGTCATTCACCTACATTGCATTGTAAATGGTTTCCATGATATACAGGCTTTTCCCTTTCACTTTACACCTAGTTCTTCTCACATGCAAAGTCCTAAGGATCATACAAAAACTATTACAACCACATAGCTGCAGTAGCCATTCAGGCTTACATGTAGATAGTCAAACATTAAGGAAACAAATTTGATCTCAATTTCAAACACCAGTATGGCCTTTTGCAATGAAGCAAATGAAAACAGTTTTGATATCAACTCTCACTACAATATTTGCTCAAGTACCTTTCTTTTTTAAATCATTTCATCGCAAGTAAGGTGGAAATGCAACTAGTATGCAGGGGGATACAGGGAGTGAAAATGAGAGAAAATACTGAGTAAAGGAAAGGACAAAAGATGAATGGGATTCAAGAAGAGAGAAGATGGCAATTGGAATTGCATTTAAATCTTTGAAGATTCTAGTTATCAGGAAAGCAAGTAAATAGAAGAGAGTTCCATATGCAAGAAGTGCAAGAAAAGAAACTGTTGGAGTAGAAGTGGTGGTTGCATTCAAGTATTTCAACAGTAAACAGGTGGGAACTAAATGTTAATCTAGTAGCATTCTTAAATGCATGTAGTCAGAGCACCAGGGAAAAAAAAACCTTTTCAGAGCAATTGCCACAAAAATATTTGTAGAAAAGACAGAGGTAAGCCATGAAAGTGAAAAAGTGACTGAAGTCGAGATGCCAGGTCAGGATTGAATATGTTACAGATCTCTCTTTGGATTTTGTCAAGAACCTCAAAATGAATAGCAGGAGCACCAGACCAGTATTTAATGCATGAATAAATGGTAGATTTGTAAATGTGCAAGATGAGGAAAATTTTCTGGCACAATACAGTGACCCAACTTTCCTTGGAGTAGATGCAGGTATTGATTCAATGTAGTCGCTTCACTTCAAGTCAGAAGTGAGGCCAAGAAGGTGTAGTGAATTGCTCTCCAGAAGTCTAGTGTCAGCCATGCTGATGGCAGGCAGGAAAGGTTCTATGTGAATTTCATTATTTGACCAAATATGATATAATCTGATAGACAAGTAATCTTTATATTATAATAGTGTCTCTTAATATTTTATAAACAATGTAGCTATTGAACCAGAACATAAAATTGAGTGTAAATCTTGTATTTGTTTATTTGTTCTTATTTATATAAAAATGATGCTTTGGCAATTTGAATCATACTGGCAACAGATTTGAATATGGAAATAGTAAGCTAGAAAAAAAAAGAAGACAATTTCACTTTCTGATTTCCATTTCATTTTAGATGATAATCATAAAAGAATTAGATTCTAGTTGAATATTTAATTTATGTATTTAAATATAGTAGTTTGCCATTTCCACAAACACTTCTTCAGGACATTGGCAATCATGTGCCTTAGAAATTTTATCTCTCTCTTCCTGATGTTAAGCATAAGTGTCTTTTCATTTCCATTTTCTCTAAAATTTTGTTGTTGCTCACATGTTTGGGCCATAGTATTTTTAGAATCCTTCTGTAGAATCACATTTCTGTCGCTTCAAGTCTCTTCTTTATCTTTGAGGAGATTGACCAGCATTCACTGTCATATAGTAGAACTGACATTGCATAACAGTTCAGTACTATTTTCTTTGTTTCTAACAAAATTCTTCTGCTTCTTAATACTTTACTTAACTTTTGGAAAGCATCTTTCAGTATCCCAATGGACCTTTAGATTTCACTGTTGTATTTTCCATCCTTTGTTAAAATACGTCCCAGATATTTAAATTATTGTATTTGTTTGACTTTGGTATCTCCAATTTGTAATTTGCATGTTGGGCTGTTCCTTTTACTAGCAACCATCCATTCCGTCTTCTTGCAATTGATGTTTAATCCTTTCCTCCTGCTTTCCTTCATTACCTTCCATCCTGATAAAACACTTCCCAGATATTTCAATTGTTGTACTTCTTTGATTTTGCTATCTCCAATTTGTAATTTGCATGTTGGGCTGTTCCTTTTGCTAGCAACCATCCATTCCGTCTTCTTGCAATTGATGTTTAATCCTTTCCTCCTGCTTTCCTTCATTACCTTCCATCCTGGTAAAACTCTTCCCAGATATTTCAATTGTTGTACTTGTTTGATTTTGCTATCTCCAATTTGTAATTTGCATGTTGGGCTGTTCCTTTTGCTAGCAACCATCCATTCCGTCTTCTTGCAATTGATGTTTAATCCTTTCCTCCTGCTTTCCTTCATTACCTTCCATCCTGATAAAACTCTTCCCAGATATTTCAATTGTTGTACTTGTTTGATTTTGCTATCTCCAATTTGTAATTTGCATGTTGGGCTCTTCCTTTTGCTAGCAACCATGCATTCCGTCTTCTTGGAATTAATGTTTAATCCTTTCCTCCTGCTTTCCTTCATTAACTTCCATCCTGACAAAACACTTCCCAGATATTTCAATTGTTGTACTTGTTTGATTTTGCTATCTCCAATTTGTAATTTGCATGTCAAGCTGTTCCTTTTGCTAGCAACCATCCATTCCATCTTCTTGCAATTGATGTTTAATCCTTTCCTCCTGCTTTCCTTCATTACCTTCCATCCTGATAAAACTCTTCCCAGATATTTCAATTGTTGTACTTGTTTGAATTTGCTATCTCCAATTTGTAATTTGCATGTTGGGCTGTTCCTTTTGCTAGCAACCATCCATTCCGTCTTATTGCAATTGATGTTTAATCCTTTCCTCCTGCTTTCCTTCATTACCTTCCATCCTGATAAAACTCTTCCCAGATATTTCAATTGTTGTACTTGTTTGATTTTGCTATCTCCAATTTGTAATTTGCATGTTGGGCTCTTCCTTTTGCTAGCAACCATGCATTCCGTCTTCTTGGAATTAATGTTTAATCCTTTCCTCCTGCTTTCCTTCATTAACTTCCATCCTGACAAAACACTTCCCAGATATTTCAATTGTTGTACTTGTTTGATTTTGCTATCTCCAATTTGTAATTTGCATGTCAAGCTGTTCCTTTTGCTAGCAACCATGCATTCTATCTTCTTGCAATTGATGTTTAATCCTTTCCTCCTGCTTTCCTTCATTACCTTCCATCCTGATAAAACTCTTCCCAGATATTTCAATTGTTGTACTTGTTTTATTTTGCTATCTCCAATTTGTAATTTGCATGTTGGGCTGTTCCTTTTGCTAGCAACCATCCATTCCGTCTTCTTGCAATTGATGTTTAATCCTTTCCTCCTGCTTTCCTTCATTACCTTCCATCCTGATAAAACTCTTCCCAGATATTTCAATTGTTGTACTTGTTTGATTTTGCTATCTCCAATTTGTAATTTGCATGTTGGGCTGTTCCTTTTGCTAGCAACCATCCATTCCGTCTTCTTGCAATTGATGTTTAATCCTTTCCTCCTGCTTTCCTTCATTACCTTCCATCCTGATAAAACTCTTCCCAGATATTTCAATTGTTGTACTTGTTTGATTTTGCTATCTCCAATTTGTAATTTGCATGTCAAGCTGTTCCTTTTGCTAGCAACCATCCATTCCGTCTTCTTGCAATTGATGTTTAATCCTTTCCTCCTGCTTTCCTTCATTACCTTCCATCCTGATAAAACTCTTCCCAGATATTTCAATTGTTGTACTTGTTTGATTTTGCTATCTCCAATTTGTAATTTGCATGTTGGGCTGTTCCTTTTGCTAGCAACCATCCATTCCGTCTTCTTGCAATTGATGTTTAATCCTTTCCTCCTGCTTTCCTTCATTACCTTCCATCCTGGTAAAACTCTTCCCAGATATTTCAATTGTTGTACTTGTTTGATTTTGCTATCTCCAATTTGTAATTTGCATGTCAAGCTGTTCCTTTTGCTAGCAACCATCCATTCCGTCTTCTTGCAATTGATGTTTAATCCTTTCCTCCTGCTTTCCTTCATTACCTTCCATCCTGATAAAACTCTTCCCAGATATTTCAATTGTTGTACTTGTTTGATTTTGCTATCTCCAATTTGTAATTTGCATGTTGGGCTGTTCCTTTTGCTAGCAACCATCCATTCCGTCTTCTTGCAATTGATGTTTAATCCTTTCCTCCTGCTTTCCTTCATTACCTTCCATCCTGATAAAACTCTTCCCAGATATTTCAATTGTTGTACTTGTTTGATTTTGCTATCTCCAATTTGTAATTTGCATGTTGGGCTGTTCCTTTTGCTAGCAACCATCCATTCCGTCTTCTTGCAATTGATGTTTAATCCTTTCCTCCTGCTTTCCTTCATTACCTTCCATCCTGATAAAACTCTTCCCAGATATTTCAATTGTTGTACTTGTTTGATTTTGCTATCTCCAATTTGTAATTTGCATGTTGGGCTGTTCCTTTTGCTAGCAACCATCCATTCCGTCTTCTTGCAATTGATGTTTAATCCTTTCCTCCTGCTTTCCTTCATTACCTTCCATCCTGGTAAAACTCTTCCCAGATATTTCAATTGTTGTACTTGTTTGATTTTGCTATCTCCAATTTGTAATTTGCATGTTGGGCTGTTCCTTTTGCTAGCAACCATCCATTCCGTCTTCTTGCAATTGATGTTTAATCCTTTCCTCCTGCTTTCCTTCATTACCTTCCATCCTGGTAAAACTCTTCCCAGATATTTCAATTGTTGTACTTGTTTGATTTTGCTATCTCCAATTTGTAATTTGCATGTTGGGCTGTTCCTTTTGCTAGCAACCATCCATTCCGTCTTCTTGCAATTGATGTTTAATCCTTTCCTCCTGCTTTCCTTCATTACCTTCCATCCTGATAAAACTCTTCCCAGATATTTCAATTGTTGTACTTGTTTGATTTTGCTATCTCCAATTTGTAATTTGCATGTTGGGCTGTTCCTTTTGCTAGCAACCATCCATTCCGTCTTCTTGCAATTGATGTTTAATCCTTTCCTCCTGCTTTCCTTCATTACCTTCCATCCTGGTAAAACTCTTCCCAGATATTTCAATTGTTGTACTTGTTTGATTTTGCTATCTCCAATTTGTAATTTGCATGTTGGGCTGTTCCTTTTGCTAGCAACCATCCATTCCGTCTTCTTGCAATTGATGTTTAATCCTTTCCTCCTGCTTTCCTTCATTACCTTCCATCCTGATAAAACTCTTCCCAGATATTTCAATTGTTGTACTTGTTTGATTTTGCTATCTCCAATTTGTAATTTGCATGTTGGGCTGTTCCTTTTACTAGCAACCATGCATTCTATCTTCTTGTAATTGATGTTTAATCCTTACTTCTCTGTTTTCTTCACTACCTTCTATAGAATTTCTTGTAGTTTTCTGTCTGCTATCGACACTGTCATCTGCATATCTTATGTTGTCTAGACTGTGGTTGCCAATAATGAATCCTTGAAGAACTTCTAATAGTCTCAGAATTGTTTCACTGTATAGGTTGAATGAATCCATTGAGAAAACACATCCTTGTCTTACACCCCTTTCTATTTTTGTATATTTATTGAATTCATTTTCTATCTGCTTGTTGGCAGTTTGCTGCCAGTATAGGTTCTGGATTATTTTAATATCCTCCCCAAATATGTCTTGGTACTAATTTTCAGTAAAAGATATACATGTATGCATTTAATTACACTAAAGTATTCAAATGACAATGTTGAAACACTGATCTCTAATTGGCTAGTGCAAAAAATTGACCACTGACCACTTAAAATACCAGCTGGTCTAACCTGTTTCTTGACAGAAAATTATAAAAAAAAGTGTACTACAATAAAGTATACACGGAGCTGCAAAAGTGGGTATATAGTAAACATTATGCCAATATTATAACAGTGGTTCTAAGATTCATTTAATGCCAGAATTATATAATTCATTAAAATCACTTTTTTTTTTTCATATTTATTTTTTGTAATTTTTATTATAATACATTTATAATAATTTTTTAATAATAATAATAATTTTTTACAGGGAAAGAATAACAGGGCAAACAGTTCAAACATTTGAAGGATTGATATGTTTATTATTCATAAGCTATTTTTTTTAATTAAATTTACCCAAAGCAAAGAATTAAAGACACTAAGATACAAGAGGTTACTAGGTATAGAAGAATTAGAAAACAAAAAGGAGCAAGGACAATAGAAAAGTGATCAGAGAGATAATAGATAACAATTGTAATTGCTTTTAAATTTATGAAGATTAATGTTAGCTGGGAAGCATGGAGCCAGGAGAGTGTTCCACAAGTGAGAGTTGCAAGAAAAGAAACTGTTAGCATAAAAATTTACAGTTACATATAACTAATTCAACTGGAAACTGATGCAGCCTTGTTGCCAATCTAGTACCGTGCTTAAATTCATAAAGTTTAGGTACTGTAATGAAGAGCTCATCTGAACAATTACCATAAAAGTATTTATAGAAAAGGCACAGGGAAGCAACTTTATGGCAACAGGAAAGTGAATAAAGCCGAAACACCAAATCATGATGAATAATCTATGTTTGTATAATCAATATAATGATTTGTGAGTACATTTTGTTTTCCCTTATTGTATACCTACTTTTTCACTCCGTGTACATCCATTAGAAGACATAACTATTCAGAACTGCATAAATTTGTCCATCTTTAATCCTATATCATCTATTAAACCCTGATGACAGGATTTAGAATAAGATGTAAAATAAAATACCTGTTCAAAATTCTGATAGCATAGATCAAATCTTCAGTTTACAAAGAAAACAAAAATCACTTGACAGATAACTTGGAGGATTGTGAGTGATCATACAAACAGAATGACAGTAGCTTTTTGTGTTCTGCTTGCTTGTTAATAATAAATCTTACTTTCGAATTGGTGTCTGGTAAAAACAAATCTGTATTCTTTGCTCAATGATTTTTATGATCCATTAAATATCTAGAATCTTATCTACTGAAATCGATATGCTTAGTTCTTTTTTTCCTTTTATTTTTTTTAAATTTACATTCTTTGGGATGAAATTGAAAAGAAATAAAACTAGTTTACTAGCTGGCTAATAAGCTAAAATATCTAAGAATTAAAATCTGTTAATTATAATTATTATAAAAATAATTTCAAATTATTAAATAGAGATGCTTATAAATACGCAGTTGAGATAGATACATAAATTCAATTGTTTTTTATATTTTAGTAACTTAGCTACATCCAGTTGAATATGAACAGATATCTATTAACTAAAATAGAACCTGAATTAATCTGTATATTTTTTTAAAGTACATTAAGCTAAATTTTCATGCAGAGTCTCACCATACTGCCTCAATCAAAAGATTTCATACAGATTATCTATTTTTCTTGGTGGGGGAGGGATATCACATTCAAATCAAAAGTCTAAATTTCTTTTGTCAGGTCTGAAAGTAATCCAGTTTTTGAAAAAAATTAATCAGATATAAAAGTAATTTACAAGCTTAATATACAAAGTTCAGCTGAATACACCATAAAAAAGTTTCAGTATACATACATTGAATGTGTGTGTGTGAGAGGACATAGGAATCAATACTGCATATTGACTGTCAGTTTCAAGCTTGGTCTGAAGATTGCAATGAACTGTGAAACTGGCAGTCACAATGTAATGTTGATTCCTATGCCCACACTGTCAATATCTATAAATGCTCTATTTCCAATATAAAGCACTTTTCCTCGATAAATATACCAAATTTTAAACAAGATATAGATATGTCTATGGGGCTAATGAAAGCTCACAGCCCAACCTACTTCCCAAAATCTGGAAAAATATAGGCTTGTGTGTGTGTAATACATATCAGATTACTTGTCAAAAGACAAGGAAAAAATTTGTTTATTTTTTAATACAAATAACTTATAGAATCTGAGAAAATGTCTCTTAGAATGGATCAAATAAATCTGTAGTTTGACAAAACTAATATGATTAATAGAGAATCATTGATTTAAATGCATTGATAAAGGAAGAGACTATACTGAAAAATAAATATTTTTTGTATAAAATCAATTTTTTTTCCATCATTTCATTTATTAATGTACTGACAAACTTGTTTTGAATAGGTATATCAAAGTATTACCATATTTTGACAATGTCTTCTATAGAATAAGCTTATAAACACAGAGCTATGAGCATATTTTGGATAACTAGAAAGTTAAAATTAGTAATCATGCATTTGCAAGCAGAGCACTAAAAGGATACTTAAAAATGTCACATAAGTTTAGAAAACAGAATACCAATATGTACTATTACATAAAATGAACATATTACATAACACAAAGTTTGAATGTGTATTATAATGATATAACTTGTATATAAAATACTGACAACTGTTTATTTGATCATAAATGCAGAGAAAAAATTACTTAATGTGAGTAAAATCTTTGTAATAGATAACTCAGTATAAAACATGATTTGTTGTTTCTATGTTCATTTAGTCAAATCTAACAGTGTGTCAAATAAGTAAGTTTCAAAAGATATTTTCTACTCTTATGAGAATTCATTAGTATATTTTTCCTAATTATTTAACAAAGAAGGCTATTCATGCTTTTGAAAATTTCCATTAAGCATAATCTCAAAGCAACAGATTTTTTAAAACGCAGTAATTATTAAATTGGCTATAATTTCTTTTGAATATATTAGTATTTATCATGCAACATTCCCAAGGAAAACCTCTGTTTGAACACACTCCAAAAGACAGTTAGATTCTCTGCCAAAGCAAACAATATAGCATCAAGTATACTAAAAGAAAGAAGAGTCAAAAATGAAGTAACAAAAAAAAAAAAAAAAAAAAAATTATAATGAGGGATGTAATGATGATTGAATATAGAGTTTTGACAGATGGGAGTGATGTTGATGAGTGGTTTTAAAGGAAACCAGAGATGTTGGGACAGTGCTTAATATGATGATGATGATGAAAGAATTATTGGTAATCAAATTATCATCAGTTTAGTCAAGGTGAACAAGTGAAGAGAAACATTCTCCTTGGGTGGAAAGCAAATTTGAAATATGAGAGGAAATGTAAAAAGAGACCCCAAAATGACAGACAATATATGCAATTAATAAAAGGTAACAAAAGAAATGAAAGTGTCAGACTGCAGTGAAAAATGGTAAAGACATTATAATGGCTAATCAATATGGAAATGAACATGTTTAATTGTCTGCCACATGAAAATTTGTATAAAAAAAGATTGCAATATCAGAGTTAAGCAACAATGGTTTTTATGACAAACATGGATGTTGTTTTTTGTCATTTAACAATGTAAGAATTATATAATGCCCAAATAAGAAAGAAACCAAAGATGTAGAATAACAAGTATAATACAAGTGAAAATAGTTTTTGTTAATAGAATATTTTTTAAGACAACCTAGAAAAAACTATTTAAATTTGTTAAGTTTCAGTACCTCTCTTAGTGCAAATAAATTGAATTTTCTTAAATTCATGAGGATATAAAAGCAAAGCAATAAGAATCAGTTTAATCAACATATCTGAATCTTGCACCAAATTACTTTCATGATGGACAGTGCAAAGAATTCAAAACTTAGTAAAAATTCCATTAAGAGAGTTAAAACAAGAAAACAATTTGGGAAATGGTCCTTCAAAACAACCATCGCTAGAAATAAGATGCCTATAATCTTATTGTATGTACCGTGTCCCTTCAGTGCATAGGCAATCATGGCTCTTCTTATCCTTTGGTCATTCATTCGCACAAGCTCGTTAGATAAGTAGTTTGTTACCTTCCCCTATCTATATTATCCTCAATATGTCTTGTGGGGGTTAAGTTTTCCAAGCCTTCCCTTTTCATTATGTGTCCAAGGAATTTCTGCTCTCTCTTTCTGATTCTGTGTACAAGTGTTCTTTCTGTTGCCATTTTTTCTTGTTCTTTTTTTAACACTTCCTTGTTGCTGACTCCATTCCATTCATGGAATTTTCAATATCCTTCTGTAGAACCACATTTCTTCTTCCAGTTTTCTTATCAGTTGAGAGATTGTGTAGCTACATAAAACCTATAATATGTCACCATAATATCTGTCTGTGCACCTCCTATAGAACAAGAATCAGCATGTCAGTTTTACAAACCAAATGTATTCTATGAATTTGCCCCTGTATTGAAATATTGTACGGTCACATTGGTCAGTTACCTTATAGAGAAATGATACTAGAATACAAATATTGCAACTAATGAAATAATTTTAATTTAGGCATTAAAACACCTAATCAAAACACACAAAGGGTTTAATTCATTTATAGAAATATCCTTGCAAGTTTAAAATAATATTTTATAGACGTGCACTTAATTTTGAAAAATCAGGGTGGTTAGATTTAAAAAAAAAAAAAAAATCATCAATAACAAAATGTTTTGAATGTTCGCAACCAAAATTAAAAGGCAGGAGGAAATTTCCTGTATATTTAATAAAAGGGGTGGTTGGAATAAAGATATCCTAGGGTAGATTTTTCTCCAAGAAAAAAACAACCATCCCATCTATTTGAAACTCAAATGGTGCACATGTCAATTTCTATGCTAGAACACTGATGAATATTCTAATATTCAGATAAAATTAGGTTGTAAAAGGTTTACACACTTTCTATAAGAACTTTAGTAAAAAGACTGAAGCAAATATTGACAACTTGGATGGATAAAAGAAGTGAAAGAAATGTATTTCTTTGACAGCATTTTAATGTACAAAATATTTCTTCAGTTCATATTATGTGTTTCTGAAATCTTTGACTACAAGATTTAAGTCAGGAAGACAAACAAAAGCCAACAATAGTTGATAGCACAGTCAGACCTTAATACAGCATAACCTACTGACCCTGATGGCGATCAGGTTATAAAAATCAGCTTATTATATGTAATAAACTGCCTATATAAAGATAACATTTATACTAGATCTGCAAAAGCATAATGCAATATTATATAAGGAAGGATAAATACAGTTTGCTGAAGAGTTCTAGTTGCAGAGTAATAGTGTTGAAATTGCAAATGGGTTACTGATCGATTCAAATGCTTTATGCAAATGTAGATTTATAGTCATCAAAAGAAAAACATGTAGAAAAGGAAAGGAGATATAAGCAGTAAGAGATAAAGAGAAATGTAAATGACTGAAGCTATAAAACTAAATTATTTATCAACTTTTCATATGATACAGGAGAAAAAGTCGAATTCATTGTGGTAACTGAAAAAATAAATATACCAAAATAAAATTATCCTTTCTTGTTGATAACAATCAATTTTGTATATATATATATATATATATATATATATATATATATATATATATATATATATAAAGTTTAGGGTTCCAATACCATGAATATTGGAATTATTTTTTCTCGCAAAAATAACAATACCGGAATAAAAAAAATAAAAATAACACAAATGCATATGCTTAAAGTCTTTAAAAACAATCTCTTAATTCTCAAATATTGACAATTTTTACAATTTTTTTACATTTTTTACAGCCATTGTCAATTTTTTCTGACATTTTCTTTCATGACAAAAAGAAAAAAAAAATTTTATGATTAAATTTTGCTCTCATCAAAATATCCTCCTTTAGCCTTGATCACTGCAGCACACATTTTTGACATTCATTACAAGAGTTTCTCAAAGTATAAGTTTGATAAGTGATTCCATTCTTTTTTCAATGACTCTAAGAGCTCTTTTTCACTCTTCTATCAAGTTCAACTGATGCTAATTTTGGGGCTGGTTTCAAACATCTGAACTGTAGTGTATATATATGATTTTATAAAATATCAATACATGTTTGAATCATTTAGCACAAAATGTTATTTTCTTCTGCATAATTTATAGCATGTTGATATCAATATGTGTCATGAGAGAAAACATATCCTAATAGATAAATTTCTATTAATCAATATGGATTACATGACATGAAGTTCATGATTTCATTTAGTTCAATCCTAATGGCATATGTATTATGTTTTATTGTACCTCACTCATCCATTGTATCATCTGACTTTTACAAGTCTGCAGACAAAATATTTTCACAAGCCTGATAATCGAATGTAGGAAGAAGAAAAATATTCAGGTAAAACCAAGTGCTTAATGATAACTTGATGAATAATTGTCAATATTGATCAAAAGTCTCCAATTAAATGTGACTATATTATTTTGCTACGGGTGGATCATAAATATTCAATTTTGATCTGAAATTTTCACTGTATAATGTTTGATCTATGTGACTATTAAAAATGTGCTGGGTTAAGTGCACTGACAAGGAAACAGGCAATTATGTAGAAAAATATTTCTTGTATAAAATCAATGTTTATTTTTTTCATCTGTATGCTACATACTTATAGACAAACATATACAATCAGAATACCAACAAAATATAACATAAAAGAGGATAATATTTCTGAGAAGAAATAACATCAAATTTCAGAAGACTTTATAATTATCTTGGTTACATTTCTTTTAAGTAAATGTTTTACCTATCCAGTCTCTTTTATATAGAAAAGCAAGTTACTGCTGACAATTCTAATTGCTTTTCTATCATTCTTCAACTTTGTAGATGAAACCAAATAAAACCAAAAATCAACATCCAAAGTAAATAAATGAATAGAAAAATCTCTTTCAATCAGTTTATACTACATTTTTTTTTTTTTTTAATTAAAAATGTTTTCCTTCCAACAAAGGTTCCACTGTTGGAATAACCAGATTTAAATAGGGCAATATTTTTTAATGCTTGTATTCAACTGGAAAGCTAAATACAATTTTTTTTGTTTTATTCTAGATAATGGAATAGATGAAGAATTTTGGCTCAATAAAGGGATATGTAAGCTAAAGCAGTGTTTCAAATTGATATGGTCTGAAGACTTTATTTTTTTAAAAATTGATTTAAAAAATAAATAAAACAACAAGTGTTTATTTTTACATCGAACAATGAGACATTATTCTATTATTTATAAAAAGGTAATTCTACAAAATATTTTATAATTTTTACTGATATATAATGTGCATGTGTATATATATATATATATATATATATATATATATATTAGTTTGACCATGAACTCAATGCACTTTCAATGAGAGATAATAAAATTGAACATCATATAAAACACACCAAAAGAAAACAATAGACAGCATTGTTAATCCTCACCACATATTAATAGAAAATACATTTTAATATTTGGTAGCAAAATTTACAAAATCCCAATATTCTCAACCTTTGTTTTATAAATTCATTTTTTTTTTTTTTTTTTTTTTTTAAATCATGAAGTGTTTTTAGTTTATTCAATTCTATTTTAAAGAAAGAAACTGAAAGTTAAAAACTGAGTTAATATCAATCACATCTATATTTGTAGATGTGAATTGATGGTAGTAATGATAGTTTGGTAAATACCAATATTTTTTTTTTAAATATGGTCAAACTGACTTGGTAACTGTAGATATAAAACATCAAAGTAAAAATCAATTAAGTCTCATTTACATTAAATTTTAAACTGATTCAACCAATACTAAGCAGAATGAGAAATAAATGAAAACAACTATAGACATATCAGTGAGATGAAAACTTGAATGTACATCTTCATGTAAATTCACAATTCTAAATAGTTACATATGTCAAAATTTGCTATCTTCATGAAGGAGGAATGCACAATATTGGAGATAGAACATTTACAAATCTAGGCAGTGTGGATACAAGAATCAACACTTCAAGCAGTCTTCAGAACAAGATTTGAAGGTCATTTGAGGCAGACAATCACTATGCAGTGTTGATTCCAATGTTCACATTGTGTGTATGTGTGCATCTGTTTGCATGTATATGAGAGAGAGTGAGCAAGCACCAGGTAATTAAACACAGATTACAATATAAAGAAAAACAGAAATATTCAATAGGAAACAAATCATTTTTTTTTTCAAAAGTTTTGTTTACTTGTTCAACTTAGAAAAACAAGAAAATATTAATCAATAAAACTGCTTTCAACCATGAGGACAATTTCAATGCAATGTTGGAAGCAGCTGCATACATGGATCAGATGCTTCTCATTCAGTGATTCCATGGTATTGTGGAGGTACTCAGTGGTCTCATTTACAATGATGCCCCAGGCATAGTGAGCTAGAAGAGCATATACTCATGACATATTCCTAATAGCCACTCCCAGACTATGTCCTGCTGGGACACACATTTGGCCATCTGTCCAGAACCTCAATATGGGCAATGGCACTGACCCTGAGGCCATGCAGGAGGAAATAGGACAGCATGGTTCTCATTGCTCATGACACCACCTCCATCCACCCCACCCTTTCAAGAAGCTTACTATTTCAAGAGTCACTGTAGTTAGCATTTATTATCATGAGCCTTGTGTGCATTTTTATTTATGTTAAATTAGAAGCTGCTATGTTAATGCACTTGATATGTATGAATGAGAACAAAAATGTTAACATTTGCCACATGCAATGCAACATTAGTCATCTTAATTTCATGATCCACTAAATATATATTCTCAAATACATAATGCACTCTCTTATATAAAATATGGCTGGATGTTAATTTTGAAACTGTACCCATCTGCTAGAGTAACTAGCTAATTCCATTTGCAGAAGCCTTCAACACTCACAGAGCCAACCTGTGGTTAATACTTCAACTGAGTGAAACTTTCTGAGAGAGAGCACAATCTGGATTGAACAGGAATTGAACAAGGCTAGAATGTTCAAATCCTCAGTCAAAATGACTTAAGACTTTGTATTAGCACAACTACTGAGGACTTTTAGACAGTTTTGTCGACCCAATTTTATTCACAAGTATCGTTTTTCAGCTATTTCCCAGTAGTGTCACCTGCTAGGATTGTCTTGCCAGGCTGGCATTATCAAGACATCATCTCCTTTACAAATCAATCACAGTAAGTTTTAAATCAAAGTTTCATGGCTAGAATGCTAGCAAACACATATTTTATTAAAGATTAATTTCTATATTTTGGAATGATCTCTATGTATACAGAGAGCAGAGTTCAAATTCCAGTCAGGTTTATTACATTCACTTATGCCCAAATACCCTTGAGAAAGTCATGAATCTATCTCCTTCCCCAGCTATGGGTAAAATAGTAAAACATTTCAAGACATTGTTAATGAAATATTCACTCACAAAAACTTCTAATTATTCTTGCAATCAAAAATATGTTTTGGTTTTAAATAACCATCTCAGGGTTGATACTGTAAAAAAAAAAAAAAAATCAATAATAATCTGTGTAACTGTTTTCTTCCACCAGGTAGGCAATCACAACAGTTTTCTTCTACATTAAATTACGAGCATCAATGCAACAAGTCTTTCTGGTTAATCTATTTTTCTGTCACTAAAAGAAAAAAATTTAATTGCCATTAACAAAGTGTATTCCTAAATTCTCAAAACCAGCAATTTACTTTTTGTCAAACTTTAAAAGTACATATAGATTGAAATTGTATTATTGGCCAGAATGGGTACACAGACAGTGCTAAGAACAAATCATTTTGCCCTTACCAATACCAGAGTAGTTTTTCTATGTCGAAAAGTTTTAGGGTCATTATTAAACCAGAGTTAACAAAAACATGATATTAATAAAGAAATAACTGTTCCTCCATCAGGAGGACTCTAATATGAATAGAATATAAATAAGTTATTTAAAAACAATTTAAGCCTTCTTTCTTTATACTAGTCATGATTAATGTAGGTTAATTAATCTATGTAATGCAGTAATTTTATTATATATAAAGCAACTTTAGATTTATAATCACTGGTTTTATCCATCTTTTATAGATGTGAGAATCAGACACTCCTGGTTGGGACAGGAAAAAGGATCCAGACATTTGAGAACAAATGCTCAAGAAAGCTCCTCTTCATCTCCTACTGAGAGAACAAAACCAACAATTATGTATGGAGCAAGGTCAAAAGACTAGTGGGCTGACAGGAATCTCTTCTTGCCACTATTAAGCATCAGAAGACGTCACAGTCTGGCTATGTGACGTGCCATAACAGTCTCTGCAAGACCATCATACAAGGCACTGTTGAAGGCAGATGCAAGTGAGAACGTCAATGCAAAAGTTGGTCAGGAAACATTAAAGAGTGGCAAGAAAAGATGATGACAGAACTCCTGAGAGCCAATATCAACAAGTCATCTGGAAGGAGTTTGTTTCTTCTGCCTGTAGCCACCCTCACCACTGATGATGCTGAACAAAACTTTCATAAAAAATAGAGATTGGAAATAAACAGGTTTCTACTGAGAGTCTAAACAAAGACTGAGCTTATTAAACATTCTATCATCGCTCAAAATCATTTATAGAAATTTCAGGACTTTACACAAAGATATGCAAAAGAAATTATTAATCTAAACAACAATAAACATTTCATAAATAAATAAGCAACATTGGAAATTTTCACATGGAATATAAATCATTTGAAATCAGATTCAGTTGATAATTATCTCCCCTTACATTTCTTTACTTTTTACAAATTTTTAAAAGGTAGTTAGTAGTTTCCGAATATAAAATTTAGAGTATAACATTTTCACCTTTAATTTTAATTTTTTGTTGGTAATAACTAATTATTAGCATAATATTAATAATAGAATAAAATCATTATGATATTGCTTGGGTACAACCTACAGGAGTGAGCATCTAACTTTTCCTATCCTAAAGTCAATTTTAATTTACTATTTTTAAAATCTGTAATTCCAGTACAGTATAAATATCTATACAATTAGCACTTCTTTCAATATTCTAAATATATATGGATTAGTACTTATTTTTATGTAGGTGAGTTTTCATTCACTTGAAATGAATTCTCAATGCAACTGACTCCATATCCAACATTATTTGAATGTTCATATGTCCTATTTATATTTTTGCTGTTGTCATTATATATCAGCTGATCAATTCTTTAGCCCTCATCAAGGGTTAACCATGAGAGAAAGAAAAAACATAAAACAACTGTTGAAGGAGGCAGCCTCTATTAGCCTGTTAACCAAGGCTCACAGAATTCAAAACTGCTGTTCCCTTTACTTAGTAAAGTTGGGAAGCTCCCCACCCCTGGTGTAGCTTGGAATCATCTGGACACTTGGTTTACCTGTCACTGTAGAAATAGACCAATCTGGTGAGTAAACTAATAAAGAATTTCTTTGCTAGTTTTTCTGTGATTTAAATTTTTTTCTTTTTCTCATGAATTACTTGAAACATTGTAATGACAAGAGTAAAGCTACAAAGGAATTTATGTGTTCAGATATTTTAATAACTTTTCTAAAAGTTACAGACAATATTAAAGAAAAAATCTTAGAAATTATGAGCATAGTTACCTCCACCGAGAAGGCTTTTAATAAAAGTAAAAATGGTAAATATATTTGGTGACCAGTTTTTGTTTTATTTTTTTTCAATATTGTATATTTATGCAAAATGTTTCAGAAAGTCAAAATCAAATCCCATTGGACATGAATTTTCAATCAAAGGAATATATGCCAGAATATAATTTACTAGCACAAGTTCTCCACCCCCACTAAAGCTTAATTTTTGTGTAATTTTTCACAATCAACTAATTATACTTAAAAATGTATTTTTAAAATTTACTCAATATTTTTTTAAAATATACTTTATTTATTTAAAATTGGCAAATATTTGTTTCATTTATTAGTACACCTATGAAACAATATATGGCTTGACATTAACAGAATCAGAATCATAAAGTCAGTTAAATTACATTGTGATGAAGAGACATCTGGAAATAGCCATTTTTATATTGTTATAAATAATAGCTTTCATTATGGAGAGATCATTATAATTATTTTAAAACCTGCCTAAAGTTTCCTTTCACAGATGAAACCCTGAATGAAGTGCCTTTATCTATAAAACTTAAAGATAATCAATAACATTTAGCAATAGATCAATTACTTTTTTCTGAAACATAATTCAGGAAGTAAAATCCTTGACCAATCATATAATTATGAATACATATAACATTTTAGTTCCAATATCATTGATCTATTATTAATGATATTTTGGAGAAACAACTCAGAATAAATGATAGATATTATTCAGCAAAAAGTAACAGATCTTGAAAATTATTTCAATCAACCAAGTGGAATAACTGAAAACAAATTCCAGTTTCTTGAGAACAATATTGAAAACTAAAACATTGGCTTCATCAATTTCCATATTTTAAAATATACAGTATTAAAACAAGGTTTGATTTCTTTCTTTGATCGATCTCCAAAACTGACAGGGCACTGATTTATAATAAATACCATGAAATGTACACAAGTTAGTTAATAATAAATATGAATATTTAAGGATTATATTAATAAAGTGATTTCATTTTCTTTTCTAACAATTTAAAATCCTGCTTTTTCTTTCAAGTCAGAACATTTCAAGAAAAAAAAAACAATAAAATACAAAGCAACATAACAATTATCAATTAATGTTAGGAATGTTAGGAATATTTTTTTTATATATATCAGAATTTTCTATTCTAAGCTATAGGAGCTGAATACTTGTAAACTATAAATAATAAAACTTTACTGACATTATAGATAAAGAAAGTCTGTAAGCAGAAGCAACAAACCAGAATATATGAATCTAAGGGATACAACTACTACTTCCTGTCAGGGTTTCACTTTTTCCTCTTTAGCAACAGGCAAATGAAATGTGCACAATAACAAATATTGAAAACAACAGAATAAAAATACAGTTGGATACTATAAGAGGAAATAAGCTATGTAAAGCTTACCCAAGATATTAGGTGTCCTCTCTTTAATACAAGATAACTGGTCCCTTTTTATAATATTAATATAGAGATGCATATTTCAAACTCTTAAGAAATATTTTGAGTTAAATTACTCTAAATTTGGGGCTCTAACTTGTCATTTGCAATTCAATTAATTTAATGAGAGTAAAATACTTTATGAAAGCTGCAACAGGCTGTTGTTTACAAAACCAAGTAGAGTAAGACAAGTGGAGCTGATACACAATGTTTCTAACAGGATCAAGTAATTGCAACATTACTGGATGGATCACAATATATAATGAAAAAAGAAAAAGTAGGTTTCCATTAGTAAGAAAACCAAAATGAGCACAAAAAGTTTCCTAAATGATATTCTAAACATTGAATAAGGAGTAAGTAAAGCAAAGCAATAGTAGTTGATACAAAAATCTGATTGTGAATAAAGGAAAATTTTTTTTGTAAATATGACAATGTGAAAAATAATTGTATCAAAAAAATGTTTCTCTTTTTTTTGATCTTGTACCAAATTTATATAACAGGAAGATCTGGAATGGGTAAATTTGGGAATAATTTGAACATTTTTTTTTTTTTTTTTTTACTCGATTAAAATAGTTGGTAGATAAAACTAAAAGAAGAAACTTTAAACTTATTTCAGAAGGCAGAAAACTCAGAGATAGAATCAGTAATTTTATTTAAACAGACATCAAAAACTTTTCAAGTGTATAAATTTTAGGCAAAAAGACAAATAAGAAAATTTTTCACCAAGAATGCGTGTGCGTGCTTATAATATATGTGTGTGTGTATGCGCATGCATGCATGAAATGTAAATATGGATCAGAAGCCAGTAGGATGATTAAAGAATACAAATAGATTGATATATGTTTTCTATTTGTTCTTTTATTTTAGTGTATGTATGTATGTATACATATATATATATATATATATATATATATACACACACACAAAGAAAACAGAATTATACTATGCTATCATGTACACCTTGTTTGTTCATAGTTTTCCAACTTTTCTGTTTCAGTCATTCCTAATACAGGATAGTAATATTCAAACGTTAATTCTAATTTTTGTTTATATTTACAGAATAGGTGAGAAATCATTTAGTTCACATACCACATGGACTCCATTGAAGGCCATTTTCATGTAAGGAAATCAATTATTCTTGATAGGTAATCACAACAGAGCATGTTATTCAAAACTTGTCAAATTTCTTTCTAACTTTGCTTAGCAGCAACAATCTAGTGTCACCCCACCTTATACACATTCTTTTACCCACTCCATGATTATCTCTTATCTATATGTCTATCTTTTTCTCTTCTCGCTCTCTGTCTTTTTCTTCAACCTCCTCAGGCTTTCATTTTCCCCTCTCTAAAGGCTTTCTTTAGATTATTTTACCTACTCTTTCTTTTCTTTACAAGATCCTTATCCTTTCTGTCTCACTCTCTTCACCACTCTAAAAACTTAATACTTATACCATTCTATTCTGAGAACAACCCCCCACTCAACATCATAAGTACATATATATGTATGTTTCTCTTTTTGTCTTCCAAACATTTACAGAAATACAATCATTGCAACCATTCCAAAGTCCTATTATCCACTATTTTTACTTATTTATGTATGAACAACACACACGTTTTATCCATCCTTCTCTTGAGTGGGTATCAATTGCAGCATGAACAATGGTGTAGCACAACTGAAAAGCAGGCAGGTTGCCAAAATACAAGGTGCTGACTTGGGCTGCTGGCCATTCCCCACACAAATGATGAAGTCTCCTCTTACTTTTTCTATTTCAACTACATTCTCTATATTTTACAAGCCACTACAGCCATTTCCCAGACAGGAGGGTAAGGTTGTCGGTGGGCCTGATAGCAGGTTCACTGCAGGTAGGATGGTGGGCTGATTTGCATTCATTTCTTTTAGACAGAAAGAAGGAAAGAAAGAGATGTTGCCAAATTTCCTCAACAACAACATTGTTTCTTTTCTCTCCGATGTGAAAGTGTGTATTTGTATTATTACATACGTGTACTTGGATCTTTTTCATGTGTCATGTTCCCTCAGGATTGTAAGTGATCATAGCTCTCCACAAATTCCTATCCCTTATAGTTCTTAATAAACTGTGTCTTTTTGTTATTTCTCCTAAACCCTGTTCTGCCAGCCATTTACTCAAGCTCATTAAGTATGTCATGCATGCTTTTTGTCTGTCCCTCTTGCTCTCAATCTGTCCTGTGAGTATCAGATTTTCCAAGCCCTATTTCCACATTATGTGCCCTAGAAATTTCAACTGTTTCTTTCTGATAAGTATAAGTTTCCTTAAATTTTAAATATTTTTATAAAAGAAGTAATGTTTGCTGTGACTCAAGAGTTTAAATATATAAAATTACAGGTGAAAAATGTAAGACACTGTCATCCTTTGTGACAGATGGGAGTATATTTAAGCACTTGTAAAATCTTCAATATTCCCAGAGTACAAATATCAAATGAGCTCAAGTAATGGTAATCAGAGGATTTTGTCTGGATTCAGGCAAATGATTGAAACTGACAATTAGGAACTAACAATATTGTTTCTATGGCGACACAGGACCAATGACAATAGAAAATCTAAGGAGAGCTTAAAGATGTAGTCATGTGATTCGCATCAACACTGATTTGAAATTTAAAAAAAAAAAAAAAAAAAAAAGTGTTAGAGACCAGTAAAAAGGAGTTTTCTTTTTGTTTTTGTTTTTCAATTTTTAACAATTAGCATTTCCAATGCACTGTTATTGTCAGTAACTACAGGCTTTAACAAAATGTGACCAGAACATTAAGGGATTTGTTTTATATCATGCCTGCTTATTAAATCTTACAAAAAATATTTCTTGATTTCTAAATATTACCAAAAAGTCAAAAAGTAGGATTTTAAATTGTTAGAACAGAAAACCAAATCAGTTTAATAATAATCTTTAAATATTCATCAACTAAGTTTTGCACATTTGCCTTTCAGTTATTCTAGCTTGATAGTTTGGAAAAAAAGTCAGTGGTTGTTGTTTTTGTTGAGCAATAGCTTTAATATTTACTCAAGATTATTTCAGCAAAAAGAAATGTAGCCCTGGCAAAACACGTATTATGCAATGAAAGGATTGTGGCGCTTACGATGACTATGATATCAACTGCAGTCGTGTGGGTGTGTATTTCCCCAAAATATCTTTAATAATAGATTTATAATATCTTAATATAAAACATAATATATATTCATGTTTTATAAATAAAAGTAATTTGTCACCATCATTCATATCTTCTGAATTATAAATACAAGAATTATAAAAAAAAATTATCAACAGTTTAACATGACAACTGAGAATGACCACGATTTCAACTGTTAATTTAAAGTTCTGAAATATCACACCAAGATCAGAGGACATCCCACACAGTGCCTAATTCAAAAACTTTTATAAAAATAATAGAGAAAAGAATTTTTTTTTTTCTAACCTAAAATGGAAGGCAGTATGAATAATCAAGAGTCGCCTCCCCTTGTTTTGTTACTCTGCTCTTAGAGAGAGCTATTTCTGTTTACTGGGACTATAAAAGGACACTATATGCAAACCTTGTATTCTCAGTTGAATAAAGCTTTCTTAAAGCCTACACCTGTGTACTTTTGTTATTACAGAAGGTAAAAATGTTATACCCACAAATTTTCCACAGACACAGTTGAAAACTTATTTCTGAAATGCCTTTCAGTATAATGGTAATAACAATGACAATGATGGAAACCAACCTTCATAATATGTAAATTAGATATTAAAAAAACATCTTAGAGAAGAGAAAGAATGTATAACCTGCATAAAAATCTGTGCCTTTGATATACATTATATTCATATCCTATTCTGTCAGTAACATTTGTTACTGACAGAATAGGATATGAATATAATTCCTGACCACTGACAATCCCTTTCTTCTGATTTTTAATGCACAATATACAGATTGAGTGACAGAATATTTAAATACAGAAAGAAAGTAGAATAAAAAATATCAGCCCTTAAAAACACGAACAATTTTTCTGTAGCCTATATAGAAATATATATTCTGTGAGCATAGAAGTTAAGGAAGGGACTTGTGGAGTAGCAGTAAAGTCAGTGGGTATCAATAAGAAAAACTGAAACCCTGCCTAAATATTCCAAGTTTAAATACAATCAATTATATAGGGAGGGGGAGAATGAGGCCTACTGTTTAAATCTGCCCACCACATACACACATGCACCAAATTATGCTGTTATATCAATAAGTCTAGTGATGAACAAAAAGCTTTTATTTTACATATGAATTATATATTTTTGTAAAGAATCTCCTTCTTGTCAATGTATTTAATCAAATATTTCTTCCTAAATCACATAGATCAAATATTATAGAGTGAAAAAAAAATGTGTCAAACTACAAACATGTTAGGCCACCATTGTATATGGAATTATTAGAGTGAATGAAACTGTTGATGTATTTTTAAAATAAATTCTACCTGTAATATCATGGGCTGCATAAATAGCTTGTGTATATAAGGATTCATAACCACATCATATAAATCTATGTCATTACAATTTAAAAAAAAATTGTATCATTACAATTATACCACTGCCATTTTTTTTTTTTTTTAAACATGAACTAGTTCCTCTTCCATTATGACAAATAAGACAAGAGGAAATATTTAATTAAATTAAACTTAAGCTAAAATATCCTTCAAAGACCATTTTGGAAACTCAATATTTTTAAATTAGAATTTCAGAATTTATTCAGAATTTCACTCTGCCATTCAGTGCTTTTGATTTATTCCTGGCGTCACACACTGAAATCAATGATATTCTGAAACATTGATTTCTTTCATTTTTTTTTTTTAAGCAGCATTCTACTTATCACATTAAAATAGATCATTTTTGGTAGGAAGCCCAGTTAGATTTCTTTTTTCATTTATTACATACAAAACACAAGCGAATAGAAAAAAATGCTTAAAACAATGAAGTGGGGAGTGAGCTTTTGTCCAGACTTAAATGGAGGATTTAGTAAAATTCTAAATAAAACAAAACGAATGAAAGAAACTCTTAGTAAAAACCATTTTGGAAGAGTAAGAAATCTCAGTTTGTAAGAAACAAAAACAGCTCTATTAAAAGCTTCATGAATAAAACAGAACACATTACTGTTCTTGGCAATGTCTGTACACATCAGGTAGTCAGTCAATACAAAGTAGGCAACAGTGAATACAGATAAGAAATAACAAATACTGAGCCTTAGCACTTAAAAGTTAGCAATCAAAATAATCTGAACAACAATATTCTTTCAACACAATCACTGAGTAAGTTTTCATTAGAAACCTTTAATATGCAAACATAGCCCAAGATTTTGACACTGCAAAGTGAACAACACTGAACTTTATTACACTGGGTTTTGGTTTTAGGTTTTAAGTCATTTGGAGATTAAATTATTTTGCATTTATTCAAGTATTTTATTAGATATGACTAAATGAAAAAGATAAAAATATTTTTCAACATTAAGGAAATATTTTTATATATTTTTTTCATACTAATGTTAACCTAATACAAGGCCTAAGAGCCACTCAAAGTACAGCATTACTATATGAGTATAAGAGAAGACAAGAAGTGCAGTTTATGAGGTTATGTAGCAAAGATAATGGTTAACCCTAAACTCGAAGATTGCAGTGGTTGGGAAATCTGTTCCATAAAGCAAAAGTTCTCGGGGGGAAAAAATGAGTAGAACTTGCTACTTACTAATGGAATATGAAGTGAACGAGCATAATTCATCTTTGTGTACACTGCATGGCAGTTCAAAGTCAGGACTAGTGGAACCAAAGAATATAGTGTGCCAGAACACATGCCATGAAAATAGTAATAAAATAGAAAGAGGCTTGCAATTTTTTGTCTGTGGAAAAAGAGTCGTAGGGTGGAAAATAATTCATCACCCATATACCACATAGATGATTTTGAAGTAACAAGACAAGCAAGTGAGGACTGGGTAGCTCCAGCCCAGATATAACAGCAATACTCTATTTTTCATCTGATCTGGCTCTTGTAAAGATAGAATATAGTAGAGTGGGGTCAAATACTTTGAGGGAGTGGTACAATGAACTGACCATTTTCCAAAATCAACAGATTGTATATACAAGTTTCAATTGAGGTCTGGAGTGAGCTTGAGTTCCAAAAGACATTCAAGCATACTTGAGAGAAAATCCATCTATCATGATAGATGAAAGTTCAGGAGGTTATGGTGGAATGTTACTAGCTTGGTTTTTCATGTATTGAATTTTACAAGACACCCCCACCCACACACACACACACCAAAGAACTATGTCAGCCTCCAGGTTCTGGTTATCCAGATTTTTGGAGGTGCTCCTATAAACTGCTGCACACTATTACTAAATATTCACTAAAGATCTGAATATGTTCTTAGGCAGATCATTAATATAGAGCAGAAAGAGAGTAGGACCACAAAAGAGAAGTCTGAGAAATCCTGGTATTGATCTCATGGGCTTCTGATAACTGTTGTTAACAACAACGACCTTCATGGACCTATCCATTAGGAAATGACTTGATAATTGAGAAAGCCCTTCCAGAGAGATTATATATATATATATATATATATATATATAGAATATGTTACAGGATTGAAGTCTTAATTTTAATATAAAAAAAGCAGGTGGTATGATAAATAAAACTGCAAAAATCCAAAATATATAAATTTTTAAAAAATCATATTACTCCATGCAAAGCAGTAAAGCCACTAAAATGTGAAGGGTTACTGAGTATGAATAAGAAAAAAAAGAGAAACATTATTAAGGAGAGAGAACAATAGAAAAGTAATCAAGGCAGAAGATAACTGACATTGTATTTAAATTTTTAAAGATCAAAATTGGCTGGAAAGCATGGAGCCAGAAGAGGGTTCCACAAATGAGAAATGCAAGAAAAGAAACTTACAGTTACATCTAGCCATTTCAACTGTGAATTGATGAGATCTTGCAGCCAATCTAGTATTGTGCTTAAATTCATAAAGTCTAAGTACCATAGTGAAGAGCTCATCTGAACAATTACCATGAAAGTATTTATAGAAAAGGCTATATTAACGCAGTAGGAAGGTGACTAAAGCCAAGATACCAGGTCAGGACCAATAATATTGCTGATTTTGTTTTTTTTGGGGGGGGGATTTTATCAAGCATATCTAAATGTATAGCAGGAGCTCTGGACCATATGTGGCAGCAATATGCCTTCAAAATAAAATTACTTAGAATTTTTTTCCTCTTACCCATAAGATCAACTAAACTACAACAAGGCATAAAAGAAGACTAGTGATTCAAAAAGAAAATCCAATTAACAGGTACTTATGAATACAAACAGAAAAATCTGAAGAGGACTAGGTACACAAACAATGATACTAATTATCATGAAGATTAAAATGTAACACTAAAAGATATCTTTGGAGATAATCATTATTTGATTATGAAACAAGAATCATGGATACTTTTATTAATATTTTTAAGTTTATTTATAGCTTCCTCAGAAAACATTTGGGTAATGATAGTTTATTTCACAAAGTTAAATTCATCTGCTTCAAGCCATCTGACATTGGCTTGAATCTTTTTCAATTTTATATTAACTTCAATCTGTGAAATGCTTGTAAAGATCAATGAATTATTATCATTATAGATACAAACACAGTGTTTGTCACTTGAATATCTACAATTATCTGAAAATCTCTATTCTTGTTTTGTTTTTAATTCTTTTTTATCCTGGTCAGTTACAGCTTTTTTGTTAGCAACCAAAACATTCTTGTGTAACTGTAGATGTTATCATTGCAATCATTTATATAAATTAATTTCCAGAGACATTGATTATCATGAAGCTATAAAAAAAAATCCATTCTTTTAATAGTGTCCAATAACAAAGGTAACATAGAAACAATCAAAGACAGCAGTTTGAAGACTGTTTCAAGTTACCAATTTGAAACCAAATTATTTTCATTTGCTACTGTTTTTCTTAGCTTCTAAGTTCTCTATTTACAATATCCTCAATTGAGTGCAATTGTAAAGAATTTTACAATCTGCACAAATAACTTTTTGCATTGTTACAGTCTGAACTAACTGGTATTTTCTTGAAAAAGAAAAAAAAGTCTTCAGTTAATCACAGCCATTATTTGTTGCTATAATTCAAATTTTACTTAAACTCTGAAGAAAAAAAAAAGAGCTGAATGCATTTTAATTATTCATATAGTCCTATCATATATTTTATTATATTTAGTTATTTAATTTAGAGAGACAAACATATTCCTGATTTACAGTGACTCATTTGTAAGAAAAAATCCAAGGAAAATATTTTACCATTTTCATTTTGCATTGTTGACAAATTATTAAAGTTATAGTTTCTTATTAAAGTCTAAACTTTTGCTAACATTATTTTCTGTCTAGTTAAAATTTAGTACAATTTCTGTTACAAATGGAACAGAAAAAATTAAAGATAATAAATGGAGCAAAAACAAATCCTATTGAGTTGACATTAAGAGAACTATTGTTTTCAAGATTTTCAAATACACCAAATAAATCTATCTCTTTATAAAAAAAGAAGAGCTCATTAACCATGAGAAACTGAGATGTTTTATTTATATTTTTGCTTCAAGGCAAGATTTCTTTCTTTGAAAAAGATTTTACAGAAAAAACCTGATATTCTTATATCAATATATAATATATGTGTAGAACCAGCCGCTCCAAGACGATCAATGTTTCAATGCTTTTACATATAAATTATCTTGAGTCATTATTTAATTCACTACCAGAGTAAGAAAACTCGGGACAAAAACATTTTTTGCAAGTCTGTCTTTCCAAAGTGGTTAATTAAAATCTTCATAAAAATGTTTTTAAAATAATTGATTTTCAATCCTACAAACACATACCTAGAGGGAAAAAAAAAGCAATTCATTTTTACATGTGATTTCATTTTTGAACTGACTTTGATTTGATTTAATTACCAAAACTTTGGTTAAGCTATTGTTTATTAGGCTGGTAATCTAAAAGCAATTTGAAAAATAATGTCAATGGGCTAATTATTTCCTCCCTTCCCACGATAATATTTCTGGCCAAATATACAATTCTTTTTCTACAACACAACTGTTGTAACCTAGAAAAGGTTACTGAATGAGGAATAACCAAAATGGAGGTTGAAAATGAAATGGTAATCTTTATAACATCAAAAAAATACAATACTCATCAGTGGTGTGAAGTAGGTAAACCACTGCTAGTGGTGGGCTACTTAGACAGCATAATACCCCACTTACAATACTGCCAAATGTATTTATAAGGATTACGACATACCCATTAGTGTTCATAGGTATGGTATATAACAACAACTATTTGTAATAATTATAAAAAGGAAAATCTGTGAAAAGATTCCTTTTACTAACCAGATTTTATAGATAAAAACGTTGAAGCCTGGGCTGTTGCATTGGTCATCTTAAAAGTCTTTGACAGGGTCTGACATTAAGGTCTTTACAAGCTGAGAAGTTATGAGTCTCCAAACACTTTTTGAACTGATCCAGTCTTTCCTATCAAATCATGAAATGAAAGTTATCTATATCCTTTCGTACTAATGTGAGTGTCCTCCACAGCTCCATTCTTGGTCCTACTCTATTTTTAATTTTTATTAATGACCTTCCAGATAACAGCTTTCAACTTGGTATCCATGCTGATGACACAGCAATTTACTCCTGCCTTAATAGTAAAGCTGATCAGTCTGACAAAGTCAAAATTGCAGCTGATGTCCAAAACGACCTTAAGTCTGTCATTAACTGGGGCAAAAGATGGCTTGTTAATTTTAATACCTTCAAAACTAAATTTCTCTCTATTAATCATCTGAGAGACCCCTTGCAGCCTTCCATCAGCATGGCTGATGCTATCCTTCAGGAAAGTGACTCAGTGCACCTTCTCAGGTTCATATTCTTTACTGGTATGAAGTGGAAAGACTGTATTGAATCCAATGATAGGTCAGCCACAAAGAAATCTCACTCCAGAATCTATCTTACATCTATAAGTCTACCATTCATTCATGCTTAGAATATTGCTGCCTGAAATGGTCTGGTGTCCCTGCTATTTACCTTGAGCTCCTTGATAAGATGCAAAGAAGAATATGCAATACTATTGGTCCTGATCTGGCAGCTCAGGTAGAGTCAGCTTCCCATCGCTGCAAGTTTACCTCTCTATGTCTTTTCTATAAATACTTTCATGGTAATTGTTCAAATGAGGTCTCTGCTATGGTACATAGCTTTTTTAATTTAAGCACAGCACGAGACTGGTGTTGAGGTCTCATCAATTTACAGAAGAGCTAGCGAGATGTAGCCGTAAATTCTGTGCTAACAGTTTCTTCTTTTGCACTTCTCGTTTGTGGAACTCCCTTCTGGCTCCATGCTTTCCAGCCAACTTTAATCTGCAAAAATTTAAATGCAATGTCAATCGCTAACTACTGTCCTCCTGATTACTCTCTTCTCTTTCTGGTTTGTGAAATTATCAACTACAACAATATGATTCATTAACAGGACCTGCAAAATCTATATGCAGTCTTGACTATGGTGTGTCTATCTTTGGCCAAGGTTCTATCTTTGTGATAGGTAGTTTTGCAATAAAGGTGTCATTTACCACTTTTTCTTTTTTTTTCATACAGGATCACTGTAACTCTCATACTACGTTGCACAAAATGTTTATTATTTCCATTTCACTTTTTTAGTGCTACAATGGCTGTGTCCTCCAATGCTTTCACATTTTTAGGTATTAATCTAGATAATCCATCCACATGTCCTAATTTTTTTAGACGGTTGGTACTCCATCATAAAACCATGCTTTAACAGGATGGTACCCCAGCATTGTAGTCTATTAGCTGTGCGAGTAGGTATTCCTTTCTTTTTACCATATATTATTAATAAAGGTCTGTGGTCTGTTTGCAACATGAAATTTCTTCACAGCAAATACAGTTGATAGAGCTTTTTCTATCAGGCTGTAAGTTTCCTGTGCTGGTAGAAGTAATTATGAAGCATGATGCAAAAGTTTTCATTTTTACCACTATTGTATTTGTGTAAAATCACCACGCTAATACCATATTTACTAGCATCTGACACCACTACAATTTCTGCTTTTGGGTCGTAATATGCTAATGGTAATTAAGATGCAAGTCTTTTTTTTATTATTTCATCAAACGACTTGACTTTTATCATTCCAATTCTACTTTACTCCTTTTTTTTAAGTAGATCATTAAGAGGATCCCTTATGCTTATTATGTACATAAATTTCATAATAATTAGCCAGTCTTAAAAAAACTTGTAATGTAGTCACATTTGTTGGTTTAGGCATATTTTTAATTGCAGCTGCCCTTGATGGATCTGGTTGCCTACCATTTTTATCAATAATTTGACCAATGTATTTAATTTTCTGCAAAAACAATTCACATTTTCTTTACTAAGCTTGAATCTGTATTCTCTAAGTTTTCCCAAAATTGTTTTCATATGCCTAACTTACTGTTCTTTAATACACTTTTGATCAAAATGTTGTCCAGATACACTACTGTAATGTCACAATTAGCAAACATGGCATCTATGGCTTGTTGAAAAATAGCTGGTGCTACCAAAAGGAAGTTGGTTAAACTTATATAATCCTCTGTATGTATTCATGGTCTTTAATTCAGAACATGCATTTTCAATCTGAATTTGTAAATACGCTTCAGAGAGATCCAGCTTTGAAAATATTCTTCAGTCGTTCAACTTTGAAACAAATTTCTTCTGGACTTGGTAATGGATAGTTATGAGTTTCTAAACAACTGTTGAATCCAGTCAAGAAATCCATGTGAACACAAATTTTATTATTTCTTCCCTTTACATACACAACTGGTGCAGATCATTTTGAATGGTTAATTTTTTTCTATTACAACAATTCTTTTGAGTCTGTTCAACTCTTCATTAACTTGTATCTAATGCTACAAATGGTATGCTTCGTCTCAGCTTAAATACTGGCATCAAACCTTTTTTTACTTGAAAATCCACCTTAGATTTTGAACAGCAACCCAGTTCATTTGAATGAACATCTGGAAAACATTTTTTTAAATTCTTCCTTAAGATTTTCACTCTGACTTTAAATTGGTCTACTTATGTTTTTACAATAAATGTTTATTGGCAAATCCCAAAGTTCAAATAGTACCATCCAGTCCATTCCAAATAAATTTGTAGCATTTTTTAATACATAAGCTTTAGTTTTTACCTGCTTATTACAGAATGAAACATTGCAAGTCATTTCTCCATAAAAAAATAATTTCTCACCAGAAACTGAAATTGTAACTTTGGAAGTCCTTTTTAATAAAAGCTTTCCAGTTTTTTATCAAGTATGTGAAAGAGATTTTATTTTTCTTTCTTTTTTCATTTTTAAAATCATATTGGACATTATAATTAATTTATCATGGATTGAAGTTGGTCCTAGTGTTGTTCCCTAGGACAATAGATATCCTTAGTTCTTTTCTGTCTCTTTCACAGACTTTTCGAAAATATCGGTTTTCTCATATTTATAAATTCTTTCTTTTTTTTCTTTTTAAATAATCCTGAACTTATGCGAAAATATTTTATTTCGCGAAAACGATTTTAAGGGGGGGGGGAGAAACAATCAAGTTACACAAGTTGGCAAACGGAGCCAAATGATGTAAGGGAGATAACTGAAGTCGGTAAGCTTGCAATTGCGTAAAGGTTACCTCCCTTAGAATAGACACATTGCCACTAGTTTATTAGAAGAGATTTGAATTAAAATGAAATCCTTTTATTTTTAATGGATTGTTCTTTTAACATATAAAATGTTAAACTATAAAAATTACTTTAGTTATTATTCTAACAAAGTAGGAGTATTTTAAAACATTTTATAGATGGAGACAAAATGGTATTACATATAAAAAGAAAACTTGACAGTTTTGATTTGAAACAAAATTTAAAAAATATTTCCTCTCCTAATCCTGTTTGTATTCTGTTTCTTACTTTTATTTAAATCAGACACTAACAAGCAAATAAGCAGTTTGACTAAAATAATACAATAAATTAACTCTTTTCTTTATCACATTTAATTCAAATTATATGCAATTTTTATGTCAAGTAGGAAAATAACTAAAAAATATTACAAGCAAATATTCGTAATAATAAAATTTATGAATTTGAACTTGATCAATGAAGAGGTAATGAAATGTTAAATTAAAAAAAGCATTTGAATTTAAGTAGCATCTATTACAATAAAGCTTTAGCTTACTGAGGTCAAAGCTTCAATGTTTAGGATACTTTTCCTAGTTTTACAAAGAGTAACATGCCTTTTGAATTTCAAAAGAAAAAAATATAAGACCCAGCATGATTATATCTCTGATTATGATTTCATACAAGCTTTTTTAATAATCCATTCATGCTCTCCTATTTCTGATATATCTTATTTGTATGCAAAGCACAATCACTATAAATTAGTAATATATAACGCAAACAAATGTCTGTTAATATGTATACTTCACCTTCAGCAAAACTAATGCAGGATTCCAATATGACAGAAGAATCATAAAAACAGATGGGAGGAAAAAGGTGACAATGAAGATAGAAATCTAAAGGCTAAATGATACAACTTTGCAAAACATCAATATTTGTAAATTTTTGCACAAATTAAGGTTTGTAAATTTACAAACACAAACAATTGCATAGACTTTCAAAAAGACAAGAACTTTAATAAATATTCAAGAATCTTCCTTCTTATGAACAGCTTAGGTTCTTGGAATTTGTTGAAATATTTGGAAGTATGTAATAATAAATGTATTTAAAATATTAATGTATTTTAATCCCTCACAACACCCTTGTGCTGCTGCTTAAACAATTGAAACATTCAAAGGTAGTAGATTAGTATAATTTGGAAGTCTAGCTCTGAATGTCACTACAAGTTTCCTTTTTTGTTGTGAAATTTTAGGAATCCAGGTCTACAATCACAATGAAATAATTATTTTTTCTATTATTATGTTTTAATGTGCTGCTAATTTATTATGATAAAAACCATGTTCTAAATCCTTTTTGAATATTACTTATGAAATGAAGATCTTGTGTATTTTACACAATTATTGCCAAGCCTATAGATGAAAGGAATATTGACAAACTTAAATATATGTTATAAATCTACACTATGGTCAGGTTAGTATAACAAATTTTTATTCAATAAAAAATAAATTTTTCTTCTCAAATGATATGACAAATAATTTCTTAAATCTATTTTTGACAAAACCGAAATGTTCTTTAAATTATTAATCTTAAAATTTACCAAAATAGCATGCAAGAAGAGCAAACCATCAGAATATGAAAATTATTTCAACTTTACAATGTGTTTGTTAAACAAACAGCTTTTATTGAATAATGTGACTGAAATTGAAGTTATAATCAGTTTGATAAGGGCTATTACAAAGCAAGTGAAATATAACATTCAAAAGCATAGCTTAAACCCTCAATGACTTATGGTTATGGCCCACCTTTTATTATTCAGATGAGTCAATAGCAAGTTGGGTATGTTTTTTTAATTTGGCTCTCAAATTTTAAATGTTGAACAAAATAGACCATCCTCAGTCTAAACTAAATTTGCTGATGAACATCATTTTATACACACAATAAAATATTTTTTTAAAATTTATTTACCCATTTACAGCCTCTATTATGCTTAGCAATTTTTCAAAATGGGCACTTATTTATTTTGAACACTCAAGATCTATCACTCTTTTCAAATGGAATGCCTCAATGTGCTGACAGTAAAAATGTAAAAACATGGATAGTTTAATAAATAAAGGAAATTAAATTATTTTACACTGTTGGCATACTGCTTGTATTCCTTTCTGCTTGTATTCCTTTCTAAAAACACTAAAGAAAATAATAGATCTCAGGAGCATACAAAATAAACAAGTGCCCATTTTCAAAAATTGATAAGCATGAAACTGACTGTAGATGGGTAACTAAATAAAAAATGTTATATTTATGTGTATTAAAAAAATGAGTATTCTATTTTAAATACTCTTGAAAAGTATTTAAATTAGGATACTTATATATATATATATATATATATATATATATATATATATATATATGATATGAATTTCTTTTTATTATATTTTATTTATATCTACTGGCCTGAATCTTCAAGAAATCTTATTAAAGAAAAATTCACTTGAAAACAGAAAATTGGGCCTCATCTGACTGAATGCACTTCATGGACAAATTGGTTAAGGCATGTGGGGCTAAATGGTAGATTCAATTCCTGCTGGTGAGCTCAAACTTTCTTGAGTAAGATTTCTGAAACATTCAGGCCTGTAGACAAAAATAAATATACTGTTTAATAAATAAATAGAGTGTACTCAAATATAAGTATCCATTAAAAATCAATTTTAACAAATTAAAAGACAAGAGAAGAGAATGGCAATTTCACACTGGGTGATTATCGGATTTTACATCTTTTTTTATTCTTTTCCAAAATAATTCACTAAAATGATTTGAAAAAATTTAATATTTTACAAAAAAATAATTCTGAGTTTGACTGCTGTGGTATAGATATGGAGTGTTATATATGAACAAATAAGAAGTTGTTTTTTCAGGTTTGATTGTAAAATTTTGTCATTTTCAAAATATGTAGGTAAATCTTTGTTATTCTTTTGCCAGTGTTATTGGCTCTTAATCCATTTTTTAATTCCTTCCCAGTTATTTCAGACATTAAATAATTAAATAAACAAGCTAAATAAATGCACCAAAAAGAGACAATAGGGACTTCATAAAAAAGAATGAATTGGAATACACACTGTACAAGTATTTCATATGCACTACCAGATATATGATATTTGAAATTCATTTATTTTTATTTTGTCATGTTCAATTTCTATAGTTTAAAAAAAAATAGTAGCAATTTTAATGAAACACCAAATTAGGATATCCCATAAATTTTCAAGGTCTGTTATAATTTGTAAACTTTTACTTACTGTTGTTCACTGGTATAGATTTTTTTTCTCCAGACTAAATTTTGCCAACCGTAAACTGACACACAGTTGTTAGATAAATCTTTTGTTTAAATTTTCACTAAATAATGTTCAATCTATGTAGTTAGTATTCCTGGTTGAGATAAATGCATGGACAACAAAGGAAATTATATTGAAAAATTTATATCTTGTGTAAAATTTTTTTTTTTTTTTTTCAAATCATTAAGCTACAGATTTGGTGACATATATTTCTTACTAATGCACACATTTTAGAGCATATTGGCCTACAAGCATTGAAAGTCTTAATAAAGAAAACATCACTCTGAACAAGGATTGCAGCTGTATTCCCTTTTTATCTTAGGGAAAACAATATTACCAACTGGCCTTTTACCATTTCAAGTAAAAAGGGAATGCAGGCCTTAGTGAGAGGTACATTTTTCCTTAAGAAATATCAATTTCATTGTTTGCAGAAAAAACAAAACAAAAAAAAAACAGGGATATCTACTAAAACTGTGTACTCATGAAAAATAACATTTATAGTAATCAGAATTAATGTCAGGTTAAAAATAAATCCATGAATTTTATATATATATATATAAGAAATATAGTCTTAAGGTGTGCTATATTTATGGAATAAAGTGCTCAATATCAGAGATAGAGCATGTGTAAATATAAAAGTGAACATAGAAGTCAACACTTAGAGGCCTGACGATTGCATATAGAATGAAACAGACTGTAGCCTCTAAGTGTTGACTTCTATGTTTACTTTTATATATATATATATATATATATATATATATATATATATATGAAAAACCTACTAAAACATAGAACAAAAAATGTTTATCAAACAGAAATCAATAAATTCAAGTAACAATGTGTTATAAAAGATCTTAATGCATGATTTTTTTTTTTTTTCCCCTTTTCTTTTTGTTTTGCCATTGAAAAAAATCCATGTTGGTAATTATTGTTAGCAAGAATGAAAATCTTTGAATGCAACCTGCAGACCAGTTTTAATATTTTCAAGACTTCTGTCAATTTTTAATGCAAGGAATATAATTTTTTTTTTAACATATGAATTTAAAATAGTTTATATTTTGATGCATATTCAAACATTTTATTATCAAAATATATTAACTTAAATACAAATTAAATATTTGAAAGTGTTCAAATATATAAACGGAAACATTCTGGGTCACCAAAAGCTGACACATTATTGTTTCTTTAACGATTAGATAATAAAAAATAATAAAAAATTTAGCTTTTCCACAATCTCACAGACAGGATCACTTTATAATGTATTAACTAAAC
>OZ010593.1:102216974-102346974 GCA_963932145.1 Acanthosepion lycidas | reverse complement strand
TTAAATGTAAAATAACTAAAAGAATTAAACAAAGACTATAGAACTTGTACAATAATTATTACTGACAATTGAGAGTTGTGTCCCTTGAATCTGATAGCAAAAATTATTAGCTAACCTATAAGCTTATGAAAGGCTTAAATATTTATTAGAGAAAAGAGCAAGAACAAACAAATCTCATAGACCAAACAATAAGCTGATTACCTGCAAGCAAGCATCCACACCAGCACATAAGGACGAGGACGACAACATAAGCTCAGCATCGGCACGCAATATGGCGCTTTTAGCCCGAGCCAAGATTTCTCCTACCTCACGGTGAGTCTGGTTGTAATCCAGAATGCCAATATCTTCAGAACTGTCTCTGTCAGGGAGCAATGGGGATACACCATCACCTGGGGTACTGTCAATAGAAATACTGATCCTACCAGCTGTGGTGTGAAATACTTCCTTGTTTCCTTGTCGCCGGAGCATGACTGGTTCCAAGTAAGTATCAAAACTACTCTGGCTGGTTTGTTTATTAATGGCTTCAATGCTTGGTTCGGTAACTAAAGGGCTTTCATTTAGAGGGACATCATGTCTACGAAGAACCTGGTTGTTTGGAGCTGGCTTTTCGGCCTCAACAACCTTTTGTAATGTCACATTTATTTGAGACTGTGATCGTTTCTCTTCATTTTGTTGTTGCTGTTGCTGCTTCTCTTTATCCTCCTCTTCTTTTTCTTCTTCCTCTTTTTTCTCCTCCTTTTCTTCTTCCTCTTCTTTTTCTTCTTCTTCCTCCTCTTTTTCTTCTTCTTCCTCCTCCTCCTCCTCATTCTCCTCAATCACTTCCATCAGCCCACTACTGAGAGGTCGTGGAGAAGGGTTGGCTGATTCAATAGTATGGACATTGCCCTCACTTGTAGATGGACTGGTCTCAGAATCTGAATCACTGTCATAGGCAAATTCCCTCAATCCACCCACAGCCCCATTTTCATCGAGAGCAATCTTTTCAAGTTTTTGACGCAAGGCCTCGGCAGAGAAATTTGCAATTTGGTTGGGAGGAGCATCAGTCAAAGTGTTGGTGAAGGACATTCGCTGGATACCAGACCTCAACTCTTCTGGAGAGAAAATGCCTTCATTCTCCGGACCATGAAGCAGAGAGTCATTTGTACCAATTTGACTCAGTTTCTCTCGCAATTCAGCAGCAAAATCCTTATCGCCTTGTTCTGGGTCAGAGTCGTTGTCTTCTTCATTCATTGATTCACTTTCTACATCACTGGTAGAAGCATCAGGAGCAAGATTACTTTTTGTGGGAGATACAGTGGTTAGGTCAGATAGGTTGTCTTCAATACTGCTTAGAATACTATCAGGAGGCATTAAAACTTTGGGAGACACTTGCTGGAGTTCATCTGATTGTGAATTGGGATCCAACAGTTTGGAATGATCTGGAGTTTTAACTTTTTCTTTGCTAGTATCTTTCTTTATGATAACTCCATCATCAGATTTCGTACTGTCTGAACTTAGAGTTATGTCATCCGAATAGGACCCACTACTAATTTTCGAAGCACTCTCGGATATTCCGCGTTTAGCCATGTAGTCTGAAAAGTCCAGTGAGAAATGTGTGTATTCTAGTGCACCATTAAAGGGATCAAACTGCCGAGCATACTCAGTCTCGAGGACATTTGATAAGTTTGCAACATCACTTTGAGATTTGGGGCATTCATTCTTGATAGCTAAATTAATGGTGTTGCCCTCACTTCGAGATTTGACTAGAGGAGCTAATCTCTTCTCATCTGCCTTGAGAGGTTCAACTAATTTGTTTACATATGGGTAGGATTCTAATGAAGTCTGAATTATTTCATTGGCTAAAGAATAAGCGACATCAGAAATGTTTTCACTGTTAGAGGAATCTCCAAGAGACGTATCAAAATCCGAACAACTGAGAAAGCCCAAGTTTTCCCCATTAGATCTTTTTGCATAATTTGGATTGATAGCTGCTCTTGAATGTGGATTGGCTTCATTGATCTTTTCAAGAATATCATCTATGATATCTGGACTCAGAGTCTTGTGAATGCCACTGTCAAATTCACTCTCTATAGAACTGTTCTGTGGGGTATAAGGAAAATGTAAGGAATGGTTCTTTGGGTTTGTTCCATTGCTCTCTGGTTCGTCATGGATATCCAGTGTTGCTTTCTTTTCCTTTATGCGCTGCACCATCTCAGCACTATTAAAACTTGGCAAATGGTAATCTTTCATGTAGGTACTAAAATTGGAATCCATGAAACTGTTAGGAGGAGTCACAGGGTAGCTTGAACCCTGATCAGAGGTTTGGTCTGAGACTATTTCCATGGGGCTAGTAATCCCAGGGGAAATGACCTCACGCACTGATGGACACTTATCTCCAGTTGCAATGTCAATAGGTTGTTCAGTTTCGATGCATACAAAGTTGTCTATTTGGTGGTGCTTGTTCAAAAAGTCCACATTGTCTATGTTGGAAATGTACTTGGTATGTATTGTGAGAGCTTCATTCTCAGAATTGATGATGTGGGAGTTATTGTGATCAGCAGGATTGGGTTTTGTATGAGCAGATGATATAAACACTCTATTGTCAAGCAATGTGGATGGAGGGTCAGAATCATTATGACTTGTTGTTGGGCTGAAGGTCTCAAATTGGTCTGTGGACGTGTCTGTACCATTCAGAGAAGTACCACTCAAAGATGATGCACTATCACTATATTTGCTTGCTCTTTTCAGTTCTTGTTCCAAGACACCAACACCACTGCCAATAACTAAACCATCACCACCACCACTACTGCTACCACCACCAGTGATACCACCACAGGCAGAGTTCCCATGATGTGAATATTCAATCTCGCTTTCTGGATTTTTAAATAACCTGAAAAAAGCAAAATATTTTGTGTTCAATAACCATAAGAAAAAATAAATTTAATTCAATGAATTTTAAGCATATAAATGCTTTTTATAACTTTCATAAAAGATCTTTTTTAAAATTGGGAGGGGAATTATAAAATTTAAAAAAATACTTCCAATGAGTGTTTATATGATGACAACGTTTTTTCACATTCATAAATAGGTATAGTTTAAAACTCAAAGTTTTTTTTTTTTTTACCCAAGACCTAAAACCAGTTTTAATATGAAAACTAATTCATTTGTAACAAAAATGAAACCGTGATTGGGATGATTTACACATATTACATACCAACTCGTTCTCATTTAATTAAAAAAATTAAGCAATTGTTTCCCAAAGAATAAATTAAACCTCAAATTTTACTTTTTGAAAAAACTAACCACCAAAGCCACAAAAGGGAAGTGAATAAAAATTAGTATATACATCCCATTAAATCAAGTAATAAAGCAAATATTCACCAATTGAATAAATTTCTACATGAGGAGATCAGTCTATTATATTATCTACCACTGAAGACAACAACAAGTGGTTCAAATATCAAATCAGCATTTACAACATAAGAATGCAATAAATTGATGATAACATTCTCATTCAAACATTTACACCATGTCATGAATGGCTAAGCTAAGAAGAAAAATATTACTTTCAAATATTTGTTTTTAATAAATAGATAATAAAAATAGAAAACTGTACATAAAATTCCTATGCATTATCAGGTTAAGTAGAATCTCTAGTTTATTCTCTTGAAATTTTTTTAAAAGTATAATTTATTGTACAAATCTGTCACAGTGATCTGGTCTAAGTCTATAAAAATTTTACTGAGCATTTAACTAGAGATGAATTTGTCTTTTGTGAGAACTAATAAGGAACATTTTGTTTTACTTGTTGCAGTTTTCTTGACCATGTATAGGATAGACAAACAGTTATTAGGCAAGTAGAATGAAGGGCTTATGAAAAGTTCTCAGTGAAACCCATTCTCAAAATCTGAACAAATATCAAAATTCTTGTTTTGAATATTTTCTTGGTCAGGCCAAGAACATTTCAGCATCTCCATTATATTTCAAACACTATCAATTTTCAAATGATATTGCTTTTAGATTAAATATCTGGCACTCTCAAAATCATGATTCTTTTACTGCTTCTAGTCAAAGTGAGAGGCTATTTCTACTCTCTGTTTGAATTTTTGAGTTGAAGAATTATTGTTCACTTGGACAAGTGTCTTTCTGAATTTCTTCAGCTATCTGTGAGATTCAGTAATCTTTTGGGAATTTACATCAGAACTCTTTATTCAATCCCTAACAAAAGGGTGTTGGTTATTAAGTGCATCTAGTTATCTTGGTTGGAAGTTTAATCCTTGGGCCAGGTCATGGAAGTCATAAATTCTGATTTAGTAGAAAAAGTAAAAACAATATCTGAACGACTAGTAAAAATTAGCTGCTAAAAGATATCACTATTGAGTGGAAATATTCTGATTACTATTTTGTTTTCAGTAAAAGTAGAAAGCGATGTTATGAGATTCATTTTCCTCAAAATTTGAAAAAATAAACAAATAACAAAAGAAATTTGTAAATAAACTTTGCTAGTCAATTTTCTAAGCTGCTTTTCAATCTTACTATAAAAGAATTTTTTTTTTTACTATCATTTTTCATGCAATTAAATGGATTGATTGTTTTTATTTATTGTTATATCAACCTCTATGGGGAAGAAGAGGGGGATTCATACTTTTCCCAAGAGTATTTGCATGTAAGTGAATATAACACAGCACACACACACACATCCAAGCTTACTGAACCTGATATTCCCAAGCAGTCATCCATCTAGTTACTGACCAAGCTCAACATTGCTTAACTTCAGTGATCATACGGGATCTGCTGTTTCAACATACCATTAAATAGAATCAATAATCCTATCATAAATTTTGAATAACATCTTTTTAAAAGAAAATATAATGTAAAATAATATTAAACTGCATATCGTGAATATTTTTGTTAGGAAAATTTCTAAAATAATTTAATAGTAGTTTTACTTTAAGTAGATAAGCAAAAGAATCAAGTGAGTTAAATTTTAAACAGATTGCATGAGTGAATACAGCATGGCAAACATATACTTCAGTTAAGTACACCAGGGTAGTTTGTGACAGAAGTGAATAAATTTAACAAAATAGTATTTAGCAAAACCTGGAAAAATAAACACCACTGTGACTTTACTGACAACACAAAAACCATAACAAATTGCAATTGGAAAAGGTTTTCAAATAAAAAACAAAGATATGTAAAAAATAAAACTGTCTTTTCATTGCATAAAAGAAAAAATAAGTCCAAAGCTTCAGATGAACCACTACGGCAATATGAAGAGGTTTCGTTGGGTCATTAAAAAATGAAATATATTTGCTTCTTATAATGACAAACGTTTAGCAGTTAATATTTTTGTGAATATAACTGTCCTTTTGCTGCTGTCAACAAGTTTGTAGATGAAGCAGAAAGACATATTCTTGGCTGCATACTATGAGTCTAGTAGAAAATAAACTGTTGCAGTAATAGACACAAACATAATACAAATGTCTGCTTTACTTGGAAGATAGTGTATGGATTTACTCTACTTGTCTATCCATGAACTTCTGCTAATGGTTGTCAAATACTGTTGACAAAAGTAGTAGATAAGAAAAAGGCACAAAATCTCATGGTTTTCTTTTTTCTTTCTCTTTACCCATAATATGCCCAAGAGATAAGATATATCTCATTTCCCCAACAGGAGATCTTTTGATCTCCAGGAAACCATACAATAGTAAACAGCATACAATTGATCTAAGTTTACTTTAATACACACAAACATTTGTAATAATTCTAACAAACCAACAAAAAACTCTTTCATATGAACTTTGCACACACATATGTGAAAATAAGGACATCTTTATATACATACTTTCATTCACCCCTTTTTGTATACTCTTGTTTGCTAAGACAAAAAATATATTGTTGTCAAATATAATTGTTTAGTAATAATCTATAAAAAAAAAAAAAAAAAAAAAAAGTAATTACACTACAACTGTTATACTTTGTTATGACAAAAGATGCTTATTTCTGACAGATTCATGAAATATCATCAAATTTCCATAAGGGAGAATATATTTGTATTAAATACAAAAACAAAAAAATAATCTTATTTAAAAGAATTTATTTTTTTAAAAAAATAGAAATAATTGCCCCGGAGAAATCTCTGCTTGTTATTAAAATGGCGATTCTTTCCTATTTTCTCTTAGTTTTTTATCACATTGTGTGCATACCTCTCCAGTAGAATAAGTATTTGTTTTGGTAAACAATATATTAATATAGTTGGTTACTTTCTTTTTTTCTTAAAGAAAATGAGTTTTATCATAAAATTAAAAAAATGAAATTAATAAAGAAAATAGATAAATAAATTAGAAAGGGACAATATTTTAGAAATTACATCACTTGTTTTAAAGCTAACTTGTTCATGAGAAGAAAAAAAATATAACATCAATCAGCGAAGTAACAAATTTTATATTTGTATTAATCATATATATATATATATATATATATATATATATATATATATATATATATATATATATATGCCTATATTTCTGAGATGAGGCATTATTTACATTATTCGGACTATTGTCCTCATCTTTGTCACCATATTTATCACAATGTTTCGGACGTTGTACGCTCTGGCCTTCTTCCGGTGGTTGGAATTTCGAACTGAACCCTTTATTATGCTCACTGGGGTAGACTGTTCTAGTTCCACGTACCATGTTTGATGGATGTCAGTTATCAGTTATCTCCCGCTAGATTCCCTCTGAAAGTTCTCCACTGCCTTAACCGGGTATTGAATTCACACTCTTTGGGTCCTGTCACTGGATCTAACCAACGCCTTTATTCACTGTGCCATGTGTCCTGGGTATGAATTTCTGAATAAACCTAATGCCTTCAGCAACCATTTTTTACCAGTGCTCATATTGCAACTTTGCTATCATTGCTTTTCTCTGGCACTCCTTATTACTGGTTCCCATATTGTATTTATTTCTATGCTTGGTCGGCTCAGGAGATTTTTGTGGCCTAGCATATGTGCTGATTCCTTAAGTTTACGAATTTTCTGATGGTGTTCCCTATCTATGATCTCAACATGATCCCACAGAGGGCAGTGATCTCCCTTCTCTCTCCATATGTGGTCAGCCACGCCTGATTTTCTACTTCCCCTCCTGTTACAGCTTTCTTGAAGCCTTACCATGAGGGGGCGGCCTGTCTCTCCTTTATATTCCTTTCCGCAGCTGCACGGAATAGGGAATAATGTAAATAATATAAATATATATTCTAATAAATATATACTTGTTTCTCACTATTTAGTACAATTGAATTTCATGCATATGACAATTGTCAAGCACAAATTGAAAACTGACAGTCTGTTCTCAATTTGTGCCTCACAATTGCCATGTGCATGAAACTCAGAATTGTACCAAATAGTGAGGAAAAAATGTATATATAAATTTATTATCAGTATTAATTGCAGCTCTGTTATTCTACATCTAGCACATTTTTATTACAATAAATTATTTTATATACACATATATTTAAAGAAATAATGGATTTATTTTGAATCCATCATTATATATATATATATATATATATATATATATATATGTGTGTGTGTGTGTATGTATGTGGGAAGAGCACTCAGAAATCTCAGTATTTACATGAAGAGAAGAAATCCTTTGAAAATACTTTTAAGTCCCTAATGTCCTCTTACTGCATATTCATTGTGAAACAAGTCTCATAAAATATTTAAAATCAGAAAAGCAGCCCTTCCTGACAGACTCAATGAATCAAAATATATTGTTCCAACTGCTAACTCCATTATAACTGAAAAGAATTTATTTAAACTAAACATCAAATTCATTACAAGTACTTCTAAAACAATAAAAAGACTTAATAAAAAAAAAATAAGCTAAAACTTGGAGGAATTTACTCTATCACCTGTAATAATTGACACAAGGAATACATAGAAGAAACCTAAAGGAAGTTAAATAAATGGTTATATGAACACAAAAAGGATCTTTGACAAAACATACTAAATGCATTAGTTGATCACAATAATGAAACTAATAATTTTAATTTAAAAAATGCTACTCTTATAACAGAGAAAGCAATTTACTAAGATGAACATGTTTAAAAGTGCTTTAATTGCTAGATCATCTACAGTAAATAAAAATAAGCCTTTCAAAATATAAACAGAAAAACAAAATAAAAATACAAAAACCACCAACCAATTGTGGCAGTTGTTTAGGATTAAGAGCATAGAACCAAAAACAAAGATATGAGGTTCACATCAAGTGCAGGCTCATCATCAAATATTTGCCAATATAAAAACTTCTGAATTTACAAACAAAACATTATTATTTAAGCCATGATAAAAATGTGTTGTACATTCAGCATATATAAGTAATTACAATATGAAAATTTTTTACACTAACTCAAAGCCATTATAATTACTCTTAATTTATGAAACTAAAAAGAATGTTGATTCTTTTATAATTACAAAATTCTGCAGAAAATCTAAATTTTCAAATCAAATAAAGCTGTTTTATTGGCTCATACATAGAAACTAAGAAGTCTACTATCTTCATAGTATTTCAACAGAAATTACTTCACCGACAACTTATTCTTTCATAGATATATAGCAATATACATGGAATTTTTATGACCAAATATTATGGTCAATATAAAATTCTAAATTTAAAAATTTATACTATCTGGTTTGGAAAAATATCCAAAGGATGCTTTTAAAGCAGGTAATCAGTACCAGATTTATATATGTTTTATACAATTTCATAGACACCTATCTTAGGAATTATAAGTACTGAAAGTACAATGTATTCTACTGTGCAACATAATAGATTATTCAGTTAAGTAATCTATTACTTAAGTTTCAAGTAAATTGTAAATGTAATTTTTTTATATTATGTAGACATTTGGGCATTCATTATATATATAAAAAGACAATTTTGAGAACTTTTACATGTTTTGCCAATGAACCAGCATCATCACATTCTAATTCAAGTTTTATATATATATATATATATATATATATATATATATATATATATATATATATATGGGTGGGGGCAGGGTATGAAAGGGTGCTGAAAAATTCTGAACTTAACCAACTTCCCAAAACCTGACCAAACAGCAGCAGATTCGAGTGGGGCCTCTTGATTGGATTAAGAACTTTTCAACATCCTCATGCACACATACAACTTGACCTCCATTAATTTCTGTTTATATTAATTTATATGTGAAGAATTTCACACTTGCAGAAAGAAAAAACACACACACACACACACACCCAGAGGACAAACACCTACAACACCAGAGGACAGTATCTTTAGGTGCAGTCACCTGCAGCTGGGACTGTCACTCCCATGTGGACTTCAGTTGCTGCAAGATATGCTGCTGTACTAAATAACTGAAGAGTCTCTGGGTGCAGATTCATGGCCTTGCAAGATCAACAGATGACACAATTACATAATACCCACAACATTTATTTCCATTAATTGCAGTAAAAATTTCTATTATTCACAGTTAAACCAGAAAATTAGTCATCCATAGTTAATGGTTACAGTAAAGATTTATGCTTACCAAATCTCATGCACATATTTCTGAATCAATCAAGTTCTAACAGAATTATCAATGTTTCATTGCTTCATTATCTTATCACTCTTGTTTACAATCCTCAAAAAAAAAAAAAAAAAAAAAAAAAAAAGAGAGAGAGAAAAAGAAAAGAAAATGGCTAATAAACAATCTCTAATCTTATTTGCAGTATTATTCAAAAAGAATAAACACATTTCATGACACACTGCTTCAGTTCTCAAGCATCATCATGGAATGAGTCAGCAACCATTTGAAAGAGAAGTTTTGAATAGCTTCCACAGAAATACTGTAGTTATGTCCTATCTCCAGCAACATTCAGTTGTTTGTGTACCCTGGAATGGCGAGTCCACAGCAAAAAGAGTTCTGTTTAAAAGGTGTTCTGCATTCACAAGTTTGCAAAAACAAATACAGTTGTCATGGTGCCACGTTCTTTTCAAAGGCAATTTGACATTAATCTGCCTTCTAAGACATTTGACGGTGGTATAAACAGCTTCGAGAGAGTGGGTGTCTGTGTAAAGGAAAAAGTTTAGGACAACCATGAGTTTTGGAGGAACAAGTGGCGGGAATCCGTGCTGCATTTGAGGGGAGTCTATGGAAGTCCACAAATCGAGCTAGCCGTGAGCTTGCGATCTCTCAATCCACTATCTGGTGTGTGCTAAGAAGATGTATACATTTGAAACCTTACAGACTGCCTCATTCAGGCACTTACCAAGACCTTGCTCTTGGCCTGTGAGATCCCCAGATATCACCATATGTGATTTTTTTCTTGTGGGGATACATAAAAGATCACATTTATGTTCCACCGCTACCTACTAACCTCAATGACCTTAAACATCAAACAACAACAGCGATCAACTCAATGAATCGTGATATTCTGATGTGTCTGGGAAGAATTCTCTTATCGCAGTGATGATGCCCATGGAGCAGGTGGTGGCCATATTGAACACTTGTAAGATATGAAATAAAAGCTGATTGTGAGTTAAAATACTTGTGACTTAGCTAAAGTTTTCTATTGCTTTTCCTTATTGTGTAATGAAATCAGTTCATTCTTTTTGCCTAACCCTGTATTTTTATTTTCTTAATACTGAAATTCACCCAGTACAAAGCTCGAGAGCCACTCAAGATAGAGTGCTACAGTCGAAATGATAATGATGAATGAAGGGTGTGATATAAAAGAAAAAGTAGGTGGTAGGAAGTGAAAATTATTAGGATAAGAGGATAGATAATGATTGACCTTTGGCTTGAGGGGTAGTGTTCAGGGAAGCATTCATGTGGAAGTATGGGTGACAAAGCAGTTATTGAGAAAACGTTGTTTGAGTAACTTTCTTGTTATATTAGGAAAAAAGAGGAAATGAGGGGAAGATTTGATTCTGTCGAAGTAGTATGGTGTGTTCAAGTTGTAAGGGTTTAAATTGTTCAAACTAAAGAACGGAGCTCATCTGAGCATTAAAGAATGTAGTAAGAGAGGAGTAAGACTAAAATGTACCGTAAATAATTGAAATTGTGAATAATTACAATTACATATGACAGTTACTTTTTCCATTTATTGCAATTTACAGTTCAAAAGTTTGACGCCACCCCCAGAATAAGCATGGAATGAACTTGACAGAAGAGTGAAAAAAAAAAAAAAAAAAAAAAAAAAAAATGAAAAAGAGCTCTTAGAGTCATTGAAAAAAAGAATGGAATCAATTATCAAACTTACACTTTGAGAAACTTTCGCAACAAGTGCCAAAAATTTGTGCTGCAGTAATCAAGACTAGAGGGGGATATTTTGACAAAAGCAAAATTTAATCATAAAATCCTTTTTTCTTTTTGCCATAATAAAATATATAATAAAAATACAAGGTCTCACTTTTTTCAACCATGTATAATAATTTTCTCTTATTTCAACTGCAAAACTACTTTTTGGTCTATTTTAAAAAATTACCAGGGATGGCCTCAAACTTTCAAACTTTAGTGTATATAAATAAAATTGTGCCCAAAATTAAACACTTCTGGCAAACAATTTTTTATTCTCCAACTATAAACAAAGGGCATGGATCTAAAATAAAGAACAAGCACCTGAGGAGATTTTAACTGGCATTCCTTATTCTAAGGAATTCATCTAACCAAAATATCACCATTTCAATAAAACCAAACCAGCAGACATTATTCATTTTTAGTCATAAAACTACAATTTTTATAGGAAATGTGATTAAAAAGAACAATCAAAACAAGAAAAGAAAAATTATTAAAAATTCTATTATAATACTACATTTACAAAATTTATCTATAAGACATTTTATCAACTAAACAAATTGCCAGAACTGTAGCTCCAAATTCACTGTCTCAAAAAACAATTTCAGATCTTCAAAAGATGCAAAATGTTTCAACAATGCCCAGATTTGTTTAAAAAAAATCATTGTTTTTGAACAGTTAAAATAGCTTAATTTCACGGAAATGCTCATGAAAGATTAAAAACAAAATTGTTCAGTTTATGCATTAAAACTGAACATTTAATTTTTAAATATTTTAATTAATGAATCTATGATTGCCCCCACCCCCAAAAAATAAAAATAATAATCGGACATATACAAAGGTTCATTCAGTTGTCTACAAATCCAGACTGAGGAAATGGAGAGATGCAAAGATTGTGTTGCATCATTTTTCTAAATGGAGAGAGAGTCTACTAACCTTGAAAATCAGCATTAAAATCCTATCTTTATTATTATTATTATTATTATTATTATTATTATTATCATCATTATTATTATAATAATAATAAAGGTTTGAAAACTAATTACTATTGTTATTGGGGAATGTGTAACTATCTCAGTTATAAAAGAACCGAGAAAGAGAGATGAAAGGAATATGTATAGCTTGAATAAACAAATTCACTAAGATACTTTAAAGTTGTATAGATACATAAAGAATAAGAACTTGGAGCATTCTGCTTGAACAATATTTACAACTCTAAAACAAATGATCAAATACCATAATTATCTAGGTTTGTAATTGAATCAGAAATTTGATGGGAACAAAAGAGTCACAGACTTGCACCAAAATGGGCAGCTTTTTTGCTGGACAACAGCCATAATTGTTTTTAGTAACCAGACAGAAATGGCAAAAAGGGAGTTTGAGTCAACTACTATTAAATATTTATGCATGTTTCCTAATAATGCCTGACATTTTGAGCACAAATATTTCAAAGGGAAAGAAAGCTTCAAGCTTTACTAAATGATATGACATACAAAGGGAAGTATTTTAATTCATCTGATTAATTTGTCATCAAGTTTTATGAATACATATAGCGATACAATTATTCTACCATTTTGTTTCACATAATATAATTTTCTGTAATAGATATATGAACAACTATCAATAAGGGATGTGCCTTAAAATGTTTATAGAATTTAAAATAAGAATGTTTTAGTTATAGATAACAGTGACTAGTCACACATACAATTTTCAAATACATTAACATCTATGTGAACCAGTAAGTATTTTTTCTCTTCATCTTGTATGAAAAGAATGATAAAATTATCAAATGAAATTGTCCATTTTTTTTTTGGGGGGGGAGGCTCTTTATGAACCATAACCTGAATATGCATTTTTCTACATTTCTTTAGATGGAGATGTGAGGAATTAAAGTGAAACATGACCTGTATAAGAATAAAAGTTAAAATGTATGGTAGACATATTTATTATATGGAAATAGAACAAAGGAAATCATAAAAATGTTACACTTTTTTTTTATCAATGCTTCCAAAAATGCTTACATGAGCATTCAAGCCAAACAATAATGCAATACATGCTTTCATATGCACACAAAGTCAATAACACTAAGTGTAGAGGAACAATAGTTCAAAAGGTGAAGCTAAGAGGGAAAAATTCCATAACTAAGAGCTTTGATGTTCTTTGTTCACTGGAGATGAAATCTATTATTTACAAACCATTCCAGTTGCTACTTTGTGCAATTATATCAGAAAACTTGTGATAAGGTTAGAAATTGGCAACTGAGTCAAACATAAAATTCTTGCTACCATTCCGTCATTATAGTTCTTTGATAGACTATTTCCAAAAAGTGTGTCAGCTTACATACATTACTGAACAAAACGGATAAATTGGAACCTGAATCTTTAACAGAATCCTAATATTTAGAGCTTTCTGAAAGAAAAGTTATGTTTTAAAATGATTTTAGAAAAAAAAAAAGAAAAATAACAATCAAAACTTATCAGATAAGGTATAATATTTATAATTTCAGCTGAGAAGAAAAGAATTTAATAACATTGCTTGGTTAGTGATCATCAGTTTCACACATCTAAAATACCATTTAAGTTTTACAAAGATGTAATAAAATAAATACCGAGTGAAACATAAAAATAGATAGAGAGAAGCAAACTAAGATAGATATGTTTTTATGGCTTAACTGTTTGCAGATTATCACCCAGGACATATTTTCTTTTCCAGAAAATATTTTTGGATTGTATTTTTTTTTTTTTAGGTGGTAGTGGTGGTGGGGTAATAATGATTTTGATACAGGTCTTACTATTTAACCCATAACTGGGGGGAAGAGATAGATTTATATCTTCTCCAAAGGTATTTGTGCATAAGTGAATACAATGAACACAACTGGAATTTGAAATCGACTCTCCAACTTCTCATTCTGAGCCGTTATTCATTAGAACATCCACAACTGTTATTCCCAAGAGATAACAATACTGATGAAAATGGATAAATTGAAACCTGAATTTTTAATACTATCCTAATATTTAGGGCTTTCTGAAACAAAAGTTATACGCATGAAGTTTATTAAAGGATTTTAAATATGAAAAAAAAAAAAAAAAAAAAAACAAAGTAAATCAAAACTTATTAGATGATAAAGTATGTTTATAATTTCAGTCCAAAAGAAAAGAATTTAATAACCTTGCTAGGTTGGTGATCATCAGCTGCACACACACCCTAAAATACCATTCAAGTTTTACATTTCCAATGATACAAAACAAATATGTAATAAAATAAAGACTTGAGCTTTTCCAAATCTTTAATAAATTAGACTGAATCTCTTGTGTAACACATGTAGAACAAAAATAAGATAAAAATTAATAACACTATTTACATTATTCAGACTACTGTCCTCATCTTTGTTGCCATATTTATCACATTTCAGCCATTGTCATCCATTAGACATGGTACATGGAACTAGAACAGTCTACCCCAGTGAGCGAAATAAATTCAGTTCGACATTCCAACCACCTGAAGAAGGCCGGAGCGTCCAACAGCTGAAATGTTGTGATAAATATGGAAACAAAGATGAGGATGATGGTCCGAGCAATGTAAAGAGTGTACATAATACCTCATCACAGAAATATAGACAGATACAGAAAAATTAATAATTCTATTAAATAAACCAATATCATTTTTGACAAAGATATCTTTAAATGAAAAACCTCACCAATTATTAGTTTTTACAGGGAGTTTTAGATGTACACTTCTGAAGACATTTTATTAATCTGATTTAAAATTATTTGATACTGTAAGGTCTTGAAAGTAGAGTTTAAATTTATCCTATATCCAAACTAAAGAAAAGATACTATACTTTGATCTCCTACAAAAATTTCAGGCAGGATTTTTTCCTTTATTTCTCTATTATTCTCTGTGCCAAAAATAAATCAGACAAAATTGACAGGAAAATAATTCTGATAAAAAATCCCAGTAAAATAGTAAATAAAAATAATATTCAATAAGCATAAAAAAAACAGCTTTAACTGAATTACAAATGATTTCTTGAATATTTACATCTATAATAGTAATTACATATTATTTAAGAAACTTGTTATAAGAATGTATACTTTAAGATGTGGTAGACAAAACTAAAGAAATAGCATTATCAATAACACTTCACAGCCTCAGATATAAATAATTCTAAATCACTCAATACATGATCTTCAACAAGTAAACAGATGTAAATTACTAACAGATAAACAGATTGATTTTTATCAAACCGATCTTTAGTGATTTTATTTTTATTTTAATGAGTATAAGGATAACAGAAGAATGTGTTCTTTATTATACAGCAAAATGTCAGATGAAGAAAATTTTGTGACAGTCCAAATGCAAAAACTAATGCTGAATAGGATTTAAATATATGTCCCAGTTGCTATTTGAGATAAAAGACAATTTCTAGGCTGATTAAATAGTGTGGTCTCCTCAAGTCAGATTGGAATTTAAACTATCAGGTTTAATAGCTGAAATAGTTTATAAACCTACTAAACAAAAATCAATTTATATTTGTTTCACAACAGTTTTTATCAACTAAGTACATCATCACAATTTTTTAAATAATTATTAAATAGATTTAAACAAGTGGAAAAGGAAGTATAATGAAAATTAATTAAGATAACTCGTGTTGCTTAAATTCTTGAAGTGAAGTTATTATTTAATGAATTACTGAAACCAATACTCCTCATTTTGTTGTTTCAATCTCTACATTTTGGCCAGTGCATTCTCCAGTAAAAATATAGTGATCAAAGATTAAAATCCTGGTTCAAATAATCATTCTAACCAGAAAATGGGTATGTTTACCAAAAGAAATAGATTTAGATAAAATAACAGTTTGGAAATACAAAATTAAATTTATAAGGAAATATTTTCTTTTAATGAAAACTTGCTAGTCTGGCTTTAATCTCAGCCATCAACTTTCTAATATCTTAAGAGTGAGGAAATACTACTTGAGTGTATTCTAATTAAGGAGTGAGTTATAATACTGGGAATATTAAAAGCTCTAATTTATATAAGTGTTTCTAAGATGCAATCTGCAAGATATATAGCTTCTAAATTCTGTTCTCCTCTGTATTTACAAAATGTTAGATTTTGGCATCTGTAATGATAACGGTATTGTTCTTTACAAGAGGAAACAATGTAGGTTGGTTAGCATGGCAATATATTTAAATCTTACTAATTTTGTTGACGATTACATATTCCGTGAAAAAAAAATGAGTAGTGATAAAAGCTGAAGCAAGATGATCCTATGCAAATATCTTCTGAATTGATAGCCAATTATTGCAGTTTTATAAAGGTTAAAGAATAATTCAGTTTATCAATGTTGGTATAGTAGATTTTACAAATTAAAAACGGACTTCTCAAAGGAAAGGATTTTGTCCTGCACAGAAGCCATTCTTATACTGAAAGGTCCCAGGATATGATCCAAGTGTTTAGTATAGAACCTCATATCTTTAGCACAACAGCTTTTACTTCTATGTCATAAAATCAAACTGAAAAGTATTAGAAAGCAGATAAGGTTAACAAGCAGCATGCAAGTGAAATGTGGAAATGTAGATGTTTAAAACGCAGTCTCTTTCTAAGAGAAAAATTAAGCAAAAAGATATTGTGTGTTATGGTTATTAAGATTTGTTTGCAGAAAAACCAGACAAAATCAATTCAAGCAATAAAGCAATAGAAACCCCAGCAGCAAATAAAAACAAATTAAATCTTTATTTTTATTTGGAACTTTTAATACATAACTTCTAGCTTATGCACAAAACATTGGAACAAAATTGCAAGCTTTCCGGCAATCTCTACAGAATTCTACAACTTAAAAGGGGTGCCAAGACTATGAGGCTTTGGTTGCATCCCAGCAGAGATGAACTGGAGTTTCAAACAGCAAGTACACATCTTCAAAGTCACAAGTTTTCTTTTGCCCTAGAAAAAAAACTTAAATAGTGGTAATGAAAAAAAAAAATAAATGAAAAAGTAATTATAAATATAAAACATATTAGGTGAAGTTCAATTTAAAAATTAGTGTTAATTATTCCGTAGAGAATGAAAAATATTAAATTATAACCTTTGATATAAACCTTCATAAAGCAGTGGTTATGGCTGATATTGAATATGACAACAATCATTCCTATTCAGTTATATTCTGTCAAATTTTAAGAAGAATAAACATTTTACAAGTATTTGTATTTGGCTCAATCAAGCTCTTAAAAAAAAAAAAAATAAAATAAAATGTCATTTGTTCATGTTTACAAAGTGAGTTAGACCAAGAACTTTTCAGCACTCCTTCATATCAGAATTGTTGATGTGAGTCATTAGTTTTATTTATTAAACCTGTGATATGAATTTCAAATTTGTCTACTTCTGTTAGTCTCTTTATATAAGTAATTTAGAACAAATACTTTTTGTATAGTCATATACATCATTGTACTTGATTTAACCAAACCATTATATTCACCCGATTTTAAATCAACATTTTATTTGTTTGACATTATGTATTTTCTTAGATGTAATTATTATGTACAAAATTGTGACCACTAAAATTCCTATCTTTATTTGTATTTTTCATAATACAACATTTTAGTCAAAGGTGTTTTTAAAGGTGATATGCTGGGCTGTTTCATCTTCATTATCTCCCCACTCATTTCTTTAAAAAAATAAAAATAAATTAACTTATCTTGCCTGTTTAAACACTATGCCAAAAGCATTTCTCTGATAACTAATTTCAAGTAAAATGAAAGTTTATCACATTGATTAGAAGTGCAACTTTTTACTTATAATGGATTTTATAGGTGACATATAAATCCATAGCAGATACTTTCAATACTTCACCACTCTGTAGCCCTAACCACTAAGTTAAATCTACACCTTAAATAATGGTATTCTCTAATTATTTTAGGGTGACCTAAAACAGTTCAGTAAAAGTAAGGATATCAGTGGCCAATGCCAAGTTAAAAAAAATCTAGAATGAAATTTAATCAAATTGCAAAAACTGAAGAGATTTTTTAAATTCAATATACTTTGTTTTTAATTCTTTCAATTTGACAATACCAAAAAAAAAAAAAAACTCAACAAATATAACTAATTTATGAAAAAATTAATTTTTAAATATTAAACTCAAAATACAAACAAAACCTAAATAAAATTTAGTGTTGGAAAATTAAAAACAATTACTTTGCCCACAAAAGAAAGATCCAATGAAAATATATCATTTAATTTAAATAAAAATGCATAAGTGGATTGTAATACATTTGCATTGTAAAATTATGACCAAATTATATTTTTTTATCAATTTTTATTTTAACTGCACAACTCTGCAAAATATTGTCATACGCAAACTCAATGGATAAGATTTTATATGTATTTCAGTCAAGAAAATAGTAACATTATGCCAGGGGTTAACTCATTGTTCTTATCGCTAAATGTAGCACATGCTGTGTTTTATACTGTGGTAATCTCAAGGTCAAGTACTTCTGGCCACAATAACAAGTGTAACACAATGCCTGGGTGGGGACATAGTGATATACATAACCTATATCTGATTGCTTTTGTGTTTTCTCGCCCTCTTTTTTCGCTTCTGGTGTAGATATAGGACTAAGGCTGAGAGTGTGTCAGACACTTATTTTGGTCATTGGTTTGTCACCATCACAGAGGGAATTTCTCTACCCACATTAGGCTTAGGATAAGACCTAAAGAAGTTTCATGCTCAACATTGAAATATTGCAAATTCAAACCAAATGCTTGTCACACAAAACTAAAGTTGAATGTTTTCCAAAATTGATTGAAATCTTGGTATAACAACAAAGATGTCAAGTATGCCTTGAAAAAAGTTTAAGGAAATGTAATTTATTTTAGCTCTTGGTTACATTATACCACCATCTTCAAACCATAGATCCATGGCAACCCAATGTACTCTGTAATAGTTCAATGGTTGGGTCACTGATCCCTAGTCAGAAACAATCATTCACCTAATGACTCAGTCCAAAGTGAAATTTAGGCCATCACTCTATCAATGAAATAACCTAATTTTTGTAGAATGGAATTAACCCAAATAAGATTTTTCAAAACAATTCCAGCTGGGTAGATTTTGAGAATACCTCAATTTGTCTCTTTGCAAGTGTGTAAGCTTGGGAACCTCTAAATTTTACTGCTTTTATTGCTACCAATGAATTCTCTATTCTATACTATCTTCCTCTTTGCTAAAAAGATTCTAGCATACATATGCATGGCCTTGCTATTTACACTGGAGATAATTTTCCAATGGTAAGGGAGTCTCCAGATAATGCTTTCATCTTTCATTATTACACTCTATAAACTCACTTTTTCTTTTATTGCTCTCCTTCTTTTCAAAACTGCAGTATATTAGATTAAATTTCTAACAGTATAGAAATAGCTCTCTCTCTCTCTCTTCATTTGTGAATATTTTTGTGTCTCATGATTTTAATGTGCATCACGATAATTGGCTTAAGCATTCAAATATCACTGATGCTGCTGATATTCAAACTTTCAATTTTTCCATTGCTCAGTCTCACTCAAATAATGAATTTCCTTACTTGTTTCTCTAATAAATCTGATTAACATGCTTCCTTACTTGATTTGTTCCTTATCTCCTCTCCTAGCTCTTGTTCAGCTTTACAACTCTGTCCTCTTAGCAATTTGGATTATTTTGTAATAGCTGTTGATATTTCATTTCAGTCGTCTATTAGAAAGGAACCACCTACAAGCATGCTGATTGGGATTCACTTTGTGATTTTCTTTGGGACGTCCCTTAGATTGATATTCTTAACCTTCCTATTGAGAAGTGCCAGTGATGTTTCTTCTTGCCAGCAACAATGTTGTGCCGCCTTGGAAATACTAGGTGAAACCACAATCTTCTTTATGATTCACACCAGCCTGTTCAGCTGATATAGCTCACTGGAATCACTTTTTCCAGTTATACTTGCATGACAGTTCTGATGACAACAAATGCCTATTCATAGCTACATTAACTCTAAATGTGTCCTCGAATGTGCTAAGTCTTTGCTCAGAGAATGAGGCACTTTGTAGCCTCTAAGAACTCTGGCAGCTCTGTAATAATGTATTAAATAAGACTAAGTTTTCTATTCCTCCTATCTTCACTCAATTTGAGGTGTTGAAATCTTCTGCTGATAAAGCAGAATTTTTTACCTTAAATTCTCTTCAAACTCTTATCTTGACCCATCTGGAGTATCCTTGCCTGACTTTCCACTTAGAACTGAATCTCTGTTGAGTGATATGCAGATCAGTCCATCCATCTGGATACCCATAAAGCATATGGTCCTGATGGTATCACTGTAATAGTCCTAAAGAAATGTGCTCCTGAACTGGCTCTTGTTCTCTCTATACTGTACAATAAATGACTTGCTGCTTCTCTCTTTCCTGCTTGTTGGAAATACTCTTTCAGTCTTTAAGAATTCAGGTGAACCATCAAACCTTTCAAAGTATCAGTTTATTAGTCTTCTACCCCTTTTTGGCAAACTACTAGAGGTCCTAATCAACTATGAATTGGTTAAGCATCTCACATCACAGGTCCTTCTTTTGGACAAGCAATATGGCTTTTGCTTCTCTAAGTCAACTGCCGATGTTTAACAATTATTGCTGAAAGATTCTATCAAACTTTAGATAAGAATGGTGAAGTTACTTTGGAAATCTCAAAAGCATTCAACAGGGTTTAGCCTACTGGTCTTCTTCATAAGTTGAAAGGTTAGGGTATTTCTGGCGGAAATTTTGAACTGATCCAATCTTTAGAATTTTTTGTACTAATGCAGATGATTCTTATTGTTGAACCTATGTTCTTAATTTTCATCAATGACCTTCCAAGTTTTTCCATCTTCCATTCTCAATTAGATCCTACCTCTAATCACTAGTCATCCAACATATGCACTAATAAATATTGATCCCATGAATTCACCCAGTTATAACAGTCATTTCAAACTAGCAGCTTCCTTTCAATTTTCATGCCCAACAGCATGAATCTCTAGTTTCCAACTATAGATGTTTATAGAACAACAGTCATATCTGTTTTCTCCTTCTCCCACTTTTCAAACTTTGGTGTGATAATGTGTGATAGACAGTTCTTACAGCTGCTACTGTGATTTTCATGTTTCTGATCTTTCTCACATCTCCAAGGTGTCTTTTCTTTCGGATGACACCAGTAAAAATCTATAAAGTGCACCCTGTGACTATATAATTCAGCCTGCTAGCTTATCCAAAAAAATGTATCAGTACATTTTAGTATTAATTTAATTTCTTTTCTGTTCATGGGCAGCTAGCTACTTAATCAACTTCTGATAAATTACTTCCCAAAATCTATTCTTCCTCTAAGACCACTGGTGAATATGCCGTTTTAGGAACAAACCACAGTTATTCTCAAGTTAATATTCAGATTAAATTCTTTAAGAACACCTCAAATCCTCTAATTTCTTGAAGCTAATTAACTTTCTTAAATAGTTCTTTCACTACATTTAATTAAAATAATCATTAGACACAGACAAAGCATATTTCATGTTTTCCCCCCACTTCTGTATCAGGCCTTTTTACACTTATCTTTGTCACCCACTAACTCTCTGAGGCTATACTTGCCTTTGCATGAGTGGGTCACCAACTACCTCATCCCAAGAGAATAATAGATTTCAATATATTCTTGAAGGAATTTATGACTCAATTACAATAATAAAAATAAAAACAAAATTAAAACTATCTACATATTTTAACTGAAAACTGATCATCTGACAAAATGTAAATTATATTTTGCAGCATAAAAATGTATGCTGCATCAACATTTTTCAAAAGCAACTGAAAATAAAAGTATAAGTAGTTAATTGTACATTAATTCATTCAGGCTACTGTCCTCAGAAGTAGTAATCTCTGGCTTGTAATAAAGTACAAAGTAATAGAATGATATGATTGTTTAATGACAACAGTTTTAAGCTTCTAAGAAAGAATATTTTCAACAATCTAGTATTTTGAACTTTATTGCAAACCAGAGGTCACTGCTATTTCTGTGATACTCAATTTTTATCTTACTACATTTGAGTGTAACAGAGAAGCAACATCATAAAAAATGTTTGCAACTAGCACCAAATTGTTGTGACAAACAGACAAGATGAGGACAAAAGTTTGAATGCATTAATGTACAAAGATAATTGTCATCAAGATTTTAAACAGAAAATAAATTCAGCTCCATTTAATAGTCTTTCATGCTATTTGCTTCATTTGCAATCAGACAAAAAAAAATTTTTTTTAATTCGCAGATTTTTATATCAACCATAAAAAGATGATAGTGCATGACAACTTTTTGAGACCTTTTGCGGATAGTACATAGCTATTAAAAAGAGATGATAATATGAGTTTTCATGAGTGAGGAAACAATCATTAAAAATGTTTCCAGTATACACCCTCATGATAATAACAAAAGAAAAATAATTTCTAATCAGTTTTCTTACCTGGAAAAATCTTCAGATGTGAGAAGAGATTTAAGGATGGGAAGAACCATTTTCCGATTTGCTTTGTTATTTCCTTGGGAAAATACAACGAGATTTTTGGAGTCATGTGGAATTACTTCCAGATTCAAATCAGGTGTATCACATGTCTTTAAAGATTCAATTATCTGCAAAAATGAAATTAAAATAGATAAATTCTTCTACAAATCAAACATTAACTGAATGGCATACAACATGACTCTAACCCAAGCTTTTCAAAGACAAGCGAATGATTATCCCAAATTGCATTTCAATCCTCAATCTCATCGGTGTGTGCCTTGAAAGCTGAGAAAGGGCTTCTCATAAGGTAACAAGATGCGAAGCACCACATCAAGGAATAAGAACACAAACCCTCTTTCCCATATTATAAAATAAATGTTTTATTCAGGACATCACCTGCATGTCTGTGTGGGTAGATAGGCGATACTTAGGACAACTTCTGCTGTCAGTTCTTCCCCACTACCAACTCCTCACCCATTGACGTGGTGACTGGGAATCACACAATGGACAAGTCCTTCTCCTGCAAAGAGTTGACCAGAACTCTCCCCGATCTCAAACATGACTGTTCAAATAAACTAGCGCTCATATATATCCTATTTCCGGTTTTGTTGACACTTGATCTAAATAAATAAAAAAAAAAAAAACATTCCTTTACTTCCCCATCCTACTTTGGTCAAAGTGAATGCAGCTTAGAGACCAAACTTCAAAAAGAATAAACACTTGAGATTGAGATAAAACCATCTAGAGTTTGCTTTCATAAGTGGTTTTTCATAGTATCACAAATAATTCTTGTTAAACAAGTGCTGAAAAGTTGTCAGCACAATACATGTTCCAAAATTAGTATCTCACTGACCAAACAGAAAACTGATTTTGGGAAATGGATCAGGCTAAAAAACAATTCACCTCCCCCTTGTAATGAAGTAAAATTACAGAATTGACAAGTTTCTATTCAGATATAATTACATAAAGAATAAAAAAATCATGTCATTCATAGCTAATTTGTCATTATTGCAAACTGGTATCAGCATCAACTTTTTATTAAAAAAAAGAAGATTGTATAATGTGATTTGATATTATTATTATTATTGTTGTTGTTATCTGTAATATTCATATATGCAAAACTAAAGATAAAAAACCTTTTAGATGTAAAATGTGATAATTTACAAAATCATGTAATTAATTTTTTTTTTTGTAATTTGTATAATTCTATAAGGCATCATTATACTAATAATGTTCCAACACAAATAATATCAGAGACCAGCATAATTGTGTAATGGTCTTGTCATAAACCTCTTAAGTGATTTCAAGCATTAAACAATATACTGTTGTCAAAGAATTCCAAAATTTGGCTTCTACTATTGAATTCCAGTTTTCACATGAAATGTCAAGAAATTTAATTATGAATCACTTTATATTATGGATATTGATTAGGCTTCATTCAGTTTGTTATGTAGTCAAATAGGAGGAGGAAGTAGAAAGATTGTGTTGCATCAGTCTTCCAAGATGGGAATTCCTGCCCACATTACCTGGGCCTGAACACTAATCCCTTGTGCAAATCACAGGGCAATTTATGCATCTAAATAGTCACACTAATCATAGCTTCTGGCAATGGGGGAGACTCCTATTACAATGAATCATTTTTGCAGCTGTGAGAAGTACAAATGAAACCTCTTTGAATTCTCTCCCAGAGCTGGTCATTTTAATGATGAACTTGCAATTGATATACCATAATAAGGAAGGGGTTGTATGTAATAGAGCAAATCTGGCTTATGACAAACAGATGCACAAGACTCCAATCTCAAAATGAAACAAACTACAATCATGTATAAATATTTAAATTACTCGTTTCTGTGTATGAGTTTGAAGACATGATACATTACTTTCATTTTAAAAAAGAACTGGAAAGCTTAATTACAAATGAATATTATATACAGAGTAGAGGCTTTTCAATTCCGTTACTTGTAATAAAGGCATGAACACAAATTCATAAAATCTAAGAAATAAATATCAGAAAAGGATGGCCTAAATTAACAAGAGCAATATAATCTAAAATATGACTAATAGTATAAAATATGAGGCTAAATAAATGTGGAATGGGATCCAAATAGATCATCTTTTCATTTTAACATATAATAAGGAACTGTTTTCCAAACCTTTATGCATGGGCATAAATAAAATGCATTTACTAAACGAACTACGATTGAGAAATGAGGTAAGATTTTTTTTCAGCCATATAAAAGGAAAATAGAGTAAGAACAATTTTCTAAACTTTTCTTTGTCTTTCAAAAGTGGCTTACCTGAAGAAATCAACATTAGATTTTGTTTTAACCTACTGGGCATTGCAAAGGCTGTCATTGTCAGGTAGAGAAAGACTAAGGAAAGAATGAAAAACTTTTCCTTTAAAAAAGGAATACCAATCATTATTTTGGCAGCAATTGTTTGTAAAGAAAACTTCCTGTTTCAGATAAGTATTAGGTTGGTGCAAAAATAATTTCGTTTTCTAACATATGTTACTATGTGAGAAAACGAAATTATTTTTGCACCAACCTAATATATTTTTCATGCACAAAAATTCACTCAAGCTTGAAAAGCTTGCAATCAACCTACTAATGCAAAGGCTTGAAACTGAGCCAATCACATTTCTAACACTAATACTTCTAGGGCCAATTGATGCCAACTCAATACAAGTCATGTACTTGTAGATTTCCTATTCAAATCTAGCATGTGGGAATTTTTCTATTCATATTTTTCTATTTCAGTTATGAGTTATTTTGTAAAGGCGTTCTCTAGAATGTTTAGAGAAATACAGCTACTTTAGCGAATAATCCAGTTGAGATGAAAGAGAATTTACTATAACACTTCAATGAGAAACATCTGTACAAGCAAGTAATTTCTCTTTCATGCCTTTTAGAAGGTGCAAATGCATTATAACCAAACCACAGATACTCATTATTGCAGGCAATCTCAATGAAACTTTGATTGTGTGAAGCTTCAGAACCCCTAAATATTGGAGTTATTTTGACTATCCATATAAAAGTTCCTCAATGACTCATCAGATGCAGAGACGTCAGCAGAAAATGGACAACCAATGGCATCAGCAGCTGAAGAAGTGCTTGGGTTTCAGAAAAGGAACAATCAAAAACAAGAAGCATGCCAAGCTTTTCATAACCTCCTCTCAGTTGAAAAGAACAAGATCTATCTGTATGCAACGATAAACTGCCAAAGACGACTCCGTTCAATCCAGAATACCTAGTGGCAAGCAAAGGCAGCAGAAATCCAACAATATGTGAACCAAAGGGATATGTATTGCTTCTATGCATCCATGAAATAAATCTTTGGTCCCCATCAAATCAATGATGAGAGGCTTTGAGGAAACTGATGGTACTAAATCCTGAATCCATCTTGAACTGCTGAAAAAACTAATTCCAGAGCTTTCTTAACAACCACACCATCTGCAAAATATCCCTCAACTCCTTAACCAGCATTGGATGCTTCCTTCAATTCCTGGAAAGTTAGGGGGAGCCCTAAACTTCCAGATATTGAAAGAAGCACTCCTCTTCATGAAACCTGAAAAATCTCCCAAACATAACAAATGTACCCCTCGAATTTTTCTCCCAAAGTGGCCTCAAACTGAAGACTCGGCTAATGCTCCTGATACAGAAAATCTGGGAAGATAAAACATTGCCTGAAAACTTTAAAATGCTAACATTGTGACAAGCTTCAAAAAAGGTGACTGCCCTCCTTGCATAAATTACTGAATCTTAGTCCTCCTAAGCATCACTGGTAAGATCTTCCATGAGTATTTCTGAATCGACTCCTCCCCATGGCAGAAGTGATCCTTCCAGAATCCCAATATGGTATCCAGTCTTTGAGATGTATTGTCAACATGGTCTTCTGTGTGTGACAGCTTGAAGAGAAGAGTCATAGCAACAAAAACTATGTTCATCATCTGGGATCTCCAGAAGATCTTCAACAAAGTCCCCAAACCAGCAATGTAGTCTACTCTTGCCCACTTTTGGCAGTCCAGACTACCTTGTGTCTGATCCATATGCTCCACAACAGAATAGAGGACCAGGTGAAGCATCAGCATGTCCCCTTGAACCCATTTCCAATCATCACTGGCCTTAAGCAAGGCTGTCTTGGTGCTGACAATCTTCCCTCTGTACCTTGGCACCATGATCAATAAGCATTGGCATCCAATACAGACTCAACGGTGGACTCTTCAACCTCACCCAACTTCGTTCTTGCACAAAGAGTACCATCACCTGCATGTGAGAATTTCAATATGACTGTGGACCAGATTGCCATTAACTGCCAGAAATTGGTAAACCTGTATAATACTTCCCACATATGCTTTGGGATGCAGGTCAAGATCAAAAACAGAAAGATCCTTATCCAGCCAGTCCCTGGACAAGCAACACCAGATGTCAATATGAACATCGATGAACTACCAATAGAAGTTGTTGATGAATTTCCTTACTTTTGAAGCATCCTTTCAAATAATGTCACCTGCGAAAGAGACCTTGACAACAGCACCTCGTACTGCATAAAGAAGACTCTCGCACTAGGTGTTCATCACCTTACCATAAGAATCAAAATCATGGTTTTCCAAGCGATGGCTCTCTCCACCCTTCTGCATGTTTGTGAGACATGGACCTTGTATCATCAGGACATCAAACATCTGGAGCAGTTCCAAGAAACAAAACTCCAAAAAATCCTTTACATCAGTTGGGAGGACCACATCACCAACCAGTATTGAGGCTACCATCCTTCAGTATCACCTTCACTAAATGGGCCATCTGTCCAGAATACATCCCACGGCTCTAATATCATTTTGTTTGGAGATCTCACCAGTGGCAAGAAACTATGCAGAGACCCAAAATGACACTTCAAGGATCAGTTGAAGACATCTCTGACACAAGCCAACATCAACTGAGACCTTGACCAAGACTTTCAAGTTCAACCATCGACATGAAGATGATCTGCAACATGCAGTAAGGTGGGCTTGACTTGCCCAGATGCACAACCCACCCATATTCCTCTGTGACTGCTGCTCACAGACATCTCTGTCACTTCCACCATGTGGAAGGAAAGGAATAGGAAGAGAGGATGACAATGACAATGCTTGGATGCAATTGGGCGTCAACAGCTCATTATTACATGTGGCTCAAAAACAATATTACTTCTATAAAGAAGATTGCTAATAATCTGCCGCTACCCTGGAACAATTATAATAGTGTAGTTAAACTGATCAGTCATCTTTAATCAAAGGCTTGATGCACACTTTGCTATACATTCTTATATTTAAATCTCTTTCAATTGTGGGTTTAGTAATAGTTGAAGTAAGAGAGTGGTTGTTTAGCATTTATCCTTGATATTAGATTGGTGGCTTAGAGTTCAATACAAACCAATAATTAAAATTTCAAAGTACATTCTCTTTGTATGATCTCAAGTCAGTGTCAATAATCTTGGCTGGCATTACTAATAAGATTCCAATCAAACAAATGAATAAACTAATACAAGAATGATGCAGATTATAACCAGGTGTATAGAACCATGCTCAAAATGTCTAATTCACCAAGCATTAAAATCTTGAGTCCAATAATCTTTGCAACCTCCACAAAAGAAATTTCATGAATATATCTAATACTACTAGTATAACAAAAATGGGGGCACCATTATGGCAAAGTGGAAGCAAAAGAAAAAAAAAGAAGCATAGTTATATAACTTAATTGCACAACATCTGCTGGTGAAAATCATTGTGTTCTAATCAACAAGACACTATCTTGATAAAAGAGGCTCCCAAGAATAAGGTATGTCTTGAAATCCTGCTGGAAACTTAATTCCCAATTGTTACTGGTTATAGAATAATTATGAGATAGTTGCAAGAAAACACAACAGAAGGAAGAGAGGAAAAAAACTAGTGAAAAATTAATAGTAATCTCCACAAAAATTGTAAATAAAATAGATAACATTACTAACAGTATGTTTAATTCTCTAACAAAGCTTAATAAAAGTGAAACATGTTAGATTGATAAATGTTTTGTATTTGTTCTTTATTTTCTTATTCTATCAGATTCTGGTCTGTATTTGATCCTAATTCATATTTATCTTTCAAGATAGAACTCCAATCACCTAATTTCTAATATATAAGTGTCGTTTAAAAACAACAATTAAGATTCGCAGTTTAAGTGGCTTGATGTAACTGTAATTTCTATGCTAACAATTGCACTTCTTATTGATGAACACTTTTCCATCTTGCTTTCCAGTAAATTTTAATCTTCAAAAATTTATGTGCAATGTCAATTGTTATCTTCTATCTTCTTAATTCCTGCTCTTTTATTGTTCTCTCTCCTTAATAATGTTTCCTTTTTCTCATTTTCTATCACACTCACTAAACTCTTGTGTCTTAATGGCTTTATTGCCTTGTTTGGAGTGAAATGATTGAAGAAAAAAAAAAGAAGAGATAAATATTTGGGAACTTATATGATATTTTCTATATGTGCAAGAGTGTGTTTAAACTCAGCAGCAATAACTTACCTTATCTTGAAAATTCTTTGACAATGAAAATATTCCCAATTCTCGTAATATCTTTCCATTTATCACAATAACTCCCATTAGCACAACAGCTTTGGTAGCTTGAAGTTCAGCAAATTTATTAAGGCTGTTTTCAAGAGCTTCACGTTTAATAAAATCCTATAAAAGAAATGAAAACTATGTAAATTTCATGAATTTTTGTGACTTATTTAAATAAAAATTGTATCAAATGATTTCTCTTTACAGTGATACAAGCATTATGAACATAATCTGAAACCTATTTTAAATGTAATTTTTTTTATTACAAGCCCTTCTAAATTTATATGTCAGTGACAGCTCCAGGTGATCAATATTACTTAGACTGAGGACAATATTTTTTTAAACAAAATTTAGTATACATACAATTTAGGATACCATATTGAGTCAAAGAATTTAAGCATCTAATTACAATCTAACTACAATAGGAAAAAAATATATGTGTGTGTAGAAGCACCAGGATGGCTTCAACAACAGACCATTGTATGAAGACCAACAAGATTATTTCCCTTTATCAGTAGAATTTTTCAAAATAAAGTGACCACACTGGAGCTCAGTGGTTTGACAAACTTACTTGACCTATTTTTTTAATCTGCTGTCCTACATTTAACTTAAACAGAAGACAATTTGTGAAAATGATTATTAATGGTTGACTTCTATAAATAGACATAATGAAGACCAGAGGGTACAACAGCCAAAAGGTGATAAAATAAAAATGAGGACACTAATCCGCATGTAAGTAATGATAACTCCTCATCCCAGAAATTCAAACAGTGTTCAGGTGATAAAAACAACAAAGATGAGGACAATAGACCACATGTAAGTAATGATAACTCCTCATCCCAGAAACTCAGAGAGTTTAAGTTATTTAGCTTTGCTGAAAATATTTCAAGGAAATTACTTTTATTAAAAAAATATAAGTAATATCTTAATTCATAGAAAAAATATTTTACAGAAGTAAATATTAAAATCATAATTTTTTTTTTACATAGTGACTTGTTACACATGTAGTGTATTTTTTCGCATTAGAAGTAATAATGATAAAAGTATTACACAATTCTTATTCACACAAACACTGTCACTGATTAAGTAAATACAAGAATGAGGAAACAGTTGTTAAGACTTACTGCTGTTTAGTAAACAGTGTTTATTGTCCAGGCTTTGTGTTACAGTTTGCTTCAATGAGTCAGGATAATTAAATGAGCACAGGTTTGTCCAGATCACATTGTAGTGAAACAAAATTTATCTAAGTCAAGATTTTAAATTATAACAGAACTATATACCTTAAAAAAAAAAAATTTAAACCACTAGGAATTAAGTTTAATATTATTAACAGTTTGGGCAGAAATTTGTTAGTCTGACTCATTATTAGAATGACAGTTTATTTATTAGTTTCAACATGCTGAAATGAATTTGTTCCAGTTAGCATCAAATAACACTTTAATGATTATGGACAGTAAACTTATTAAATATGGTGAAAAAGATGAGGACAATAGTCCAAATAATGTAAATAGTGAATTTATTTGAGTTACCACTCCAAGCAATGGAGTTGAAACAAAGTTATATTCTTTGAAAAAATAGTGAATTAAAACAACTCAGCATGTTTTTATTCATACAAGTCTGACAAATTTCAGTCTGAATTATAACCAGTCAAGAATGAACAAATGTTGTTCTGCCAAGACATTACTTGTTGACCTGAAATATACTTGACAGGTTATGCAAGCTGATTCCAAGTGTTGGAGTTACTACTGAGATTTTACACACACAAATTATAAATGAAAAAATATTTTGATCACATTATAACAAACTTAGTCAGAGCACCACAAATTCTATCTATCATATATTTATTACCAAATTACAACAGATTTTCTGAAATGGTCTTTTTGTTCCTTCAAATATTTGAAATACAAATTGTAGTTGATTGTAATTAGATTTTTAAATATAAAATACAAACCAATAGCACCATTTTTTGTTTAAGAACAGAGCAAAGTGAAAAAGCATAAAATGAAAATACAGTTTTCTTAGTGAATCATGTCAATAGGTACAATATATTTAGGCAATTACTTGTATACACATTACATCTAAGTCTGCAGCCTTAATGATGAAAAAGGCTTTTATTTTACACAACAAATATTTAATAACAATCTTTATCAGTGCACTTAATTTAATGGTAAATATTAAACAATATACAGTGAAAATTTCAGATTAAAAAAAAAAACAGCTAATGTTTATCAGGCTACAGATTTATTGACCCCCTCCCATAATACATTCTCTAAAATTGTTCAAAATCATGATCACATTTTAAACCATAAAAAAAGAAAGCTATACTGTCAAATGTATATATACATAAACCTCTAAATAAAATAGAGTTAAATTCCAATTTCAATATCATTCCTCAGACTTTTCAAAGACCCTGAAGTAGCAATAAAAGTTACATTTAAGAAAATATACTATTTCTAGTATATAACTATCAAAATAAATCTATATCAAGTCAAACGTTAAAACAAAAGACTTACTTGTATTTTCATAGTGATAGAACACATTGCAATACTTGTTCCATTTCCCGATATGACTTTGAAATCTTTTTGCAAAATGTCCAGTGTTGTAAAATCTGTAAAAAGACAAAGTTCCATAACTGGTTTCTCATTCTAACAGATTTGCACCTATAAAGAATTTCATTTTGTTCAGATTTGGTCTAGAACTCCTGCTATATATTTAGAGATTCTTGATAAAATCCCAAAAAAGAATCTATTATTCCTGACTTGGCATCTTGGCTTCAGGTACTTTCCCACTGCCATAATATAGCTTCCCTGTGACTTTTCTATAAATAATTTCATGGTAATTGTTCTGGTAAACTTTCCTATATGGTGACTAGACTTTATGAATTTAAGTCTAGTACTAGATTGGTTTGGTTTGGTTTGTTTTATAGCATAGCCACAATGGGTTATTTAATGTGGACAAGATTTTTGTTGCTGGTAATATTTTTTTCAAAAAATTTACTGCTGGTAAGATTTTTTTCTTCAAAAAATCTGTTGCTGCTAATATTTTATTTTCAAAAATGTATTGCTGGTAATAATTTTTTTTACAAAAATGTATTTCTGGTATTAAAACCTATTTTTACACTTTCATAGTGTTTCGACCCCAGTTTAGGGGTTAACTATTTGCCCGTGGGACCCCTAACAGGTGCTATCACCCAGGGTCAGTGTAGACCTGGGAACACCAGCAATTAAGAGGTGGTTCCAAAACCTCCAGATCAGAGGCCTTGCTGTCAGGTGTAGTTTATCGTCTTACCCAGGACACAGATGTAGTTTATTGACATACCAAGGATGAAATACTAGATTGGCAGCAAGGTCTCATTTTACAGGTGAAATGGCTTGACGTAACCATAAGTTCTATGCTGACAGTTTCTTCTCCTGCACTTATTGATTGTGAAGATCTTATGGCTTCTTATTTTCCAGTCATCTACAAAAATTTGAATGCAATGTTAACCATTATCTTCTGTCTTCTTAATGCTTGTTCTTTTATTGTACTCACTCTTTAATAGTATATTTTTTCTCATATTCTCTTATAGTCAGTAGCCCCTTGCCTCTTAGTGGCTTTATTGCCTTGCTTTGGGGGTGGGGGGTGAAATGATTAAAAGAAAAAAAAAAGAATGATAAAAAGTTATTACATATATTAAAAACCTGTAATGTTTCCACATTTTCTGTGCATATGTTTCATAACAATGCTTATTCTTGAGTTCCACTGTTAACTATTTGTGTAAAATATACAAAATAATGTTTGGTCTTACAAATTGAGATTTCTTTCAAGGAAATGAATTTAGCATTTTGTGATCACTTGTTTGGGAAAAGAGAAAAAAAAAATGTTTTAGATATATAAATTATAAGTTCTGTAGTATTTGGACATCTGTATGCTGATATTTAAAAATCTTACCTTTTTTCTCTTTGTAAAACAGTATAAGAAAAAAAAAGACATAAAAACAAGCATATTTATATGAAAAGATACTGAAAAATTCTCGAGTTCAAGATACTTTCCAAAAATAATTCTGATATTTGGTCATTTCATTTGATTTTGTGAATTGGATTGGACCAAGAACTTTTCAGCACCCTCTTGTAAGTATAAATATAAATCCCAACAATGTTAGCAATCTTCATATTTCAAGGAAACTTTATTTCATGCTACTTACAATTCCTTTTTGCACTGAGATTGTATTTATTGGAAGGAAGCACCACCAAAACTCTATTTGATTGTGTCTAATAAATGGCTAAAGTCTCTCAAAAGACACCTAAATGAATTATATTAGGAGAGCTTAACATTTGTCACAGATAATATGAGAAACATTTAGCTTTAACTAATTTCATTCACAATGATTGCCGTTGGAATTCTTTCAGATCATTGTTATATTAATGTTCATTTATTTTTAAATTTGTCAAAATTGGCATATTAAGGTTTACCAATTCTAGCATTGAAAGTGGAAGACAATGAACAACATTTTCAGTATATTTAAGCCTTTTCTATTTTAAAAAAGAAAAAGAAAAAAGTGATTCGAACATAAAAGGCGATTTGTGCAATTTATGGAGAGGAGCTATTTGCATAGATTAATTTCTCATTAAAGAATGGTTCAAGATTGGGTAGACAAGTTAAAGTTGATAGTGGTAAAAATCAAGACATTACTAAAAGGACTATACAATATAGGAGATAGCCAACATACTCAGAATATTCAAATCAAGCACTGAAAATCATTGGCACTAGTTTCATTACATTACTCCCTTTGATATATTTCATTTTAATTTAAAAAAAACAAAAAAAAAAAAACAACTGGACCAGATTTCATATCACGATCATGAGTCCCATAATCCATTAGGATGGTAGGTGCACCACATGTGGTATTTCCTGAGCAAGATAGCCTGATAGAGCCCAACCCTCTCCAGGCTGATTTTGATTTTCTTCTAGACTAGTCACCAACCAAGGCTATAGGACCCAGTCCTGCTATTTACCCATAACTGGAGGAGGGAGAAAAGATAGATTCATACATCTCCCAAGGGTTTTAGCATGTAAGTGAATGTAAACTTGATTGGAATTTGAACATGGCTCTCAGATTCTGCAATCTAAGCTGTAATCCATTACTCCACCTTGTCTCCAGATTTCATACGGCATTCACTATTACAAGATGTTCTGATTTTGAAACAAAGTATAATGAAATGTAGATACTTTATTATATGAATCAGTGAGCAAACAAAATGAACAATCCCTAATTGTATAAAAAAAAATAAAAAATTACTCTTCACCTAAAGGAGTTGTTCAATTGCCTTTTGCTATAAGCTCCTTCCAGAAAAGCAAATGATTGATTTAAACAAGTACTGCTCCCAATTAATTAAAGAAAAGCATCTGAAATTAATTAATAGCAAAGAATGTAATATTCCATCAGAATAAAGATAAACCAGATATTTATTTGGTAACCAGGCAAATATATATTTGTCCTGCTGAGAAGTTTTCACTCATCTGAAACATTCACCAAATATTACATCTTCAAATTACTATTTATTTTGGTTTTTACAAAAAATCTTTTACTGAAAAAAAAAGCTCTTTAGTTCCCTGGAAGACTGCAAAATGCATCAAGTGCAATTGTTTGCTCAAAAAAGCAAAACTTGAAGAATGAAATTATGAAATAGTCTGAAAGATGAGAGAAGATAATGAAACAAAACAGTAAATAGAAGTTAATGTTGAAATCTATGAAGAAAAATAAGTTTTATTTTTTACAAAATAAAGTTTGGTAGAAAACCTTACATAAATGAAAATATTTCTCAAATTCCTAATTTGTAACACAAGCAAACAACCAGTCTTAAAACTAATTACATTTAAAAAATACTATAAAATCCCCACAATATCACAAAGTGATTGCTATATCTACATTTTCATCCACTCAGCTGGAATAAGAAAGATTTAATTATGATAAGCACACTTCAAATCTCTAGAGGTGAGTCTTATAGCTGTTCAATTTAAAATGTCTTCACTCATTTAACATTTGTGTAGAGACACAACTGTCTTGATTGAAGACAATTCTGCTTACATTCCATTTGAGAGTAATTTGGTAAGGTCAACATCCTGTGCTGCTTTTAAACTTTGTTTTTTGGCAGATAAGCATGGCATCTGGTGGGTAGTTTTAAATAATTAACTCTATAAGTCAGCTATCATAACTAAAGAGAATAGAAGTGATTAGCCAAAACACAAAAATACATGTAACAAATATGAAAAGCAAAATATTATTAAATGATAACACCTTATCTCAGAATTTTAAACAAAAATAGTTTATTCATGACGGTTTTAAACCACAATAGATCTCAGTGGCACAAATTTTGTAATATTAATATCCAGGTTTTATCTATACAATATACTAGACAGCAACAAATACTGTAAAGTTATCAGTTTTACTTCTCAAGAGTATATATTGACATAAGATTGCTGACCTACTCAAGAGAAAACGTAAGCCTTTGGGATATAAAAATATGTGATTCTGACTAAATCAGAGATCAGCTGCTTTATCTTGCAGCAGATGGAATGCCTGAACATTTGCTTTTGCACAAAGAGAAAGTAGATAGGTTGAGGTTGCAGTAATAATAACAGTAGGAAAGTAAGTATCAAATTGCAATGCTGGATTGGTAAATAATATTAAGTAAGAAAAAGCAAGTTTTTCATAGTAGTGGGTTGAAGTCACAATATAAAGAAACAAAGGTTTTTCATCTACATTTATGATAAGTAGAGTATATCTCAACTTCAATATCAAAATTTTAAAAATTAGCAGAATTTGAATGATAAAAATTAATATAATTGTGCATATTATTTATTCTGATAGTTATATTGGATTTGTCATTAAAAATCCATTATGAGGTTTGATCAAAAAGTATTGGGACTGTTACTATGGTAACGGAACTAAAGTACACAGACAGAGTGAAGCCACTTGGCACAAATAGACCTTGAACTTTGTTGTGCATACACACTAAGTTATAACGTTCTCACTCACTTCTCATTTATAGCAGTGCTTTGAAGGAAAGTGTGTAGAGTGTGATCACCACACCACAGACGTTTCTTCAGTGATAATGCTTTGTGCAGCATTTTGGCTAAGAACAACATTTCCCAGTTCCCACAACCACCATATTCCCCAGATATCACCCCTTATGACATTTTCCTCTTCAAAAATCAAATCCCACTTGAAAGGAACAAGCTTTCAAGATGTCGAGGTAATCCAAGAGAATGCAGCAAGTCAGTTGCTTGCTATTCCAAAAAAGGAGCTTCAGGAATGATTCCATGGAAAAACATGTCTAACCAATCATTGGCAATCCTGCAACAGATATGAAGCAGCCATCAGAATTCTCATTTGTAAGGTTAAAACCACCATGATGTTAATAGTATAGAAAATACCATCTATAACTTCTGTTATTTCACTTCATTTCCTGGTGGTTTTCAATCAGCAAAACATGTCTGTACAATATACACAGATATATACAAATCAAATTAATAAATACATATATATAGTTTTTTTGTTTGTTTTTTTTTTAAATTTGAGAATATCTAGTGATGACCATATTAACTATTAGTACATCTGTAGGATCATCATGTTGAACACTGCAATATGAACAGGAGCCAAAAATAAAAGTAAACAGGTAATTTAGATAAGTTTTGCAAAAACAGTTTTTAGTGTATTTTCCAGCTACTTACTTTTTCTATTGTTGCATCCAACTAGCGGTTTCTTATTCAACCACACTTGAATAGACAGGCAAATTTTTTTCTCAATAAATTTAGAAATGATTCTTGTAGTCTAAGAGAATTGAAGAAGCATTTATTTCCTTTCCTGCTGACAACTTTTTCTTCATTGAAGAGGAAGCAATATATTTATACATTAGTTTAAATTAGTTATTTCATCCAACCAATAAAATGTAAATAAAAATAATCAAGTCTTGTTTGTATTGTGATTTAAAATAACAATAAAAAAAAGACTATTCATAAATTTATCTCATTACTTTTCATGAAAATAATCTGAAGCTGATATTCATAAATCTCATCAAATATTTTAAAAAAATGTTATAAAGTTAAATTATTCTGTATCTTACACACAAACTAATGCATACAAATATATGAAAAAGCACAAAATGTTATAGTTATCTGTATTTAAGATAAAAGTATAATAGTTTTTGGTGAAATGGTTTCTTCATTCTAATAGCACCAATCTTGCTGGCATCCACTTTAAATTTCTCAATTAAACAAACTCTCAGTAGTGTTGTGGATTCCGAGATGAAATCCAGTCTCCAATGAATGACAAATGCAGGAATGAAATATACCAAATAAATGTATTGACGTAATAATACAATTGGTAATATGGTTAGTAGATCCAGAAATGCAGTTAGTAGCAATAATAATATATATATATATATATATATATATATATATATATATATATATAGTCTGGGAAATTCAGTATCAAAGTAGGACTTCCTTCTAAGTCTACGTACTTGCAACTGTGACTCCTACAAAGCGGTTACCTCACACTCTTACTCTCTCTTAACTTAAAATTTCTTAACTTTGCTAAGTCTTACAATAAATTCAAAAATCACTTACTGCTTAGATCATATTTGACATCTTCGATTTCCTTGAAGGTTTTCTCACGACAAGCATTTGGTATTACTACTTCTAAACGCTGCAACATCTCTTCATCCTTTGCTGTTCCACGCCCTGCATCCTTACTCATGTTGACAGTGTCAAGTAGAATGGTAGCTACAATATAAATCACATTTCAAGTATAAACAACAATATAAGCTTATTCAAGAATTACTGACCACTTCTAATGAAATAATTTTATCACTAATATGAACAGTTTCCTTTGGTACAAATCAACACTTAAATTTCAACATAATAAATTAAATAGTGATTACATAATCAATTCAGAAAAAAATGGGAATATGATCATTTTCTTATGGCTGAATTGAAGGGCAAATAAAAAAAAAAACCCAAAAAACAGTACATTGGATAGATTCACTTTCCTCCATAGATAGAAATGAACTCGAATGATGTGTGATATAATTGGTAAAGTGACAGTGTAGCTGTGATGGTACAAGAATAGGATTTAATGCTGTCTGACTCCAGGATGATTGTTGGGGCAAGAAAGGAGTGCATGTATAGAGGGTGCTATCACAAAGGTCTCAGGTTTTTGTTAGGCAACAGTAGCAGGAATATACTAAGAATATGTGAATTCCAGACAGATATTAGTGGCAAATGAAATCAAGCTTCTGCTGGTGATTGATAATGACAGTAACTAACCAAAGAAGAGTAGCATTGCATTAACAAAATCCTAATTCAACACTGACACTGCTCGACCCATCGGTCAATGCAATGTACAAGATGTACTAGAATACATAAGGTTTTGTAGTTGTTGACCAAGACGGGTATCATTATTGACACTACAGCATCAATTACTGGGCCTCATTGATGTCAGAGGGTACCACTATTGAACCATGACAAACAGGCACCATGTCAGCTGAAATAAATAGTGTTTTTCTAACTCTTATCCAGTTATCCAGTGATGGTGGGTTGCTCCAGCAAGATAATGCAAACCTCCATTGTGCACAGGTGATAGAAAAATGGTACTAGGAACACAGCTGACTTCCAGGTCCTCCACTGATCTGTGCTCACCAGATTTAAACCCCCATTGATCATGTACAGAACTTGTTACAGACTTCACTATCTTACCTGCAGTCACACTTCACACAACTCAGTAATGTGCAAGTTGACTGAAAAGTTCATAGGCTGACCAAGATATAAGTAGGCACACCCACTGGTAGACTAAAAGACATGCCTCTGTACCAGTTGGTTGATCAGCTGTTGTATTCTGATACATATGCATGTCTCTTAATCTACCAACTGGTGTGTCTAATTATATTTTTATATTGGTCAGCCTATGAACTACCCATGTAGGCAACCCTGAAATGTACCTAGATAGATATACCCATACAATGACTCTGGCACCATCATATCACACTGTCAATGTTATACATATGAAGAGAGCAATTATACATTAGATTTTTGCCTCTAATGTTTTGGCAATTCAGTTTATTTCAATATCCTTATATTTGCAGAGAATATGCAATGAAATATAAAGTATATAGTGTATCCATGAGTATGAAAGAGAGAATACACAAATCAGATGATATACAACAATTAGTTGTGATTAAAGTATTCAGTAACAGATCATTCTGATCAAAGGTAAATCTCTTTAATATAATAAGTTAATTAAGGCCCAAGAAATCTAAGAGCAAAATCTACCCTTTCAGATCAATAAAATCATATACTGCAATTTTTTACTCACTAAATAATATTAAAAGGGATGAACATTTAGTACAAGTAAAACCTTCTAAACAAATAAGTCTTGTTCCTCACAAAAACCATCTGATAAAAACTATGAGATAAAGATGATTACAAACAACTAAAGTATTTGGTTTTTGTTTCTATAATGTACTTTAAGGTTTTCTTTTTCTAAAACAGCAGGAAGGTAAATACCAATAAACCTTTGGATACATATAAAGTAAAGATAAAAATTAAATGTTAACAGTAATGATGGTAAGAGTGAAGCAAATTATACTAGCTCACTGGCTAACAGCAATAAAGCAACTGGCTGAACTTCAACTAATATATATGTGCTATCTTTGCCACTATTGCTCCTAAAGTCAGAATGACCTTTAACTGCTAACTATACTCTTCATTTGCAAGAATAGCTCACCAGTAGAAGAGTACAGCAATAGGATTTTTTTTAGATTTAAACCAGGTTCTAAGATAATCATGTTCATAATGTCAAATTCATCCAGAAAAGAAAAAACAATTACTTTAAACTTGAGTAAAGGAGACATATGTGTGTGTGTGTGTGAAAATTCTTCTCCAAAATCAAATCCAGTTTTTAATAGTGAACTCCTCACCTGGTGAACCATAAAACAGTTCCTCTGTGGAACTTACTTGGCTTTGAACTAAGTTTCTGCTTTGAGGTAACTTAAAAAAAATGACTTGGCTGTTTATACACTTGTGGAGATAATTATTTAGTAAGTAAGGATGAGAAGTTCATCCCCATTACTTTGTTGGTGACATGCATTGCAAGTTTAACCATCATAAGGAAAACTGACTATGAACCAAACAAAATTGTTTTTCTATTAAGTTTGAATAACTTTAAAATCTGCAATATTCACAGGAATAGTCTCAAGTTCTAATTTTTCAACTTCTATGCAAACATTAACAGGTAACACTAAAATGTTTAAATAAATCATGTCTGAAGAAAAAAAGAAAAAAAAAAAAAAAAAGAAAATATACAGGTGATTCCTATAGTGATTAAAAGAATAGATGGCATTCAGCTATGTCATAAACATAATAAAACTCTTTTTGATATCAAAAGACACATGCCAGTTACATTATGATTTTCACCTTCAATTGGATTTGACTAAAACTATAAATAAAAGAGAGAGAGAGAGAGAGAGAGAGAGAGAGAGAGAGAGAGAGAGAGAGAGAGAGAGAGAGAATGCATTCAATGCACTATTAGAATTTGAGACTCGGTTCAGTTTATTTTCTTAAATCAAAAACTTGGCCTTTATCCAAACCTGCTAAGATGTCTTGCAGCAACATTCACCAAAAATATCATGTTTTTGATTATGTCATATTTATGCCTCCATTAGGAGGCCATCAAATAGATAAAAGGTAAAGAAAAAAACAATATAAAAACACTGAATTAAAATGGTTGGGAATTTACATGAAAGCAAGAAAAGTCATGAAAAATTATATGACGGTCTATAATTCTATCTTTTTATTCTATGACAAGACAAAAAATTATTTTGAAAATAAACTGATTTATGAACAGATCCAAGACAGGAAAAATAATTTTTTTTTTATTCTCAAATTTAATTTCACATAAGCCTCATAATCTTAAGTTGCTAATTGGGCGAAGTCATCAATGTTTTTTTTTTTTTTTTTTTTTTGTTGTTCTTCATTCCAATATTCAGGACCAGTTACATGTTATCTACTAAATATTTGTTTATCTCATCTATCTTAAAAAAATGAGTTGCAAACTAAATAATTCAGTTTATCTTTGATCATTTAACTAACAAAGAAAAGCCTAGTCCAATTAAATTTCAAAATGTGCTTTACCAAGTGAATTATTATTTACCTTAGAAACACTTTTTTTCCTAAATCTAAAATTATCAAAAATGATCTTCATTTGGTGCACTTCTTTTATTAGCTACAAATTATTTGCTCCTTACTGCTTGATAAAAGTCCCTCAGAGGACAAAATATGTCAGCTAAGTTTTTCTTTTATCTTTAATAATATACTCTATCTGAAATTTTTACACACACACACATATATGTGTGTGTATATATATATATTGTCCAAATCATTTTACAACATAATTATCCATCCCACAAAATATTTAATATCTAAAAAACCACTAATCTAATTGAGTTTCTTTTTCCCAGGTTTTCAGATAAGATGTTTAGCCATGTTAGCACCATTTTTTGTAAGAATCATTGAAAAACCCTTTGAGTTATTCAATTAGAAAGAGAACAGGTTAAAATCATTTTCTGTCAGCAACACAGCCTTCCCAAATGAGCAATGGTGAGAGGAAAAAATTAATTCAGGCCTTCAGTAATGGTACCAGTATTCATCCTCTTGTTTCCATCTTCAAAATGAAATCATACTTGAAACCTGTGAAGCACCTTGTTACTGCAGTTAAAAGATTATAGAGGGCAAAGATCATCTTGAATAAGTTGGAAAATGATCCTGGAATAATATATATATATATATATATATATTATCAAGTATGTGGTGCAGTTCAATTTACATTACATGAATCATTCATACAAAATTAATAAAGTACATTAACCCTGAACCTGTAGATGAATGTTATGATCCCCGTTTATAAATTCCAGTTACATAAGGTCTTTTCTTATTTTTTTACAAGCTTTCATCTGTGCATACAGACATCATCAGACATCATTATTACTGGAAAGTAAAAAATAAAAACAAATCTATTTCCATACCTGATGATGTCTATATGCACAGATGAAAGCTTGTAAAAAAATAAGAAAAGACCTTATGTAACTGGGATTTATAAACAGGGATCATAACATTCATCTACAGGTTCGGGGTTATTGTACTTTATTAAATTTGTTTGCGAAGATATATTCTCGCCATTTATATCATTAACTTCTATATCTGTTTTTTGTATGAATGATTCAAGTTATATATATATATATATATATATATATATATATATATAAAACTTCATTTAAATCTTTCATAAATATATATATATTATATATATATATATAAATAATGCTGTTGACATCGATTCTGTCCATGATGAAATCTTATTTCAAAACTATCTGGAAGTAAACAAGTTCTGTAATTGTGAAACAAAATGACAAATAGCCTAAGAAAATGCTGTTACTAGTCTAGTAGAAAGTGAATTACCAGAGTTATTGGCAACTAGGCAGTAGATTGTATTAAGACACGGTTTCCTTATATCACTGCTGTCAGACAACAAGAAAACAACATAAGCAAAAATACACAACTGAAAATATTCTCATGAATGCTGTAAGCCATAAAACAGAAAATAGAAATTCTCTTAATCAACTAATCCAAAGTAAAGCATTTTTGTCAATAGCAATTATGAAATAGAACCTCAAAGGAATATTTTAGTAAATGTTTGTATGTAAAGAAGGAAGGTGTACTTTTTCCTTCTCTTTTGAATAATTGATTTTGAATTGTTCTCTTGTAGTCAAGTACTTTATATTTTGGGTTTTAGCACCATATTTTGGAAAATGTATTTTCTGTTCTTCTCCATATGCCTATTTCAACAGAAACAGTTGTATAAGCAGAGCTACTAAAAAGTTTAAAGAATTTCAACAGCAAATGTATGAAACAAATGGACAATATGCCAGTATTAACCAACTGATGTTGGAATAAATTTTACAGATATACTAATATTCATATGATAAATATACTTTGTGAATTTCAGTTTATAATATCAAATTTTATTAGAAATAAGAAAAAGAGACTGCTGAAATTTCTGGGACACATGAAGAAACAGTATTTAGAGAATTTAACATTCACAGGAAATATTTAAGGCAATAAAAGCAAAGGAAACAGAGAGTCACACATTTGTGTGCATGAATAACAGAACAAGGACAATGAAAGATGGTAAAAAGTAAATAAATTACAGAGAGCAAGAAAAGACAAGTTATGATAAGCCATGATGGCCCACATTTTGAAAAGACTTGCCACATAAAAGAAGAATAAGCAGCATTCACATAGGGTTAAGTTCTATATTGGATTTGTTTATGTCACCTCCTGTTAGATGCATGTAAACAGCGTTCTTCATTATATGAACTCTTCAATCAGTTTGCCCATCTATTATTTTGATCTCCCTTCAAAAAACACAATATGTTCCTTTTTTATTGTATATGTTTTGATCATGACTGACTTCATAGTACAATCATGTATTATAGCTTTTTTTTTTCTTTTTTTTTTTTGATCGCTGATTTTTTTTTTTATATTCAGTCACAACTATATGGGATATTACATGTGGTTTTTTGCTTACTTTCCCTATAAGAAGACAACCTTTGTGAGAGGCTGCAGAATAGGTCTGTAATGGAAAACTAACTCAATATTGCATTGACTAAAATAAAGATAGATAAGCTTGCTATCTTATATAAAATAGTCTCACAGCAGTTCGTATTTTCAGAGCCTGCCCTACCATCAATTAGTACTGATGTTAAAAAAAAAAAAAAAAATGTAAAAATCACCCAATTTTCCAAACTCTGTAAAAGCTGGTAAAAAAAAAAAAATATATTAATCTGATTTCCCATGGTGTAAGGGTCATAATCAATATAAACAGCAAAAAGGCAAAAAAATATTTAAAAAGAAAGAGAACATACTACTTTGGTGAGAGAGAAAATCTAGTCTAACCAGTGATTAAAGAACAAACAGCAAGCCTAGCATCTCCCTGTGAAACAAACTCTCCTTGTGTGTATATCATCAAACACAAACCAACTCAGAAGTATTCATCCAAAGGAGATAGTGTACCAAAATTCAAACCAATCAAGTTACACTAAATAAAAAAAAAAATATTCATAATTTTTATAACAAGGAAATCCAATCTAAATCCAGTATGAACTGATCAAAGCAGCTGACAATATAATCAGTTAACAACTTAGTATTATACCATTGAAAAAGTGATATTTAACAATAGCCTAAATTTTACCCCACCCATCAAAATGTCCAAACCACAAAAAAAATTAACAAGATTTTGAATCAACTTGAATATCTAAGCAAACTGATGGATTGAAGCTGAAGATATCCTACCTTCACCACTAAAAGGAAAATGTCCCAGAGCAACAACAACAACCAATTCTCAAACAATGAATATAAACTAACATCATAGTAAGCTACCACATATTTACAGGCTTCCAAATGTTCAAACAATATGTCCTACTACAACCTATAGTCAGTTGAAGTTCCCTATACCATCCAGTGAAATACATCAGGGTTGATATAATTAACCCAATTTTGGGATAATTTTCTTCTATACATGAAGAAGTCCGTCCATTTTATAGAATTCATCAAAGAGGCATGCATACAAATCATGTTTTCAGAGATGATAAAGCTAGAAGTGCTGAACCTTTTTATTAAGGTTCCAACAGATGAAACCTGCTTGACAGCTTAGAGAAAAAGGCTTCTTTATTAAGAGGCTAGTGCAGTATCAGAACCTAATTGAAATGTGTATACAGAGGATACATTTTCATTTAAAATCCGATAGAGATGAAAATAAGGCACTATTTTTTGTCATTTTTAAGAATTGGTTTTTAAATAATATCAAATTTAACAAATTGCCCCAGGGCACTATGAGATTGTGAACTCTTAGATCAATAACATAGCTTGCAATGGAGAAACAACAATAACAAACTATTTCCTGTTTGCTATGCTGATCTCTATAATACAGTGGGGAGGGGGAACAAATATTCATACAAATTTTTAATTTATTATATTTCCAACTAATGAATAAACATACTTTTCATATAATAAACTCTATACAGATGCATAATAACTAAGTATGCATAGTAAACAGAAAAAAAAATTTGATTTAATAGAAATAAATCCCATTTATCTATTTTAATGGGTGAAAAAAATATCTGTATGCTGTCAGTTTCTTTTCTTGCACTTCTCTCTTGTGGAACTCCCTTTTCGCTCCATGCTTTCCAGCCAACTTTAATCTGTAAAAATTTAAATGCAATGCCAATCACTATCTATTGTCCTCCTGATTGCTCTTTTCTCCTTCTACTCATTAATAATGTTTCTGTTCCTAATTCCTATACACCTTATAACCCTTTGTGTGCTAGTGCCTGTACTACCTTGCTTGAAGTGATACCGATTAAAAAATAAAAAATAAAATATAGTGACCAAAACTGTAAAGATTAAGATAGTAGTCTGCACAATTAACTAATTGCAGAATTTACTTGGTGGAGGGATCAAGAAAATTTGAGATTTTACAAACAATATCACATTAAGCAATTTCATTTTTTTTTTAATTTATAAACCTAAATTATGTTTAAATGTTTTTATCCTAGTTTTTGCCAAGTGGAGAAAATTTGAGTTTACAATGATTTTCCTTAAACTGTTATACAAAGAATAATTCATCATATTAATCTACATTCAGTAATGATGAACATACACATGCACACATACGTTAAATAGTATGGAAACATCATTTGGTCATAGAAGAAATGCACTAATATGAATCTCTTGCTGTAGCCAAAAAGTTTAAGGCTTCAATATTATGTTTTTCAAATTATCCATTAAATTCATGAATTAATAAATAGAAAATATGAAATAAAAAAAATTTAACTATGTCAAGATTATCATTAGCTTGAAAGTTAAGTTGCACCCACATTTTTATTAAACTTTAAATTAAATTTAAAATATTTGAAAAAATTTGAACACATTTTCCAGAGCAAGTCAGATGACTTATTTCTTATTTCAAATAAAAACAAAACCAAAACAAGGGATATGCAAAATAGATTCAAATGAAAAGTCCAGGACTTAAGTTGATTTCATCATAAAATAACTTTTCTTTTTTTATGGCTTTAAATTAGGTTTTCAATCAGAAGAGCAAATGTATTGAAATCAGGAAAATGTTCAAAGATGGCAGGTTAAGAATCAAATTATAACATTTAAAAAAAACTATTTTTTTTTTTTTTTTTTTTTACAGAAAATGAAATTAAAATTATCTTTTTATTATTTTATTCTAATACCTAGGAAACACAATCTAAATTCCAATTAGCAGAAAACAAAAGAAAATAAAATCCAAAATTATCTTCAAATATTAAATTGCAATATCAGAGTGGCGAGAAAAAAGTTTTATTAAAAATAAAAATTTTTTTACAAGCCTGTAAAACAGTAAAATTAAATTTTAAGGCTGGATCTTACAATTTTTTTTTTTTTCTTTTTTACATGCATCCATATTTTTTTTATAATTTCTTTACAAATAAGATGGTGACTTGTGAATTCAGATTGTTATGGGGAGTGCATTTCTTGGTGTCAAATGTAAAAATGTTTGATAAAAAAAATGGCACCGGAAAGAAATTTGTTTTAATACTACTACAGATTTGGGATGATTGGATTTGTATTCCATTTCTCTAAGTTTATTATTGCCAAGAAAGAAAAAAATTAGAAAGATAAAAGCCATATGTAAACAAAAATAAGATTTTCTTAAAGGAAGACAATGAATGTGCAGATATGATTGTATCAATAGTTAAAAAAAATAATCAATTTAATAATGATCTAGATATTTTTTTTATCACTTGGATATCATAATAATCACTTTCTTATTCTGATGAAGAGAATGGATTTAGTATACCATGTCCTGTTTACAAAAAACTATACTTTTATTGCATTTTAAGAATTTGTATGTTACCTTCCTATAAAATCATCTTAAATAGGTACTGCCACTGAATTTTTGATACCTAAATTTTAAAATTAAATTTTAAAAATGAAAAAGCATTCTTGAAGATTTCATTCTAGTTTTAATTGAAAGCTATTTGTTATTTTCAGCAAGTAAAATATTCTGGTGTATTTCAGATAGAAATTATATAGATTGGAATATCAAATAATTGCACAATTTTTAAAAATTTTCTTAAAAGCGGCCATTTTCTTAATTCTTAATTGAAGTATGACCCAAACTAAAATAAATACATAAAATAGAAATATTAGAAATAATAGAAAAATAGCAATTAAGAAAAGTAAAAACTTTTTTTTTCATATTTTGAAGGGGTGATTTGCAAAGACATTAATGATGAAACAGAACTGAATTACAAGTTAAATAATTGCAATGCATCAGGCAACACTTAAATCATGTGACTTTTTAAGGATTATGTCATGTATAGATTCCCATAGGTAGAAATTAGGAACATTTTTTTTTTCACTAAAAATTATTTTTAAAATTATTTTAAAAATATTCGGGTACAAACGACTGTTATGAGCTTTTCAAATTTTAATTCATAAATTTACTTTTCACTTAATGATATCACCAAATTACATTCTTGAAAGCAATGAAGAATTTTAAAATGATTTTTGAACTATTATATTATTATAATTAAAATTTAAAAAAAAAAATGAAAAAATTCTTGTAAAAATTCATTATTCATCAAAATTTTTTTATTTCTTTAGACAATAGTGTCCTTAATATAACTTATTTACAAAAGTTTTTCTAATTAAATAATGTCATAGTTTTATTGTATTTTTTTTTAAATTTTACAAAGCAGAGCAGATTTTCAATGAAACGGGTAACTGTTTTACAAACAAAAACAAAAAAACAATTAATGATTTAATTTCTCCAAAGAGTGCTGTTTTTAACTAATAAAAAAATCTCTCCCTTCAAAAATGTAATTTCTTGAAATTTCGTGAAATTATGTAAGTGGATGGTAACATTTATAAGAAAAAATATTTTTTACCAAGATAAAAAAAAAATTTCATAAATAATTTCATTCATTTCTGAATATGTCCTGAAAGTTTCATTAAAATTCAACAATTATTTGAATTTCCAAATCAATGTCTTTTCCTCAGAAAAAGCACAAAATAAAAAAAAAACAAACCCTTTTTCTCTAGTTCACCACTGTCAAAAAAAAAAAAAAAAAAAAAAAAAAAAGACTTAACCAAAATTTTGAACATGCTAGACAGGAATAAAAAACATTTAAAAAAATAATAAAAAATACTTTGGTCTTTTCTCTTTGATGACAAAATTTTTTACCAAGTTTGGGGCCTTTTTTTCATCATACTATGCTGTTTTTTATGCGACCAAGTGTAAGTACCTAATCTTAAAGATGTATATTTTAAATCAGATTAGTTTCCTCATCAAGTGTGTTATTGAGCCTCACTTGCTTGACATTAGAGATTAATCTTTAAAATTTTTGTCATTAATTGGTGGCCTAATAACTTAACCTCATTCAGGTACCCAGCTAAAGGCAGCTAATATTTATTTTAAATTCTTAAAAAGAAGCTGGTGAAGCTTTAAAAACATTTCAAGGAAATTTAGCAGAACCAAATCTCAAGAAGATGTTATCTGAAATGTAATTATACTTTTATTTCCATTGTTTGGTTATAAGTTGTATTAGTTGTGACCCAATGAAATAAAATATTATATCATCAATTAGGCTGAATTAAGCATTTTCTTCATGTTTCACATATTGAAAAGAAAAGAAAAGCTTGCAACAGCTTAATAATAATGGATGCTAATATAATAATTCAATATTTTGAAATGTCATTATTTATTAATGACAGCATGTGTGGAAATAAAAATCAGACAGAAACAAAAGCCAAAATCAGAGAATAATTTACAGGTTGGAAATCAAAAGATTTAATTCTGATCTCATTTCTTACAAAACTCCTTAGAGACTGCATCAATTTTTAAATTTCTATTTCTTTCTTTAAATGCATTTTAAATTATGAGAGTAAATATGTGTTGGAAATTTAAAAAAAAAAAAAAAAAAAAACATATTTTGTCCATTTTTTATATGTACACTTATTTTGTAGATACACTACTTTATTCTAAAATAAAAAAAAAATATGTATCCAAATATCAAACTATTAGAGCAGACATGTTTGCTAGTTTAATGAGATTTATTTTTATTTTTTATTGCAAACATGTACTAACATCTGCTTTAGTGAGGATTTTTTATGTACTAGTGGGAAAAGGAAAGAAAAGGTAACTGATCAGTTTATTTTATCCATATAGGTTATTCTCATGCATATGCAAATTGACTCATTTGAATTTAGCCACACTTTGGAATTGCTCATAAAAGAGCGAGTTTGTAACTCTCAGGAGTTATTTTTAGAAGCAGCTGGGGATCTTGGTCTGATCCTTTAGCCAGAAGAGAGAGTGACATCATCATCCTTTCCTCCCCAAACTCAAGAAGGTTCGTTAACAACAGCACACCAGGAGTAATCAACATCTTCATGAAAGATTGACAACCAAAGAACAGAGCGAAAGATTTCTTCACAAAGAAACAGCAATTTCTGCACCTTTCAAGGCAATTTCTTGAGTGAGTTAAAATTATTAATTTTTAAATATCTAGAAGAGCAAGCCAAGATTTTAAAGAGTTAAATTTAAAATCTGCTATTAAGATCACAGAGCAGTCACATGAAACATAAACCTCTGATGAAAAGAGCTGAGATATCCTTTTCATTCTGCCAGTAAGTACAAAAAATCATTTTATTTACATGTTTGATGTTAAATGGCTGGGAATAATCTCATGGAACTTAAACCTATTATTAGTGCAATTCAAGTATTATTCATTTATGTCTATATCTAACTGCTGTTTATATTGTAAATAAAATTTCTCTTTCTTATTTCTATAAACATTGTGTTTTTATCATTTGTTTCCTTGACTGTTTATATTGTTAACCTTCATATAGGATTTGTTGTCTTTTGTTCCCGAACGAGAAGAATTTCTCAATAATGTACTATCAAGTTGCTACTCACTTTTTTTACTTGTTTCTAGTATTATCATTAGAAATCACAAGCATCAACATGCAATTTATCTTTCCAATACTAAACAGGGTAAAATTATATGTTTTAATTGTCAAGAAATTGTAAAATCCATATATTTATACTGGTCATCAATATTTCTGTCTTTTTTTTTTTTTTTATTGTTATTAAATATTATTATAACAAAATGAAAATGAGAATTTGTAAACAAAAATCGTAATGTCCCAAAGAAAAAACTAAACTAAATAGACTGTATTTGCCCAAGCCATATATGGTCTGTCAATAACTTTTCTATATTACAATGTTCATGTTAGATTCTTTGAAGTTCGTTTCAAGTTCATAAATATATTTTAATTTTATTTTCTTCTACACATTATGCTTTTTGGAATTGTAGTTTTGCTAATGGAGAATCTCTAGACAGATTTGTAAATCATTTCTTTTGAAAATAGTCATTGGTGATTCTTTGCTAAAATATCAGTAATATTAAGAAGACAATGTTATGAAGGAAAGTTTCAAAAGACTAATAACTTTTTGGTGGTAAGAAAAAATATGAGTACATTTGAGGGTTTTTTTCAAAAATATTAGTTTATTACTGCCAATTTTACTTTTTTTTTAATAAATCTTTTTGGATTACCATTTTTTAAGCACAAAGTAACTTTTAAAGTTTTCGTTTTAAAACACCAAGCAGAAAACTATGTATTTTCAAATTTCTTTTTAGAGATCAACTTACCAATTTGCCTATTTTTACTAAAATTTACAAAAAATAAGTAAGAACTGAAATCTATACTAATGTTTATAACTACAATTTGCAGTTGTAAGGATTATAAGTATAAAGTTTTAATTTTCTGAGTATCTCTTTTTACCACACATTCACTGCAAGAGAAGTAAACATTTTAAATTTGGAGAAAAAGATTTTCTGTTAGATGTTGATTTTCTGCTAGTAACAAATAAGCATATAAGCAAATAAGACAGAATAAAATACAAAGTGTATCGAGAAGAAAGAGAAGCACTTAAAATTTAAAAGTCATAATTGAAAGAAAACTATACAGACAAGTATCATACTCACTGAAGAGTAAAGTTGCTACAGTGACATCAATTTGATTGGAATAAGAACCCTTAAAAATCTCATCAGCAATCAAAGTACAGCAGGATCCAACTGGCTCAACAGTTACATTGCAAAAGCTGAAAAAAAAAAAAAAAAATAAAAAAAAAAATGCAAAAATAAAATTAAAAGCTAGTCTGAATTTTTTGAAAGTCCCTCTCTCTTTTAGCATAAAAGCTTACTATGCAAAAAAAAAAAAAAAATGAGGTGGGGGGGGGGGGGTATTTCTTTAATTAAAAATTTTGACTAGAAAAGAAATTAAATGAAAGACTGGAAATAAAATCATGTTAAATGGGTAGATTTAATTATAATAAAATAGAAACATGTAATTGCTGAAGCCTAATGAATTATAATTATTACAAAGTAATTTTGACATAAACAAGTTGAGATAAAATCTTTAATTTTGTCTAAAACTAATATTAATAAACACATATACATTAATATGATCAGCCATTAGGTATGTGCTTAGAGTGCTCTATCCAATATTAAATAATGAGTGATTAAGATAAATATCTGTACAAAAGATTAGACTCTATCCAAGGGAGTGTACTTAATATATAGCTCAATATCTAATGCACTGCAAATCATAATGAAAAAAAAAAAAAAATTATAAAAAGCAGGACTGACTGATAGTATGATGCAAAGACAAGTGGTCAAGAAATCAATAGTTTAATATCACAAGTGGCAAATTGGTAAAAGCCAGTCAAATCTCAAGGGGTACTGTTTTTTAACAGAAGTGTATATTTCCAATTTCAGCAGTAAACAATTTTTTTTTTTTTATCTAACTTTGGTATTTGCCTTTGAATTATCATTGTATTATTTTATTTTAAATCATTTCACCCCAAGAAGCCAATAAGTTACTCAAATGCAAGGACTGACTGAAAGCAAAAAAAAAAAAAAAAAAGGATTTAAGGAAACAGATGACAATGACATTGCATTTAGATTTTTGAAAAATCATAATTGACAGCCACCCTTACACTGTAGAAACTTTAAAATGTAGCCGTCTCTTCTACTCCAATAGCTTCATACCTCACACCTCTCTCCTGTGGAACACCCTTCCCAATTACTGTTTCCCTGATAGCTATAATCTCCAACTATTCAAATGTAATGTCAATCGACATCTCCAGTTACCTTGATCTACACACTATCCTTCCCTTCATCCTTTCTTCTATCACTCCTATCTGGTCTTGCTACAAATCTTCTGCAATCCCCCCTGCATCCTAATGGCTTCATCCCTTGCTCGGGGCGCTAAGCTTAAAAAAAATAAAAAATAAAAAAGTAGGAAGAGTGTTCCACAAGTGAGAAGTGTGGGAGAAGGTACTATTAGCATAGAACTTATGGTTACAACTCATAATTTTATAAATGATATTATGAGACCTAGCTACTTAAAGTCGAAGTACCAAAGAGAAAAGCTCATCAGAATAATTATTGTCAAAACATTTATTGAAAAGACACAGCAAAGCTATGCTGCAGTGGTGGGAAAATGACTGAAGCCAAGATGCCAGGTCAGGAGTGATAACATTGCAGATTCTGTGGATTTTGCTAAGAATCTAGAGATACATAGCAGAAGTATCAGACCAGATGTGTCAGCAACATTCTATGCTCAGACGAATAGTAGACTTAGAAATGTGCAAGATCATCTAGCCCAACATAGTGAACTAACTTCCCTGGTATAAAGCTTAACAATTGATTTACAATAATAGTTCCACTTTATGCGAGACCAAGAAGGTGCAATGAGTTACTCTCCTGGTGGTTAGCATTGGCCATGCTGATGGAAAGTAAAAAAGTTCTTTAAGATGATTAATGGAGAGCAGTTTGATTTGGAGATGTTAAAATTAACAAATTACAACTTGTCCCAGTTAACAACAGATTGTAGGTCATTTTTTAAATCACCTACAAATTTGACTCTACTGAACCTATCATTAAGACAGGAATGAATAGTTGTGTCATCAGCATAGATACAGAGTGAGGAACTGATAACATTGGGAAGGTTGTTGATGAAAATAAAGAACAGAGTATGTCTAAGAATAGATCCTGGGGATGGCCACATTTAATGCAAAAAAATCTAGTGAAGTGGGCATTCAAGAGCACATTCATTACATGACTTAATAAGAAAGATTGAATCAAAGAAACAATCAGAAATTATGCTTATAAATAAAAAATAAACATGTACAAAAACTCTTTGTTAGACTCTTAAGAATAAAATATTTTACTAATCAACTATAATTACATTATTAAATCAATTCTCAGCCAAGAAGGACTTCACAAAAAAAAAAAAAAAAAAAAATCTGATGTTTGGTAATTTTCATCACCCTCTTTATATTATATAACAAATAAAAAGGTTTTGAAAAAAATAATGCATTATAGCCTTTTCAATAATAATAATAATATCAAACCAAATAATAAAGACACTTTATCTAATTGACATATTTCTTTAACTGGGAAAGACAGCACTAAATACACTATAAAACTCCATTATACCAAAATGATTCATCTCATTCTCCAAACCAGATTTAGCTTTAATATCTTGTAAAAATAAATTTTTCATTTTAAAGGTGCCTAGATACTTAATTGATCCCAAGCTTTATATTAAGTCTGATATTCACTATGCAGAACACAGATTTTCTTTAGTGTATGGGATAGTTGCATTGGGGGAGTGTTCTGGCCAAAAACATCAGTGTTGAAGAACAAAAAATATCTATGATTGGCCATGTGTGGAAGGGAAAGAGTACATGTTACTCTGAGATGAAATCCAGATCATTGAAAAGGAACATCATTGCAGAAAGAAGAATTTAACCAGATGCATAAGTCACACTACTGCAGGTTTCAAAATAATATGGTTTTCTTTGCTTACTAAAGTGGTTGTTATAAATATTAGTGGCAGCTTATTAATTGCCTGGGTATTAAACAGATTTCTGTCAGAATGCAAACCTTTTACCATTATCATTACTCAAAAATGCTTAACATCTAGTGAATTCAAGGTAGAAGTAAGATATTTGAAGAGATAGAAATAATAGTGCAAGTGAAAATGGTGTGATAACAAAATGGTATTATGCATAGTTGAGAAGCAGTAAAATATTGCGTTATGTAATGTGATAAAGGACATGCAATGGGAAAAAATGGTTAAAAATTCTAACACACTAAAAAGTTTATATGATCTGAATCAAAGTGGATGGAACTGAAATACTATATTGTGTTTTCTATTTGATTAATTGATATTTCCCCCAATCACTTGCTAATCCTTGTATCTGTACTAAAAATGCTACAAGATAAAAATAAATTGTTATTTGGTTTGACAATATTATTGCAACAATCTATAATTCTATTTTCACTGATGTAAAGAAGCCCTATGAGAAATTAGTTCTTTGGTATGAAGTTCATATATGTAGGCAATGCAATCAGAATGAACCGATACAGTTATATAGAAAAGTTGATAAACAAAGTAAATAATATGATAAAAGAGGACTGTGGTTTACAAGTCTTCAAAGAAATAATTTGAAGTCTAATTCACTCTGCATTATATTGTAATGACACTGTTACAACACTTACCATTGTTTATTTAAGTTAAGAAAATCAAGTTTTATATTATTTGAATTGTACAAAGGATCAAAATATAATTTTCAAAAAGTTAGTTAAACAAGAGTTTAATTAGTTTCTGTTATGCAAAAAGATTGGATTAATTCTAAAGTCTGTTATATTACTACTGGTTATGTTTTCAATTGTTATCAAATTGTGAATATATTGGAAAACAGTGAACTGTTGCATTATCCACACGCAAGGTAAAATACATAACTACAAGTCAAAATTCTTCATTCAATAGTCTTACATTGTCAACTGATTCCCCAAACCTTACATTATTTAAAAACTATGTACATTTAAGACTCCCAAACATTGTCATCCATAAGAACTTTCATATAAAAGTATGTATGCTAATATTTTGGAAAAAGTATAATGTCAGGTTCTATGGAGGTTGATGGGCTAGGATTTCTGATAGTGGAATGAGGCTTCACAATTATAGATTTCTTTGTACAATACAATTGTAGAAAGATGCTTATTTCTCTTGACATGATCAAACAACATTTTTAGTAGCTTAATGTCAGCGATGATTGCATGGGCAATACACAAGATTCATTCCAAAAGGTTGTATGCTTTCAAAATTTAGACCTGGTGAAAAACTTCTACATTGTCCACAGGGATGGATGAGCCTCCACTACAGCTTCTTCCTCTTCCATTGGCAACTTTAGCAGTTTTTCCAGGTCATTGTTAATTAGAATTTCTCAACGGTCTTCCCTGTATTGTTTAACATCTTCCTCAATCATATCAGATAAGCTTTCTCTACCAAATTTCCTGGCAACCTGAAAATCTCATTCACTTTATCAGTTGTAGAGATGCACCTGACTACCTCACTCCATATTGCTTTCTTGCAGGCTTTGATTGTCTGCAGCTTTAGGCCATCAAACTTGACAATAAGCTCAATTTCATCAACAATTGTAAAGCTGTTCATAAATCCATGTTGCTGTAATTCAGTTATTATCAAATGAAGACAAATCTTGCTAAAAGGTAAGACAGGTGTATATCACCTTCACACAATTTATATATTTATCAAGTGACTACAGCAGTGACAATATCTTTGGAAACAGAAACATATGTCAGGGATTTGGAATGACTGAGACCAATGTCAGTGATAAGGATCTTAAATGATAGTTTCTTCTTCTCCTCAGGGTACTTCTTCAAGTATAAATCAGTGCTGCTTTTTCCAATTGGACACTTGTGGCCAGATACAAGGAAAATAATTCAATACCATGAGATGAAATTGTAGCAATTGGCAAATTTTATTCTGCTGCAATCTTATAAGGGCCGGCTGTAGGCAAGCAGGGAAAATTGAGATGAGGTAAGGGAGTGAACAGCCTAACTGACATGGGCAAGCAGTCCTCAGTTTCAGGCTCCTAGGGACCACCATCTTATAGAGAACAGGCCTTCTTTGTCCTGTCAGTTTTCATATAAAGTCATTCATCAAGAACCCAGGAAAATGATTTCTGTAACATCCTGACAACATCAGCTGACAACTGATATTGCTACAATATGCTTGACTTGATCTCATGACTTACTACATTGCAATATAATATCAGAATAAAATGAACCTTCCAAGTATTAAATCCTAGAAACTGGTTGGTACTCTTATGAATTTAGGAACAACTCAGTATTCTTTTTTTTTTTTAAAGTCTGTTTCATCAAAATTAAAAACTTGCTTTTGACAGTAGCCTTTTTTTTCTCAATTACTGTTCTGAAATGTTTGAGGAACTTCAGTGCTGCTTCTGTATTAACTGATGTCAAATTTCCATTGATGTTACAGTTCTTGGAGGTTGTAACACTTTATAAAGCCATCCCTTGCTCACTTTAAAGTTCTTATCACTCTCTTTGCTTACAGAAGATTTTCATCAACAAAGACATGTTTCAGCAATATTTTTTCCTCATGGAATACACCTGAGAAGGAAGACTAGATAAGCAGAAATGTTTTCACAAAGCCAAATATACAAAGAGCTTTGTTCAAATAATATTAGATATGTTAATCATTCTTAATTATAAACAAATAAAATTTCACTAATCTAAGTAGCTCCCAAAAGTAATATTCATTAAAAGATAAAAAGAAAAAGCTAAGAAAAATAATTATGCATTGCAATCTGAATATCTTTAATATATAAACAATACAGGTTTATGCCTTTTAACAAACTTCTTTTACTATTATGAATCAAATGGTTTTCTTGCTGTTAATTGCTGAAATTTACTTCCATTAGTGTTAATCTTGATACCTAAGCAAACTTTCAGATATCTAAGTTGATCTTCCAGTGCTTCCAAACCACTGCTCATTGTACATCTTTAATAGACTTCACAGGACCACCATGCTTGTTGACTGAGTTAATGATTCTCTGTTCCTCAGCAGCAGATTGACACTTTTTTCTTTTACCTCTCATTTTTAGAAATCCTTTCTTGTATGAAGTTTCAAAAGTACTTCTTGTTGTTTGTATCTTTGTCGCAGATGTTTTACATGCTTTCTTGAAATACCAAAAAGTGATTGCTGCTCAGTTGCTGATTTTGTTTCTAGCGAAGCCAAAGTCTACTTGTGCTCGAGCATGTTTGAGGTTGATTGATGTTGTCTTTTTTTTTTTTCTTTTTGTCAGTCCCACCCCAACTTTCAAATATTGTTAACACATTTAAAATTTCGAGACAAAATTTTTTGCACTTACATAAAATAAAAATCCCTGAAGATGTTATTAGAACAAAAAAAAAAAAAAAAAAAAATTCAACCATGAACATAGAAGTTTATCATGAACGTTTCCCAAAAACTTAAAGCTCAAAAACCAATATCTATTTTTAAAAAATGTACTTGTAATTTTTCATTAGAATTTTTAAATTCCTTCAATTGTTGTTTGCAATAAGTGTTTTTTTTTTTTCTATTAAATGAAGATATATTCTAAGAACTGAAAAGTGTAAAACTTGATACCATTTTTGAGTGTTAACATGCTACTGTGTTTATGACAGCTCATGGGTTACTGTGTGGAATACCACAGTATTTCCACCTCCTTTTGACGTGCGCACGAGTTTTTCCATCCCTTCCTCTCACTTTCAGCTAATAATAGCAGTAAACATTTTCGCCAGTAAGCAAGCTGACTGCTGCTGATATTTGACAGAATTTGAATTTTTTCCCGCGCGTTTTTCTGACATCACGGACGACCAGTGTTTAGAAATTTCAGTTGCTCCTCGAATTCTCAAGCTGTGAGGACAACTCATTTATTCCGTGCTCTTAACCCATAAACGAGCCGGAATATCTTAAACCTTCAACATGTCATGTGTTCACTACTTTTCTGCGAACAACCAGTTCGAACCTTCCTCCGCTTTTAAATTAGAGAGCATTGAGCCCTGCACACTTTTGCATTGTTTTTTTTTATCTCGTCTTGATGCAAACGACTCGTCTGACCTTTTCCTTCATTTTCTACTCGAAAATGTCGAGACTGCAGCACTGTCGGCGATACATTTTTTCCAAGACTAATTTCTCAACCTAATGTAAACATGTTGAACCTTCCTCCTATATCCGCTAGGAAAATGTAGAGACAGATACACTGTCGTTATCATACATTTTTTCCCAAGACTAACTTTACGTCTTGAAGCGAACCATTTTCGAGCTTTCCTCTACTCACTACCAGAGTTCAACAACACAGTCGCCTCACGCCTTTCCAAGACTAATTCCTCGTCTTGAAGCGAAATGTAGAGACAGATACACTGTCGTTATCATACATTTTTTCCCAAGACTAACTTTTCATCTTGAAGCGAACCATTTTCGAGCTTTCCTCTACTCACTACCAGAACTCAACAATACGGTCGTCTAAAACCTTTTTCGACGACTATTTCATCGAACTAAGGCTAACATCTTGTTTGAACTTTCCTGTTTCCTATCAGAGAAACTTAGCAATTACTACACTGTCATCACGACACCTTTTCCGGTGACTAATTTCTTGTCCGGAGGCGAACCTCTTGTTCGAGCCTGCCTTCGTACATAACCAGGGAACTTGAAACCTGCGACCACGAAGAATGAGAACTTCTCATATTTCTTTGAACTCTAACCATTATGAACCAGTACCTTAAAAATATCACATTACACACACATTACACTAATTCACAGTGAGTATTTTTATTCCTTGTTGCATTCATGTTCATTATGATTCAAGCAGACTTCCTTCCAGAACTTTCCTACTGATGAACTTTTTGTCACTGCCTTATCATTCCTTTTGCAAGTTTCAGTAATTCTACCTGTTGTCTCCACTCATGAGACTAAATACTTGTTAAACATAAATAATAAATTTTATATTTGTGTGTTTTATCAGACTTGCTTCAGTCATTCCTCTTGTCTACCCTTTTTCTCATTTTTGTGCATGTGATAAGCGACCTTATTCCTCTTTCCTCACCTAGGAAATTGGGATATTTTGAAAGAAAAGATCACGCTATATATGTTTGTATATTTTTCTTTTTTTTTTTACTTTGTTTGTGGGTCCAGTAGTTGTGTGTAGTGTCTGGCACAAGGCCATCTTTTCGTAGGCCGGCACTGCATAGTCACTGGACCCGCAACAACTGTGCATAAATAGACTTTATTTTTTATTTTGTCTTAATCAAAAAATAAGTATTTTACAAAATCCAGTCAGTTATTCCTTAATTTTGCCATAACTTTGAAATAAAAAAAGACAAATACTGGATTTTTAAGATATTTTTAATTTTTTATATTCATTTGTTAGCAAGAATGGAGTTTTAATGAGTGACTGTAGCAACATTTTTTAAAATGTCTTAAAAAGTTAAAACCTTATTTAAATAAGTAAAATTGATTTCTATTTTTAAAATACAAATTAACATTAGGCTGTTATCGTTCAAATAAAAACAAAATTTAACTTCAAACAAAACATTTAAATTATTTAAAATGCATTTTAAAGTTTTCTTTAGTAAGTGCATAGTGATAATTTATAAATGACCATTAAAAATTTTATTTAAAATTTTTATGAACAAAAGAGAATGAGCAAAATTTAAAGAATTAAAAAATATACCCTATTTATTTTTTATTTCAGTTAATTATTTTTTAAAGAAAATAATAGCTGGGACAACAGGAACTCTAGATGACAGTTTGGACAAATTAAAACTATTTATTTTGTCCAAACTTTCAACTATTTTAAGAATAAATAATTTCTTTATCTTTCTATTCTTTTTATATACCATGTCCCTTCAGAACCTAGGTGATCATGGCTCTTCACCTACCCCCATCCCTTTTAGCTCTCTATAAGTTTTGTCCCTCTGCCACCACCCCCAGACCACGTTCTGTCATCCACTTTCTTAAACCCGCCAGGTATGTCATGTGTTGCTTTGTCTCTCTTTCCTTCAACCTGTGAGTATCAGATTCTCCAAGCCCTCCTTTCTCATTACGTGTCCCAGAAATTTCATCTACTTTTCCTGATGTTAAGTATCTCTCCATCATTGCTCACATGCCCAGTCCATGATATCCTTAGCATCCTTTTGTAGAATCATACCTCCATTGCCTTGAGTCTTCATTTTTTTTTGCTGCCATAGAGAAGGACAAATGTCATGTAGCAGGTCAGTACTCTTTTCTTTGTTACCAAAGAAATCCTCCTGTCTTGCAACACTCTGCCCAGCTTTTGGAATGCATCCTTGGCCTTCCTAATATGTCTTCAGATTTCAGTGTCGCACTTAACATTCTTCGTCAAAACACTTTCCAGATATTTAAACTTCTGCCCCTGCTTGATTTTAGTGTCCCCAAACTGCAAATTGTATTTTGAATGCATCATTAAAGAAAAAGTTTAAATTTAATATTCATTGATGAAAAAAGTCCAATTTAAAATGTGATTCAACTGGTGATATACATTCATCATTTCGCCAGTAATAAAATTTTTGATGTGTCAGACCCAACCATTTTGAAGGAAATGAACACAGTATACCTTCCTTTCGATTTGTGTGCATCTCAAGTTGCATGTGCATAACTGATTATTAAAAACAAAATATTACTCTACAAGGAGGGGTAAATTTCATTTTTTCTTCTTTTTAAAAAAAAAAAAAAAAAAAAAGTTTATTTTCACTGGTATTTCATCCACTAAATTTTTCAAATTAGAAATTTGTTTTTGTGAACCTTTAAAAATAATTAAAAAAATAAATAAAATAAATAAATAATAACAATAATAAAAGGTTTAAATATATGAACAATACACATTCAGAAGTAGTATATGCAGTCATTCAGGACTGTAATACAAGATGTCACAGTTACATGGACCAAGTACAAGAAGAGATACAGACATGAAGGTATTGTGATACTGAAAATAAGACATGCAAAAGTTATAAGCTATGATAGGAAACAGAATTAACTGTTTTTATTGATGGAAAAAAATACTAAAATTGCATAAAGGCTATTTATATAAGGTAACCCAAAAAGTCCTTTTACTTTATGTGGGAAGATACATAAGTGATTGCATCATGTGCCATAGCTCAAGCAGCAGTGAGGAAACATGTCAAAGCAAATTGTCCAGAGTTGTTAGATTTATAACTTTAAGGTGGGCTTCTCCTCAGTCGTATCAAGTCACCGAATACATTAAGCCTTTAAGGATAACATTATATGTGAATGCATGCCAGACACTGGTTCCAGAATTTCAGGTCAGGAGATCTGTCTCTGTGATGAACTCTGCAGTGGTTGGCCACAGGTCCTGAATGATGAGACCCGGAAGGCAGCCACTGAGAACAACAGCCAAAACTGTGGCGAGTCTGCTGTGCATTTCCAAGTTTCTGATGAAACAGTCAGAGTTCACCTGCACCACACAGAGAAGGCAAACAAATTGAGAAAGTGGGGTACTCCACACACTGTTGAAAGCCAACAAGCAACAACAAGTGACAGTGTTTCTCATTGCTTTCTTGGTACTGCAATGTATCCATATTTGATAAAGTGGCAAAAAGTGGATCTTATATGATACTCCCAAGCATGTCAGATATTGGTTGTCACAGTGGGACCCTATTTTGTGCCTCACACCACAAGACCACCTTTACACGCTCTGTAGGACTAGTCAACAAGTAGTGCACTATGTGCTGCTACCAATGGCTAAACCATCACTGTGGAGATGTACTTGTAGCAGTTGGACCATGTGCAACAAGCACTGAATCAGAAGGAGCCAGCATTGGTCAATCACAAGGTCGTACTGTTCCTCCATGATAATACCAAGCCTCATATGGTACAAGTGGCCAGGAATACATACCATAGCGCAACTTGGCTGAGAGACACTGTGCCATACACATTACTCCCCAAAACTTGTGTCAACAAATTACCTCTTCCCTTACCTGGACTTTTGTGGGAAATCTTCAAAAATGAGGCAAACTTGTGGCAGGCACTCAGACATCCAAAATGCCTAAATTTTGCTGTCAGGGCATTGAACTGCTGGAGTTATGTTGGCAAAAGTTTCTGGATGACAATGAGGATTACTTTGAGAACTAACAGTGTGTCAAGTTTGTTGTATACCTTTTGTTCTGATAAATAAAAACGACAAGGACTATTTTGGTTGCCTTGTATATTTAAGCACATCAAAAATTATAATCAGTATTTAGTGTGGCACCTATTGGCACAAACTATAGTCTCAACTTCATGTGAAATAGAGGCATATAATTTAAAAAATTTTTCATCATTCAATGTTCTGCTCTTCTTGCCACTAAACGCAAAGCGCTTACAAGATTTTGATTTTCTTTTATACACCAGAGTTTTTAACTCTCTTCACAAATACAGTTATATTATGGTCATGGATTTGGGAAGGCCAATCTTGTAACACTAATGTCTGCATAAGTGAAATATTTTTTTTGTTACACATGTATTGCAAGGTGATTCTTCACACTGGGATATTTCACTTTTTACTGTATCTGGTAATATAATGTATTTTTTTTTCTGTTCAGTGTTCCATCAATTTTTATCAACTTTTTGTACCATTGCCTTTGAAGTAGCCCTCAAATCATTAGACCACTCCAAGAAATGTTACTGTCTTTGTTGCATATTTTGGATGGTCTTATGTACAAATTGGTCTTCTGACATACTCTCTTGTATTATAATTCAGTTCTATTTTGCTTTCATCACAATACACTTGCCCATTTTTCATTATCTCATAGCAGATATTCTTTCACCCAGTGTTTTCAGCTCATTCAATGTTTTTTTTGTTTTGTTTATTTTAGTTAATAGTGCCTTTTTTTGCTGCAATGCATCCATTTAGATTACTATTAAATAGTATCATTCTTATTGTATGAGTTTACTCTTCAGTAGTAATGCTGCTTTTATCCATTACTTGATGAGCTGTTAATTTTGAGTTGGATACTGATAACATTATTAGCTTTCTTTAATCTTTTGTCTTTTTCATATTCAAAAATGTCTCCAGCATTGGTATACTTCTTTGGGATGCCATGGACAGCATGCCTTCATGTTCCAAGCTCTTTAGTGATTTTATATTGACTCATTCTTTGTAGCATTTCAATAGTTTTCATCCTCTTCATTAAACTCAATCTTTCCATTTTCAAAGTTGAATCACTTGTGATAAAAAGACAAGAGTGAAGGCTTCAGACTGTGTTTTTGATCATTTAACAGAAAATGCAGGTGTATCTTAATCTGGGATTTTAACCTTGAGGTGGGTCCAGTGGATCATAACCTTTAGATGTCTTTTTTTCAATATCACAATGCATTCAGGTCTGTTTCTCCTCTCATACTGGCTTGAGAACAAATCATGTTGAAATGCCAGTTCTCATACAATAACCACAGTTAAGCAACATTGAGCCTGGTCAATATCTGGATAATTGACTGCTTGGAAATACCAGTTGCTCTAAGACTGGATGTGCAGGTTGTGTGATGGATAATGGCTTGAAATTAGAAATCAGCTGTGTTCAAATTCCAGCCAGGTTCATTATATTCACTTACATACACTTGGGAAAGGTATAAATCTGCCTCTTATTCCCACAGCTATAGGTTAATAAGTAGAACTTGTATCAGTAAATCACTATTACTGCCAAAAAATTCTCATAATCTAAAAATATTTTCTGGCTTTAAATAACCATCAAAATCTGACAAAAAAAAACAAAACAAACAAATCAAACTCCTTTCATAATGTGTTCATGTAAACATCACAACTTACATTACAGTCCTGAATGACTACATATACTACTCATGAAAATACAGTGTTGAATATTTACAATTAATAAAAATTAAGCAAATTGTTTTTTTAATGAGGTAGCTCTTTTTTTTTTTATTTCCACTGTAGATGACTACCTTAACTAATTTTTTAACAGGTAAAAACTTGTTTCAATGAGAATAAAATTAATTAATTGAATGTGAAGGAGCTCATGAAAATAAATATATTCAAACTGAGGAGGGACATTTTGATTTAATGTTTTTCAATATTTTTCTTTTCAGTTTTTGCTTAAAATACATTTGCAATTTTATGTTTAACTTGATAATATGAATTTATTATAGTCTATTAAAACATTCTATAGAAAATTGAATTTCTGTAAGTATTGTGTTATTTTAAATAAATTATTAACTATTAAATCAAAAAGGTTAATTCATTTAATTAAAAGATTTATAAATTCTACAAAGCAAGATATGATAATATAATCATAACAACTAAGAGCTTGTTGTATAAACTGATCTTATCTAAAACAAGTAATCCAACTAAAACAATGACTTTTCTTTTTCAAAGAGCTATAACTGATATAAATATCACAAATTCACTTTCATTTAAAAGTTACAGATGTTGAAATATTTAATGTATTTTCCATAATTGTAATTACAATTACCAAGACAACTTTATTAAATTTAATCTACAACACTCATCTCATATATAAAAGCATCAGACTGTAGAATGGTGCTTATTAGTCTTGCAAACAATACTTTAATGAGTTGAGACCTCATTGGGTGCCTATATTTGTGGCCTTATGACAGGCTAATCTTAGAAAATATCTGAGAAAAAAAAGATTGCCTTCTTACAGAACATTTGCTGCTTATTAAAAAGATTTAACAAATTGGTAAGACATGTAAATGAAATGCAGTATATAAAAACAAGAATAAAGCATTTGTAAAAAATAATGTTTGTAGCAAGAAATTACATGTAAATGTATTTGGTTAAAATAAACTGCATGATAGCATACATTAATTGGCTGAAATCAAAGTAAGTTATTGATAAACTCTTTTGTCCCTTTTTGATTTTGAAGTCAGTAGAATATAGAACCTACTAGACATTAATATCTCAGATTTGAAGAAATAGATTGTTGGTCAAGTTAATTATATGACTGTCAACATTATCACAAAGTCCAACATGCAAAGCACCTAATGAGGAATGAACTATGAAAACTGAGCAATAAATATAGCATGTTAACTGCTGAATTTTAGCTGATATTCTCCATGTTGTGTGGAATATTGTTTCAGTCTTTTGCTAAGCAATTTATTTCTTGTTTGGTTCTAAGACAAGTATGAAAGTACTTTAATGGCAGCACATAACACAATTGAAGCTGTGGTGAGAAAGACATGAAATGAATGTTCTATCCTCTTAACACAGCTTCATTAAACAAGCTAAAATTGTGAAACTTTTTTTTTAACAAAAAAAAAAACAAAAACAAAAACAAAACACAACTAAATTTTCCTTATCTTCATGTAATCATCAAAATAAATAAATAAAACAAAGTTCACAATGGTAGGATGGTGATTTAATAAAAGTTTGCAAATGAAGTTTCTTTCTCTTATGAATGTGTTGTCTACTTGATTATACACTTGTATTTAATCAAATTGTAAATTATGCTGTGAAAGCCCAATAACTATAAGAAATCTTAAAAACAACAGCAGTGAAAGTGGATGCTAAATTAAAGAGATTAGTGATATTAAAAGAAGTCTAACAATTATGTAAATAGACTGAGAACTGCAAACTATTATCATGTAGATATAGCTGCACTTTAATATTTCCTATAACAATCTCACTAATAGATTTGTGGCTTTGTTTTATTTATTTATTTTGATGATTACATGAAGATAAGGAAAATTTAGTTGTATTTTTTTTTTTTTTTTTTTTTTTTGTTAAAAAAAAAAAGTTTCACAATTTTAGCTTGTTTAATGAAGCTGTGTTAAGAGGATAGAACATTCATTTCATGTCTTTCTCACCACAACTTCAATTGTGTTATGTGCTGCTATTAAAGTACTTTCATACAACAAAACAAAAACAAAATAGTTTGTAGGTTATACATTTTCATCTGCACAATAATAATAATCTCTGTAGAATAGCGCATGTGCTCAAAATGACCCTTAGTTTAATTGAAAAACAAAACAACTGAAAATAAAGAAACAAACTTGTACTTTCTATCAGCCTGAAAATATCCACTTCCAAAATACACCAGTTAAATCATGTTGACCGATTGTTATACTGTCTTCAAGAATTATTTTTATAGAAATTCTATGAGAAAGTATATGTAAACAGAAATAGGAGTATATCCTCATAAATAATAATAGAGCTGGATGGATCAATAACCATTTTAATATAATAAATCTTCACAAGCTTTCAGAGAAGTGAACTCGGAGTAAGTAGTCAACTTAAAAAATATATAGAAAAATACATAATTGTTATTTATTATAAAAACAACTGTGTGTGACTATATCCTCTTTTGTTGAATAATTTATTTGGATATAAACTATCAAGAGTAATCAATTTTTATAACAGCACCAAGGGGAAAAAACATTTTTAAACAACATAAAACTAATGTTTAGCAAATTTCCAATAGAGAAAGTGGAAACAGTACTGTCTTGTAATGTCATTTTTTTTTTAAACATTTCAACAGCTATCTTAAATTATGTTATTAACAAAATGTATTTATACAGGCTGAAAGCAATGAAATCCATTGATAGTAATATATAATATCTAAATCAAAAGTATACAAATACAAACAGGTATTTAAGTGTTGGCTTTAAAAATAGATGTCCTGTTATGAAAACAATTTCTCAGTAGATAGTTGAATCACTCAAGTAACTGAGATTATCAGTTTTATTTCTATCAAGCAAACTAAAGACATCTGATTATAAATGTTCAATTGAATAGAGTTGTAGGACAAACAAAATTACAGTAAAGCATTAATCTCAGTCACATTATTACAGCTAGAATTGATACAAATCAAAAACTATAACAATATCAAACTTAAAAAATAGTTCTTAACTGCATTGCTAAATGAGTATTGCTGGTTTTATATAAATTTTTGTCTGGTTTTATATTACAATCAAGACAAGACAAGTTTTCTTTTATTAAGAGCATAACAGTATGGATTCATAACTTTCACAACACAAGTAGCTTCAGCTAAAATTCAAATTATATTTGATAATTCCATATTCTATGATGATGCAATCTTGCACCTCCTGATTTTATATACCACATATTAATTTGAAAGTAACCTTAAACAATTATTTATAAAAAGGAGCAAGCTAATACTTTACTATTTGCTAACATGCATTTTATATAGCCTATAAAATAACAGACCATCTTTAATAAATAGAAAGTTATTTACAACTGTCATTTTCCCTATGCTCTTATTCTAAAATAATATCCAGTTCTAGTTATTAAGCAAGTTCCCAGACACCTGAGAGTTACTTTGCTACATAATCAATTTTTACATGCATTTATGATTTTTACAATTACAGACTATTCAGTTGAAAGAATTTTACAAAGCAGAATCAATGATTTTGGATAAAAAAAAAAAAAAAAAAAAAAAAAAAAAAAAAACATGAGATAGAAATCAGGATAGAAAAATAATACAGAAAATCATACTGCATTAATTTCTTTTGCTTTTCAAATTTCCAGACAAAAGCAAAAATGTACTTGAAAATTTGCTTCTGGCAAAAAAATTTTATTTTATTGTTTTATTTTTATTTACATAGAATAAAGCAATCAAGCATAAGAAATTGTATATTGCTTCATTAATTCTTAATTATGACAAAATTGTAGAAAATTGGTCATCAACATATCTTGCGAAAAAGTATAAATCCCCAGGAAAATTTAGGTTGGATTTAATAATAGAAATCAAACCTGAAGATAAATTATTATAAGATAAATTGAGTTACACTTTGAATGGAAAACAAGATTAAGATTTCATAATGGACAGGGAAGAAAAATTTGTATTTTTTTTTTCCCCTTTTTTTATAGCAACCATGTGAAATCAGTTCCAATTAACTTGGATTTTCTAATGACCAAGCTGTCTCAGGTGTTTGTGTTTATAAGGACTGAATAGTTATGGCCAAAGATATTGAAAACTTGCAATTTAAGTACCAATAGAGAAAGACAATATAACTTCCTAAAAGAATATTTTTGAATTTCCTTAGGTAAAAATGATGACAATAACATTCAAAACTTTTAGCAACACTATAAGTACATTTACAAAAAATAATCTCAATTGTACAGATTCTAACAAGTCTTCCTCTTTATTCCCATGTTAAATGTTCCTCACACAAAATGTTAGTGAGACAGTCAAGAGAAACTTAGACAATATCAAATCTATATAAACTCATTTACTTCATAACATAAAGAATGTACAGTTATTACTAGCTTTATTTTTTTCAAGCTTAATCTTGTAATGAATATCTGCAACTTAGTAATAGTTAGAGATCATTCAACTTTGAGCCCTACCAAATAATTGCTATGCTATGCTATACTTACAAGTGCATAATCCTGCTTATAGATGAAGGTTTTTATTCATTAGTCACTTAAAATAACAAATTTTGCTCTCAAGATCAGTTTTCCTATGACATGAGAACTGATACAAGAATAAAGAGTAAAAGCTATAAGGACAGAGGGGTGTGTGTGTGTGTATAAAAACAATATATCATTTTATACATGAACAGTATTTAGAAAAATGGTATGACAAACTGGGAAAAAGTTTTTGTGACAATGAAATCTGAAGTCTGATGAAATCCTAATGGAGTAAAGATGTCACAAAACCTTTTCCCCCACCAATTTGTCATATATATATATATATATATATATATATATATATAAGGCACACATATGAACCAAGCCTTAGCTTTGCAAAGAATAATAAAATTAGTCTTTTACACTTCAAAAGAAATTATATGCTTTATTAAGTCATTCAACTAAAAATCAATACTGGCAACAATAGTTTCACACCTGATAAGCTACAAAATAAGGTCATCTAAGCAGAAAAATATTAAATATGATGAAGAACTGAATATTAAGTTTTTTTCCTTCAAGTTGTGAAAGTATGGCAGAATTATCTGTTGAATATTGAGGATGCATATTCGTGCAACTGCTGCGTTCCTGTACCTAGCAAATTATGTGCATACAGAAATGTAATAATAGCTGAAACAAAGTAATAACAATAATAATGTAAAGAAAGTGTTCAAATTTTGATGCTTAAAATTGGCCAAAGAATGCCTACTATAAAAATAATAATTAAAACTGGATGAAAGTGTTTGGAGACAAATTAAAATCCATTAACAAATCAAAGAATACTCAACTGTCAGTAGCAGTTACTGACAATAATAAGCAGATGAGCTAGTAGACAGTGATGACTGCAATGAGAAAAATAATGTTTTACCTGGGTCTTATACTACTTTCATGCCAAATCAAAAAGTAAGTTTTCATACAAATCCAGCTCCAAATACGTCATAAAATGTAAAAGATGTTTCAATGAAAAGAACTATGAATACATTATCTCAAATGAAAAATAATTTATAGTCAGTATAGACAAATAGGCACAGATATAGTACAAAATATATTTTTCAATCTGAAAGATGTAGAATAATATCTTTAACTATCTATTTCCTAAATATATGCAAATGCTATGATCTTTACAAAATTCAACACTATATCAAGGAACACATTGCCTACATAAACTGTATTTCTCCATGGCAAAGACATTATATATACATGCACAAATCTCAAGTAAAATACATTACAGTGACCAAGTAGAAGATAGACACTTAATAGGAAAAACTTTAAAAAAAAAAACTAAGACAATAATATCTCACTCTAAGCTGGAAGTAATTAAGCATGAAAAGTAAAAACTGAGTTTCTCATCCACTGCAAGCACAGATCTTATTTGTCACAAATTTCATCACCAAGTGAATGCAAATATATTAAATCAATTTTCATGGAGAAAATTTAATACAATGCACAAATATACTTGAGAATAATAGAAATCTTTGTGAACTTATGCTCCATTTTCATGTATTTTCCTTCAGATTATGTTAAAAACATTATCTTATTACATTAAAACAAATATATAATCTGCCTTATTTTGAAATAGGCAATATAATTGAATTAACAAAAGTATCAGCTTTCATTTTAAAATCAGGTAGAAAATTTTAAGGAAAACAATAATGTCAAAATTGATTTCATTATATTCTATGTCAGAACAGATATAAAAATGTGTCACTTCTTTCAGTCACCAATACCACTCCTATATCTGCCTCAGAAAAATAGCTGTCTCACAAAGGATTCTATAATAGATGTGGAGCCTCCACATTCAGGAAGCAAAGTCATGATAATGATGAGAATGCTGAATGCAATAAAATTCTACTTTTTACTGTTTTTCAGTCAAAAGAATAGGGTTTGAATATCTGGGGTATTATTTTTTTAACTATGTTGGCAATAAGAAAAAAATAGTAATGATTTTTCAAAGTAAGCAGGCTATTTCCATTTTGAGGACACTCTTAGACAATATGGTTTTATGCATGACTGAGCTAAGATTAATAATAACAACTTGGGATATTTGTTGAGGAAAAACATTTCTTTCAAACAAAAGTTTGTTTATCTATGCTTTTTAAAGTATTACTTTTATGTTATCCAAATTGTATAGGAAAATAGGATGTGAATAAAACATGTGATTTCATTAGTTATGACTGTATAAAAAAATACCTATAATAAATGTATAAATCAAAATGCATCATTTTTAATATATATTTATACATGGTTGAATTTATTGCTTTTATAAATTTTTATGCATGGTTACTTCTATTTTATGGATCTGAAACTAATGTAGCAATTCTGGTAAAGTATGAAACACCAAAAAGGGGGTGAACAATAGTTTAAAAACATTTTTAAATAACAATTTTACTGCTTTGTACACCTACAACAAGTTATATACAATGTTATTTAAGCAATAACAGGCTTTTTATAAATTTGAAAACAATGTAAAATTGATGGCCTATGTGCAGACATTCCTCCCATAAAAAAACTGTGCCTAAAGTTTCCTTATTCAAAATCAATCCTCTGTTAAAACATTCCTGTGCCTTTTTTCTATTAGAATATGAAAGTTATTGATCAATTCTCATTTCTTTACATTCATGAGAGTATAAATAAAGTGCCAAAAAATTAGATAGCAATTTACTGATGTACTGATATAGTATATTAATGTGCACTTAAGCAAAATGGCTGGACATAAATACATGTTTTATGCTGTTTAATTGACAATGAAACCATGCTTCATGGGTTGATTTTTTTTATTATAATATCAGTTTAACTCTTAACCATTTCTTTGTTCTGATAGGTTCTTCAAGACTCTGGGCATTAGAAATTGCATTACATGTTCTGATGCATTAACTACTTTGAATGAGTTTAGCTTGCAGATGTGTAAAAAAAGAATTTTGTACTGCATTGTCCAAGCCACAACCACAAAACAATTTCATTTTCATTATACGATATTCAAATGTTAATGATGGTCCAAAATCCCATTTTAATCTAGGTAATATTGAGTAAACTCTTTTTTCTTTTTTTCGTTTTTTAGATAAAAAGAAAGAGTTCAAGCCACATCTAATATAACCCAGTAAATTCTATTTCAAAACTAACTTTTGAATGTAAACAAATTGTAAAAACTTAATCAAAAACAGAAAAAGTAGCAGAAAAAAAGTCAATCAAAAATGTGTTTTGTGAGAAAAAGCATGTTTTTTTATTATTTCTTTTTATTCTATTTTATTTATTCATTCTCTCTACATTGGTTTCATCATTTTCTCCCTCAAGACTATAATCTTGAAAGCCTATAAATACTTGATTTAGAATTATATTGATTTCTTCACTGCAATTATAAACAGGCCAGACTGCAAAGAGCACGGGTCATCTTGATATATACTAAAAGCTGGATATAATCATTAACAATGGCATTTTTCCATAAATTGCCTTAACAACTGAGGGATTTCAGATACACTCCTTAGCTAAAGCCATACCATATTTTGCTCAAATTACATAAAATCTCATTTTGTAAACTATGATTATACAGATGTTTCTAAATAATAGAGGATTAAGAGTAATTCATAAATTAAGTTTTGCAGAATTCTAAAAAGAATTATTTCATTCTAAGTCAGTTCATTATAACAAATTATTAAAAAAAATACAAATTATAAAATTTAAGACCTTAAATAAACATCATTGTAGATAATACAATATAAATTTGTATATTATAATGGAAAGAAAATTTTGAAATCATGAAGTAAATAATACAGCTGAGGAACATATTGGAGATTGTTTTGAAATTTGTTATTTTTTAAATTAAATTTTGATATATAAAATATTTCAAGTTTTAATATTTTGTATATAGAGATAAGTATTTATAATTTTATATATAAATATTAAAACAAACACAAACAAATCAATAAATGTTGAATAAATTATCTTCATATAAACTTTTTTTAAATTATTTATTTTGGATTACGACCTTAGATTATAAAAACAAAAATTAGTAAAAAAAAAATTTGTGAACAATTTTATTCTATTATTTACATAGGTTTGTCCAAATGTCACATGACATCAATCATAATTAAGTCATCCATACAAGCTGGTGATGAAGAGTATTTGCTATAAATTTACTGTAGTTCCAATTATCCGTTTATCTTAGGTTATACAAAACAGAAGATAATTTTTATATAATGTAAGACATTATCTTGAGAAAGGATAAACTACAGCATTTCAATAATGCTTGCCACAAAAAGGATTTCCTCCATTGAATCCTCATGGTTACTAATATTGGCAGAAAATTATATTTCCTGATTCTTTCAATAATTCAATTTGGTTAAAGTACAAATGTAAATATGGCACCAAACCTGTTTTTATTATATAATCAATGAATTATTATAATTTTTTTCATGGCTGGCAGTTTTATGATTTATCAGCAGCATTCTTAACTGGAGATATGAATAATAAAAGTTGCTGACTTTTTGCAAGCATTAAAAAGCAAAATCCATAACCCCTAGTTTAAACATTTTTTTCTATAAAATAAGCTGGTATTCAGTAAAAAGCAATTCCACTCAGTCAGACAGAGGTCCTCATTGTTCTGTAAATAAATAGAAAGCTATAATAAAATTATCTTGGAAAGAAGTTTGTTTCTACAAAAAGGTAAAAATGACAAGCAATTTATCAAAGAAAAGTATGAAATGTGTGTGTGTGTGTGTGTAACTGAAATATTTAAAATGTCTAACAACACTTTTCGATAGACTTAATTAAAAATTCTAACTTAGAAAAAAAATGCAATGCAACCTTAGAGGCAATCACCATGTCCAGTAACTAAATGTAGGCAGTGGCATTGACCCTGCAGCCCTGCAGGAAGAAGTAAAGCAACACGACCTATTATACACACTGAACTGTGTTCATCACAATGGATAATTCCATGTGGTCTGTATACAACCTGCTGTTGCTTTTCTGGTTGAAGTGCTTCTTGTGATGAGCAAGTGCTTTGATCAAATTACATGGTTTTTCTGGGTCCAACAACATGAAATGCACTATCTTCATTGTGATTGACTTGCAACTGATGTCCTCCTGTAGCCTATATCTTATATTGCTCAACAATACTTCTCATCAACTTGATGAGTTGAAGATGTCTTGGACCTACTGAATGAACTCTACCATCATAATGTCTGACTGCTTAAAATTTCTTTTTATACACTCATGACATATTGTTAAGCATGGTTGGCCTCTTCCTGTATCATACTTGAAGCTGCAGCATTAAGGCTCTCAATAGATCTAAAAGAAATGACTATACAGCGAAACTTTGGTTCTCAAACATCTCACAGGTTGAACAAACCGGTTTTCAAACAGAAAATCCAAGATGAAAATGCTTCAGTTATCGAACAACATTGCCAAACTAAGTTGACCAGAATGGAATTATTTCCGAGTCGACCATCGTATTGTATACATTCATGTGTTGTACTGTGCTTTTCCAATTTTATTGTACTGTGCTTTTTTTTCTTTCTCTTCATTAGTACTCAGTTGTGGCTCCAAAGAAAGCTAGCAGTGATACTGGTAAAGGAAAAAGAAAAATTGAGAGAAAAACAATTATTGATGATATTGTCCTTTCCTACTCAATTCAGTATGGCAAAATCAACAATCTATACTATTCTTATAAATAAAGAGACAATAATGTCTTTCCTTCCGCTTTCCAAACAATATCATCCCTTTCCTTTCCCTTCCAAGCCATCTTCCACTTAGGCCATCAACTCTCCTACTGGAAAATTGAAGTGTTTGTCTATATTTCATCTATTTAGTATTGGTTTATTTATTTTTTCTTAGATTTAATGATTTTGAATAGTTTTGTGTATAAACCTGTGTACAATGTACTTTTGTAAAAGTTTAAATAAGCAATTATCTTGGGACCAGAAACAGATTAATCCATTTTACAGTAATTCCTATTGGAAAAATAGTTCTGGTTAACAAACATTTCAGGTTATGAATGGGTTTCAGCAACAAATTAAATTTGTGAACTGAGGTTCCACTGTATCAAGATATCTTCCATTTATGACATATTAAAAAAGTACTTTCTTAAATATACCCTATAATATGCATACAGAGACATAAATGGTGCTGAAAAAGACTAATCTGATCTATAGAGTAAACAACAGATTTTATTTTAGAATCCTTCTTGGTTGAGTCGAGAACTTTTCAGCAATCTCTTGACAGAGATAAAATAAATGTAAATTTACTTCCCTACTTTTTTCAGGATAAACTACAGATAGTTAAAACATTCTTAGTTATCTCAAAAGAACATATATTGGTTTCCAGATACTAATGTATTTTACTTGTATATTGAGGTACTTACTGCAATCATAAATTCCAAAATTAATCCTAGATTTAAAAAGAAAACAAAAAAAAAAACAAATAGCTATATAAAAATAAAATGTGCAAAAATTAATGACATGCTACTTCCAATAAGACTCAAGCCATCAGGATATGACTTTTCTCTACCTGAGATGTACTGTGGTATCTTTTTCTATTTTGTTGCAGCATCACAGCCTAGAAAAGATATTTTATGGCAAAAGCTTCCCAACAATAAAGTTTTTCTAAGCACACACGAACAGAGCATGTCTTACCTTATTGATAGAACACATGGCATATTTTTATATTTACCACAATGTTTCCCATTGAAAGTTGACTTAATTCCAGACAAACAAGTTTTTTTTTAGTATTCACAAGTGTTTTTTCATTATAACTTTTTAATCATTTTTACTCTAAGCAAGGAATTAAATAAACTAAGACACAAGAGGTTATTGAGAGTGAAATAAAACAAGAAAATGTTAATGAAGACAATAACAAAAAAAAACACACACACACACAATTCAAAAAGACAAATGATGTTGCATTTAAATTTTTGAAGACCATAACTGACAGGAAAGCAGAAAGCTTGAAAGAAGTTCCACAGTCAAGAAATGTGAGAGAAGAAACTATTAAAACAAAACTTCAACAGTAAAATGAGGAGATCTAGCTGCCAATATTGTACTATGCTTAAATTCACAAAGTTGGAGTACCAAAGAACAATCTCAATGAAAATATTTATAGAAAAGGCACAATGAAGCTACATTATGGCACTGAGAAAGTGATTGAAATAGAGATGCTAGGTCTTTGGATTTTGTCAAGAATCACAAAATATATAGCAGGAGCACCAGGCCAGATGTTTCAATAATATTCAAAGCAGGGATGAATGGTAGACCTCTAAACATGCAAGATGTATTGTTAGTAAAGCATGATTTGATTTTATTAGGAATTAAACTTGTTAGCCTAACAAGATCAAAGTAATCATAAAAGAAAATGATTGTGTTGTGTAACTAATATACAGATTTACTTCATTTTAACCAAAGTGCTTTTAATCAAAGTGATATTTTTGAATTTGGGTGTTGATTCTTGCTAAAAACAAATTTTAGGTTAAAAATTACTGAATTCAATAGTTAATCCTCAACATTTGATTTTCTTTACTGACAAGAATATTTAGTTTGATAATGCAGAAAAATCTAATATTTACTGAAGATGTCAATACCCACCAATAAGAAAATTTGAAACCTTACTGACTAGGTTCAAATACTATCACACAACTGATTTATTCTCCTATACATCACTTTTCTGCCACTATCATCAATCATTATCAAACAATATCAATGCGTATTTATTTATATGTTTCTTGTCACATCTGTAGTGAAAAGGGAGTTAAATCAATTTAAATTAATAAATTTATGAATGAATACTTCCTTTAGTGGTATTAATAATCTATACAAATAAAATATTTATCTGCATTTAAACAAAATTAGTTCCCGAGCAAAATGAAACTATTTAATTAATCAGTTCCCTTACACATTTCTTAGATTGCAATCTTATTTCTTCAAGACTTTCTTGTGAGGCATTCAGATACCTTTGTCTTAAGTGATTGACATGCTTCAACTTGGTTTTGAATTAGGGTTTGTTGTTCTGTTGATAATCTTTCTTTGGAGAGATATTTCCAATTTCCAATATATTAAACATATTAAATTTTTAACATTGAGATAAGATATTAAGCAAAACGTGATTTTATATAATACAAAGAGTAATCAATGAATTAGATACCATTGAATGTCTAAAAGCATATAAAGAGAATAGATTACTTAAATGGTTCATTAATTTTATTTATAAAATCATTATTTCCACTTTACTGAATCCCAATACATTATTTCAAGACTTTTGTATCATTGCATCTCACTATTAAAACTTTCTAACAATTTCTGTCATTTTTGACAGCATGAGTTCACTTGCTTGAATAAGAGCTTGGACATATTTGTTTCATAAATCCTACCCACAATATCACAGGTTATATAGACAGCTAGTTTTAAAAAAACAAGTTATTTAGCTGATACATATACATAAAACAAATTTTACAAGATTAAATATCAATGAAATGAGATCTTTAAAAAGAAATCATGACAAGTAGAATATGAAAGTTGGCCAACAGTCTGCTGCCATAGTTACTGAGCCAAGCCCTTGTTTTTGAGGGGAAAAAAATCAGATAAATACCTTTGCAAAGAAAGAATTCATGTAAAGAAAAAAAGAAAAAATACCCAAGGTAAGATTAAGGCACAAATTTTCAGTAGTCTTAGAATAGAAACCTACAAACATATATATATATATATATATATATATATATATATATATAATTCCTCTCCCAGGCTGCACAGCCAGATGAAATTAGATAGAAAAAAAAAAAAAAAAATGAACTGACTTCCCAAACTCAGTATTTCAATAACCAAAGATCAGAACATGGAGTTTGGAAAGTGGATGAGATGAAGAACTCTCATTATATATATATATATATATATATATATAGTATTTAGACAGTAGTCCTTCATTTATACACGTTTCATTAAAGACCACAGACAATGTACTTTGATTAAGCTTTTTATTTCATTTTTCTTGTGTTCAAACAAGTGTTTTCTTTATTATTATTAAAGCTTCCACTATTTTTAATCATTTTTACATGTAGATGAGGTAATTATGCTTGGATTTCCTACTAGTATGTTTTGGACGGAGTCTAGTAAGTTTAAAAAAGAAAAAGCCAACACTTAATAATATTAACTATGAATATGTCCACAATGTACCGTGTTTGGAAAATAAAACCTAACTCTAAAAACATACACACAACCCACACCCAATTAAATTGAAAAAATAAAATCATCCTTGATAATAGCTAAAGTATAGCTGAAAGTGTTTGGAATTCTAGAACATCTGAACAGTTTCTATACACTGTGTCCAAAAAAGAAAATACTTGTTCAAACACAAGAAAAATTAAATAAAAAGCTTAAGTACCTTGTCTGTCGTTTTTAATGAAATGTGTATATATCACACACACACAAAAAAGTAACAAGGGAAAATTGTAATAGAAATAATAGAAAATGAAGAATTTTAATCAATTCAAGAGCATATTCTTGATACAAATTTTAAGATAGTTATCATTAATTTTAAATCTACTACATTATGTTTATCTGTTAATTTATATTGGTAGAATCTATATTTGCTTTCAACAAAGTAACAAATTTTAAAGAAATATTGTAAAACTCCTCTCTGCTTAGTTTATTAATATATATTTTGTATATACACAAATTGAAAGAATTTGTATCTGAATGTTAATTATCCACAAGACTTAATAATTCTTTTATTATACAATTAATGTCTGTATCCAACATTTTTCTAAAAGGACATTTCTATTTTAGTTTTAAAAATCTTTTTAATAAAATGAAATAATGTAAAACATATGATTATTTTTCCATTTCAGTTCAATGTCGGAGCCAAATTATAAGTTACTGTGAAAGAAAGAAAGAAAAAAAACTCCCCAATTCCCTCTTCTTTTGAAAATAAAATAAATGATGACTGCAGTAAGCCATAAGCATAAGAGGATATAAATATTTTTTTTAAAATTAAATAAAATAAACTTCAAAGGGAAAATTGTTTCCACAAAAGGAATTCTGAGATTTTTTTCCAGAAAAAAAAAAAAAAAAAAAAAACAAGGTTAAAAATCTTTATCTTGTACACATACATGAACCAAAAAACTTCTGATTTCTGTAAAAATCAGATCTAGCTAGACCTTTTGTTCTACCCATTTCTAATAATATATAATACTTAAGTTATTTTGAGGACAGATTATGAATGCTCAGGACTTTTGTTTTTTCACTGATTTGAAGTGAGTGGGATGCTCTAAGAGAAACTTTAGTGACATCAGCAAACAATATCATCCCAAAGGAGAATGGATGACTGATGAGATTCTTGACATGATGCAAAGGAGACAGAAAACTAGAAAACCAGAAAAGATATGAGATGGAATACAGTAAACTATACAATTAAGCTATAGGCCACGGTCGATTTTCGTTTCATTCCATGGACATAAAATTTATATGAAAAAATTTTACTTGATTTCAGGAGTTTCGATGACAGAGTCTAAATCTAAAAAGTTCTCCAGGTGAGAATTGCGCATTTTTTTATAAATTGCATTTTAAATTGAATATTTTATCAGTAAATCTGAGCATAAAAATCAAGTAAGGGAGGTAATAATTGAGTAAATATGACGTTTCTTAGGCTAGTAGTTATCTCCCTTAAATTCAAAAATTTTAAAATACAGCGAAAATGAATTCCCTGAATAGTAATGAAGTATTTTTATTTCTGAATATTTGAAAAAGTTATTTAGTGATTTCTTTTACATTTTGTTTCAGATGGCGATGAAAACAATAGGTACAATTTGTATCATGCTAGCATGTATTTAAGAAATCAGATTATTTCTGTGGAATCACCAACATCTTGGCCTCCTAAGAGCAATAGTGTAACTACAGAATGTGCTATGAAGATAATTCCTGTAGAACTTTTTAATGCATTGGCATTGATGTGTGGTCTTTCTGATGAAGTTAAAATGAAGAATAGATTTATTACTGTGTCTGAGAAAGATAAGAGAAAGCTACTTGCCATAGCACAAGATATTCTGAACCTTTCTCACAGAGGAAATTTGTTTTTACCAAAGTATTATGCACTGGGAATGGCTGTTTGACACTGGACTGGTCAGTCAAAACTTATAGCCATTTTAAATGGGTTTGGGCACTCTATAAGCCACAGCACAACTCTAGAACTGGACATGGCTTTGGCTGAACAACAACTATCAAAAAGTAACATTCCAGAGGGTTTTAAAAAGAAAACTTTTACACATTTAGCCTGGGATAATAATGACTTTGGAGAAGAAACTCTGAGTGGTAAGGGAACAACCCATAATAAAAATGGGATCATAATGCAGTAGCTAACTTCTGATCACTTATCACATATTGAAGATGTCGCAATAGAAAAAGACCAGCCCCAAATGATCAGGAGTAAGAAGCGCAGTGTGATGCTAAATGAAGCGCCCATACCAGAATATTATGTGGCAAAAAGAGTAGGCCCTTTCCTACCTTCAGTTTCAATTGACAGCATTCAAAATGCTTTATTTAAATCATTTTGTGAGACCAAAACAAGCATTACTGATTTGGCTATGACCATAATCAATATGCACTGTGAAAGTGACAACCAAAACACTACTCCAATTCCAGGTTGGACAGGTTTCAATATTCTTTTATTACAGGAACAAATTCCACCCAAAAGCAATATTGGATATTTGCCTGTGGTCAATGGTAACCCAACTCAACTAAGTACTGTGAATGCAGTATTTTTGAAAAGTCTTGCTATTGCTGATGAGCTTGAAACTGAATGTATTGTATTAACATTTGATCTTGCATTTTATGCTAAAGCACAGCAAGTACGTTGGAATGATGCCATGTATATGCAAAAAACAGTTGTCAGACTTGGTGAGTTCCACACCTGCATGTCATTTCTCAGTGTCATTGAAAAGTGCTTTGAAGATTTGGCGCTAGCTGATGTCCTACTTGAAACTGGAACAGTGGCACAAGGATCACTACCTGGAGTCATGAAAGACAGGCACTATAATCGAAGTGTCAGAGTCATAAAAATTATGTCTGAAGCCTTAAGGAGGAAACTCCTATCTACTTTTATTGAAACACAAAGTGAAGAAGAAAAATCTAAATTCATTGGATTGTCTAAAAATTTATATTATGCTTTTCCCAAAACACAATTCCAAGATCTCTGCACATCAAATGATTTTAAAGAGTTTGAAAGCAAACTATCCTTATTTATTCAAGAGAGATACAGCCAATTTCCAACTTTTGCATTTTGGATGAGTTACTTGAATATGGCAGATTTGTTTTTAAATTTTATTCGTGCTACACGAACAGGAGATTGGGCCTTTCACCTTAAATCAGCAGCAGAAATGGTACCTTGGTATTTTGCATATGACCATTTGAACTATGCTAGATATCTTCCTGTTTATATCTATGAGATGCTTGCTGTTCCAGATACCCACCCTGCAATAGCAAAGCATCTTGCTGCTGGGGATTAAGTAGTTCAGCAACAAAACCAGTACCCCTTTAGTCCGACGACAATGGACCAGACGATTGAACAGACAATGAATAGAGATAGCGAGACCAGAGGTGGGCAGATTGGATTCTCAAATAATGCCAATGCTGTTCATCATTGGATTTTATCTTTTAATCAACATGCTCAAATCTCTAAAAACTGTACTGAAATGGCTGGAAAAGGAGAGGGCTGCCATAATAAAAAAGACCTGAGTAGTTCTCGATATAAAAAGGATGAAGCAGATATTCAGAGTGTCATGCAGACAATTGAGTCTATGCAAAATCCATTAACATTGCATCTGGCCAAGTAGCATCTTCTGAAATTAAAGATGACATTTTGACAACACATGAACAAGGCAGTAATATTTCTAATCAGTTTGTTCAACAACGACTAATTTTGAAAAATGTAGAGTTGAATGCACCATTAATGTTGTGGTAGGATCCACCTAATTTGCATAGTGGAGTACCGACCATATAAATATGGTTGGTACCGGGAAGGAAGGAAGGAATCACGAGATCCAACCAGAGACTCTGCCCGACTGCGACTCAGTCAACACACATTCCAGGAATGGTCTTCCCAGTAATATACAAATGACTATATGTAAATATTGTGTACACTTTCTTCTTTCAATACATTTTGTTCTAAGTACATTTTGTGTTGCATTATTATTCCATGCATTAGTCAAGTTTCAACAATTAAAATCAATGAAGATAAAAACTTAGTGATCTTCAGAAAAAGCATTCACAACAAAAGAGCAAGAAGGAAGCAGATTGCTTGAAAGCAGATAAAGACCTTCTCACTAGGCTTCTTATAGTAGCAAGAACCCGAAAAGTTGGAAGAAATTTTTTCACATTGCCTTTCAGAGTTCCAATCTAGCCTAAGTAACATTGATGGTTCTTTGCAGTGTACCAACAAAGCTGCATTATTTCATTATTTTCTTGTAAAGTTTCCTGATATGAAAATTAACAATATTCCAAAAAATGCAGCACTGATATTGGATGGAATGGCAGTAATACAACAGCTTGCAGACCATGTTCCATCAAGGTTTGGTGAGCTAAGTATTTATGTTTTTAGATATGTAATCAAGCTTGCTTCTACTTATATGTCATCAAGAGTTGACTTTGTCTGTGATAAGTACAATCCATGGAGTATTAAAGACTCTGACAGAAGATGCCATTTGATTACCCCATGCCACCTGTTACGTGCTCTGAATGAAAAACAGAAAACACCGGTACAATTTCAAAAATTCCTCATATCTGGTGAAAATAAAGAATCCCTCATCTTATTTAGGTTGATGCATTGGAAAAAATTGCCAGCAGAAGAATTTCATGGAAAAACTGATTGCTTCATTTAGCCAAGGATGTTTCATGCTGTGTCCTCATAGTGACACAAATGAAGTAATCACAGAAACTTTGCCAGAATTAACAACTGACCATGAAGAAGCCGATACCCTTCTTTTGCTTCATGCAAAGCATGCATCAACTGCTTTCCCTTCCATTATCATTAAGACTCCAGATACAGATGTTTTTCTTCTTTGCCTTGCTCATCAAAATTAATTAAGCTGTGATTTATATAAGGCTACTAATACCAACCGATCATCTTGTTTGATCTCTATTAAATCAGTTGCAAAGAAATGTGGACCTGCTCTTCCAAGTGCCTTACTTTCTTTGTATGCATTCACTAGCTGTGATACTGTTAGCTGCTTTAAGGGAAAGGGTAAAATAAAACCCTTTGAGTTAATGAAAGAAACAGGAATTTCTTCAAACTTTCACACTTTTAGGTTGCAACTGGCACCTGACAGATGATTTGTTCCAGCAACTAGAAAAATTTGTGTGCTGTCTATTTGGACAGAGAAATGTTTCTTCTGTAAATACTGTTCGTTTTAATATTTTTCATATGTCTGGAAAATTGGATAATACTCTACCACCTTGCCAAAATAGTTTATGGTTACATGCAAATTACCAGGCTGTAATTTGGCAACAATGTCTTCACATTAATATCAATGCTCCTTCTGCAACAAATCATGGCTGGAAATGTGAAGATCAAAAACTCGTTGTTCATTGGAGCAGCCTTCCTAAAACTCCATCTACCTTGATGAACTTAGTAAAGTGTAACTGTAAGAAGAACAGCTGTAACTACAGGCATTGTTCTTGTATTTGTCAAACACTGCCTTGTACCGACCTTTGCCAGTGTATAGATTGTTTTAATGTACTTAAAAAAATAATGAAAATAGAAGATTCTGACTCCTCAGAGGGCGAATGATAAGATGAGCTTGCAGGATTAGAGGACAATCAATTATTTTTCAATTCTTTTTATAAATGTATTACTTGATAACAATTATTTCAACATAACTGAAAAAAAAAAACTCTTATTACAATATTTTTTATATATATATAGTCAAAGTTAGTCTAAACATTAAGATTTCTATATCAGTCAATGTGTATGTGTGACAAAATTACATCAAAAAGTAAATGGCAGTCCAAAATGAAGAAAAGTCAATCACCAGAAGTATTTGAAAACAGTTCTTCCATCTATGATTTTTGAAAGGCACAAGATTTGGAAACATATATAAAGGTTTTTCATGTTTTTTTATCAAATTAATGTACATTGCAATGTTTTACGAGGTTATTCGAATTTGAGAAACTCACACAACAATAGAAAGTAACGTTTTCATTGTTATGGCTTTATGCAAGTCATTTTATTTGCTGAAAATTCCTGATTAAATAAATTAACACATAATATAAGAGCATAGATATATCAGCTTCTTGTTGATACACTTAAATGGGCTAAAAAACTTATTTAAAGTTCATTTTACATGAAATAAACCATGAAAATGAACTTTTTCCGTAAATGACACACCCTGTATTATCTCCCCTTTTCTGAAGCAGTGCACACATTTAGCCTGGAGATCTCTTCAGATTTTAAATCAGCACAAAAAATACTCCTAGAAACACTTGAAATTTTCTCATATGAATAAAATGTCAACAAACTCAAAATCTAAGCCCTTTTTTGGCCTCTGGCCCATAGCCTAAATGAAATAAGGACCAAATGCCGGCAGGCTAAAGAATAGTGGCTAAACAAAAAAATGTGCAGAAATAGAGAGAGTGATTACCACCAACAAAGGAGATTTGCTTCAATAAATAAGGGCACTAACAGAACAGAAGACGTGCTCATCAACAGGCTGCATAAAATCAAAGGATGGAAACTCATATTAGAGAAAGAAAAAATTCTTCATCTCTGGAGCGAATATATTGGAGAACTCTTCTACAACAATACACAGAACTACTGATGGGCCTGAAATTCTAAAAACCAAAGTAGAAGCTGTACTGGCCAAATTGAACAGAAACTAGGCAGCAGTGCCAGATGGAATTGTAACAGAAATGCTGACAGCCTTAGATGAATTTTGCATAGACAAAATTACAGAAATAATAAATGAAATCTAAAACAGCGGCGATATACCAGAAGATCTCAGCAGATTTATTTTCATAGCACTGCCTAAGAAACCAGGCACAAACAAAATGTGAACATCACCAAACAATCAGCCTAATGAGCCACATAACTCATCATCCATATTCTGATGAATAGAGTGCACAGCAGAATCAGGCCAGAGATAGAACAGTGTGTGTTCATTAAAGACACTGGAACAAGGAATGCAATATTCATGCTCAGGATGTTAACAGAAAGAGCAATGCAAATGCAGAAGGACATGCACCTATGTTTTATAGACTACACAAAGGTATTCGACAAAGTATGCCACAAAGATCTGTTGAAACTGCTCGGCAACCTTGATATATTTGGGAAAAATGATAGAATAATCAAGAACCTATACTGGCAGCAAACTGCCTGCATAAAGATAGAATGTGAGTTCAGTAGATATACAAAAAGAGCAAGAATCATGAGGCAAGGATGTGTCTTCTCACTGGACATTAAATCTACACAGCAAAGCAACTATGAAAGAACTGGAAATCCTACCAGGATACATCATTGGCAGTCACAATCTTAACAACATAAGATATGCAGATGACACAGTGATGATAACACACAGAAAGGAAATTACAAAACCTCCCACAGAAGGTAGTGAAGGAGAGCAAGAAGGAGGGACTAAGCATAAACTACAAGAAGACAGAATGCATGGTCATCAGTAAAAAGAAAAATGAGCCCGAAATGCGATTTACAGGTTGGGGACACTAAAATCAAACAGGCACAGAAATTTAAATATCTGGGAAGTGTTCTGACAGAGGATGGTAAGTGCGATGCTGAGATCCAAAGACATATTGGGATGGCCAAAGACACATTCCAAAACCTAGGCAGAGTATTTACAAGACAGGAGGATTTCATTGGTAACAAAGAAAAGAGTACTGAACTGCTTCATGATATCTGTCCTCCTTTATAGCAGCGAATGTTGGACGGTCTCCTCAAAGACAAAGAAGAGACTCAAGGCAACAGAGATAAAGAGAAAGGAGAGCTTAGAGAATCTGATACTCACAAGGTGAATAGAGGGAAAGCAAGACAAAGGAAAGTAATGTGTGACATATCTAGCAAACTTAAGCAAGTGGATGACAGAACAGGGCTTGGGAGAAGTAGCAAAAGGACAAAAATTTGAGAGCTACAAGGGATAGAGGGTAGTGGAGAGCCATGATCACTACATCCTGAAGGGACACTGCACATAAAAGAAGATATCAAGTTTTATCAAACCAGTAACTAGTACTAAGTTAAAATGTTTTCAAGCAACCGTTCATCATGCTTGAGTGATTTATAATAGCAAGAATTAATTTTTACCATGAAATGGTAATCATTTAATTGTAAGTTGTTTATTTCAATGATGGACATCCACATCATGTAGGAATATAAACATATTGATAGCGAATCAAGTACTGATGCTTCAATTCATTCAATCTACTCATTCTAAATATGGTATTCAAGTAAATCATATTAGGCTACTTAGTCAATAAATTTTCAGTAGCCTTTGGTGAAAAAACTATTTGGAGCAAAAAGTTTAGACATCAGGCAAACTGTAACATTTTATAAATCAGGAAATCCCTCAAAAGAAATATCAACTTTATCTGAGCAGAAAGATAAGAAACTTATGCCTAACTGAGCAGGTGGGATGCACAACAATTTGCAATAACTATACAAAAGCTAACAAACATACCTGATTCATTTTTGTTTTTTCTGATGAAAAAAAAAAGGTATTTTTATTCAAATCTTTCTTTCCTTCCCCAAGATTTACTCAGAGATAAGCAGACTATATTTATTCACACAAAAACAGATGGTTTATGCTTATTTTAAATTCATATTATCAGGTACAAGACTATAGCCGGTATAGGTTTTTAACAATTTCTTCTATTAGAATTAATCTAAGATACTTTGAGTAAACAAATGAAATACTTTTTAGTGCAGGAAAATATTTCTGTGATTGACTGTGTGCAATTATATTTAAGAATCAAAGTAGCTAGATATTGCTAACTTATTTCTAAAAATGTTGCTCATCCGCAGGACTCAACAGATGGTTTCTTAATGTTTTCATTGCAGCAGAAATCCATTTAAAGACAAAGTACTGTATCTGGGTTAAAAACTTCCCACCACACAGCTAGTACTGGTATCAGGGGTTATTACAGGTTTTCAAATGACAAAGGATACTAGATATGAAATACTTGGTTTAGATCAATTTGATCACGTCTACATTGAAAGCAACTTTAAAACCAACTACTTTAATAAAATAATGGGCAGTGTATAGATATGAGTTTGGGGTAAATATTGAGGAAAACCCAAGAGACGTTTAAAGAGTAACACAGGGACAGAATCTCATTTTTTCATAAACACATTTAAAAAATAAATAAAGTTAAAATTTAAGGATGTGGAAAAACATTTGTAAACAATTTATCCTCTCTTAAATAATGGATACTAAAAAAACATTCTTAGACAATTGCCCTCTAAATTTGGATTTTTGATTCCCACTAACTAGTAATATATCTTATCTAATATATAAAGCTCAAAATTTGTGCATGCATTCACTCAAATACATGAAAATTAGCAAAATATATAAAGTTACTAGCAACATGGCCTGGTGCTGCCTGTGCTTGATTCAAAAATTGTACGACTCATACAGCAATCCCTATCACTTGACTTAAAATATTTTTGCTCTTCCTTGCCTTTAAAGGAGTGCCCTTTGGCATGCTGATGTTGCTACATGCCTTACTTCTTGCCTATCTCACACTGCAAATTTTTTCTAAGCTGTATACTAAACATTAAATCTGTTACGAAAAAAGAACTAAAATGAACACAAAACGATCAGCTTTAAAAAAGAACTCGTAACTGGAAAAACCGAATGAAAAAAGAATGTTAACAACAAATACTTTTTCACACCCAACCCAGTTCTGCAGAATCAGAATCAACGTTGAGTTTAAGCAAGCGAATGAGCCAATTGGAGTAAAGTGCCATGCAGATTTAAATTTTTCCCACTTGTGATGAATGCAGCTATCGATTTTTTTTGCATGCTAGCATACTAGTTAACATTGATGTCAGTCAGCTGTTGGCTCTCACGATGGCCAATAGAATCTTCCTGCCTATTTGTGGCAGCCAGCTATAGGCTCTCACTCTGGCTAGTAGAAAATGGCTGCAAACTACATGAAAACTGCTATAGAAGCATGAAAAAAATCAATTATTCCCACTATCAATGGGAGTTGGGAAATACAAAGTCGGTCTTGGCCTTCCCACTAACTTGGAGCATGTGCATGTAAATTTTGGTGCAAATCCGTTGAAAATTGCAGCCATGCATTCATTACACACACACACACACACACACACCCTGCCTTTTATAGATAGAGATTTGTCCATTGATGTATGTAAATATGCAAATATTACATAAAGCTGTAACAGCAAATAGATGGTTTTTTTTGGGGGTTTTTTTTAAATAAAAAATAAAAAAAAATAACTGTATTTTATTTATTCGTTTCCTAGTTGGTCTTTTGTGATAAGTGACTATTTTTCTGATTACTTTCAGATATTCATTCAAATAAAATAATTTTCCTCCCTGTGGTAATGACCTGAGCATTTAGATCACAGATTGGGAGTAAATGGAAGTAATGTTGACATTTTTCAATGGCATATTTTGAAATTATAATATTAATATTTAAACTCATCAAATTTACTAATATAATTTTAGAGTATACTCATATTTCTCAAGGAAATGATTGCCTAGAACAGCAAAGGAAAAGGACTTAACCTACACAATACTGGGTATCATTGATAGTTGAAAAAAAAAAAAAAAAAAAAACAAACTATTCTGATATGGATATATATTAGTAGAAAAATAACTACCTTTGCTTATCCTTTTTCTCTATGCTTATGATAAAACTTAAAATGCTCATTTTTTTATTTGTAAATCATACTTTAAAGAGAACATTTCTTATTTACTTATAAAACATAGTGATAAGGATATTAGTCTATGATTCATTCCAAAGCAATATTTGTGATATACTAACTTCATTTTTATTACAAAGTTAAAAAAAAAAAAAAAAAAAAAAAAAAAAAAAGAAAAGCCAATTTCTAGGATTTTTTTTATTATTATTATGATAGTTCTGTTATAAAAATTTCTTTAATGGTTTAGATCAGGGTATTCTCAACCATGGGACATTTCAAGAAGGAGGGAAAAATCTTTTACCTTTTTTTTTTTTTTTTAAATTTTTTTTTATTTACACAATTTTGTTTATTGTTGGTCTTCTATTGAATGTTTTGTTTACTGAATTATGCTTCAGTTTATTTAATAATTAGATATAAATTAAAATAAATTACTGTAGATATATTCAAATTAAAAAAAAAAAAAAAAATCAAACATTTTCTATTGCTATTATTTGTAAAAACCTCTATAAAAATAAACCATGTGTAAATGTATCTATACTAATCTGAAAAAGAATGAAAATTTTCAGTATGTATATTATTTTCAATATACCTTTTGAGATGGACAATCTTGAAAAGTGGCGAAAATGACTTATGGTAAAAAAGGGTGTATTGAGTCAAAAAATAGTTGAGAATCACTTATCTAGATAATATATTTCATATGATATAGATAACATTTTTCACTTTTTAATTTCTTTTGATGACATATTCATTTTCAGTTTCTAAAACCATGTTGAATTTTATCAGTAATTAATTGAACTTGCTTATTTTTAACAATTCTATTTTCCTAGTTTTGCTAAAATCTAAAAATAAATATTCAATACAAACTTTATATTGATATAAAATTTATTTTGATTTTATAAGTAGTATCTTATCTATTACTAGTAAAATCTATGCTGCCCATGAGATATATACAATGGTCATAAATCAGATCGAGGTATTTAAGTACACAGTAACCAATATACAATTATAGAGTAACTGTGCGCAAAGAACAGAAAAACTAAACAATAGACATACAAGTCAAAATAGTTGCATGTGTTTGTGAACCAGGAGAGATTGTATAAAAGTTTAAAAGATTTCATTTAGATGCAAACTCTTAAAAAAATACCACAAAAGAAATGGCTTCAATAGAGATTCTAAAAGCAGATTTAATGAAGTAGTATTTATTTATGCATCAAAAAGAAAATTCATATTTTCATGAGAATATTTAGATAGATGAGAAATTTGAAATCAATACAAGGAATAAGTTTTTACTACAAACAAACTTGTCTATGGAACTGTTTATATTTCATTATTTCACTTAAATTTATATAATAAAGTTATATTTTAAAATATTTTTTCTTTAATCTAGAGATTTGCAGAAGTTGGGCTGTTTTGGTAGACCAATTATTCATGTTAACAATTAAACACATTTTAGTTGTTTTGTGAAAAATTACTAGTGCATACCGTCAGTATATAAAATGATTATATAGCTGTATTTAATACCAAGTACAATAGTAAAATGTTATTAGATGCAATATTCCCAAAGCAGAGAATAATGGTTTTAAAAATCAAGGTGATCCTTAACTCGAGTCTCAAAATTGATTTAAGACTGGGGGCAGACGATTAACATGTGAAAGTTTGTTGCTGCAATTTTATTTTTTTTTTTTTTTTAAAGAAATGTTTTACCTTTGGATTATAAGCTTATTTATTATTCAAGATACTGAAGTAAGCATAATGTTTATTTATTTTATTTGAATTTTACATATTCTATCATTAAACAAATTTTTACAATGCGAAATTCACAAGAATTTAAACTTTAAATTCTTAATTTGAAGAAAAATTTAAATTAACTTTAAATTTTAAAGTTAATTAAATTTAATATTTTTCTATATTTTTATTCAACAATGGCCATATTAAGTATAAAATTAATTTTTTATGAATAATTTATTTCTTTAAGAGGTATTTGTTTTTTTTAAAAAGTATGAACTTTTCTGTCCTTCATAAATAAATAGAAGACATGAAAAAATAAAAATGGAATGTTTTTCATTGTAAAATTAATGAAAAATAACACTTATAGAATTTATCACATGAAGATAATGCCAAAAATTAAATTCAATAATAAATTTGATATTTTTTACAACTATTCTTAAAAATATACCACAAATATGTAAAAGAGACGACATTGTCTTGTCATCATCTTTCTCATTTTACTTTTTTGCGATTATTTTTAAACAGCAAATTCACAAAAAAAATCTTAAGAATTTTGTCAATGAAGGTTAATTTAAATTTTTATTTATGATTTTGTTCTTCATAATAGCAAATTTTTTATTATAAAATTCATTTTTTAATGAATAATTTGTGTTTTCTTTATAACACATGAATACCGTCGTGTATAAAAAAAAAAAAAAATTAATACTTTTTTGTTTTTACACTGCAAATTTTCTTATTTTACTATACAGATATTTGCCCATTTGAAAAAAAATAATTTAATATTTTGTCTGATATTATACTTCATAACAGCAAATATACAGACTTAGAAATTTAAAAAAATTATTTATGGGTATTTAAAAAATATATGTTGAATTTTACTAGCATTCTTGTTAGAAATGTAAAAAACAAGTTACAAAAAAATTAATCAGTTTAATATTTTTCCAGTCAATTTAAAAAATATACTGTAAAAATATTAAACTGGTTATAATTTTGTGTAGGTAATCGTATTTTATGAGGGAGGAGGTGATTGATATGAAGTAAAGTATGATTATCCAAAATTTAATTTTCCAAACTCAAATTTCCATACCCAAATTCCTTCATCATGGTAGACCTTAGTCTCTAAAAGATTCTCACATTCATACAAATTTTAAATTTTAAATTCTGAAACCTAAATTCCAAAATCCCAACCCTTAGAATATAAGCACTATATAATTTTTACAAAATAGTAGTTAATATTTTTTTAATTTCAGTACCCCAAATCTTTCTCAAAATTGTCAAAAAGTGCTCTGTAATAGGTTGTTGTGGTAACTATGATGACCAAAATAAGGTTTGTGTATTTCATCTTCCCCAAGACTAGAATGAGCAAGGACAATGGTTAAAGACTATTCGAGAGAACACTCCTGACAAACCAAACACTGTTGTTTGTGAAAGGCATTTTCTATTTAATTATAAAAAAACGGTTATTAGAGGAAAAGTACAAAACAGAAATCTGCCATCAGTATTTGATTATTTGCCATTATCTAGTTCTCAACCAAAACCAAGAACAACAAATAAAACGTTTGCTTCTGTGTGAAATGTGCAAAATGATGAGTTGGCACAGATTCTAGTAAAGGACAAATCCTCAATCTTGAAAATTAATGTTGAATATTGATCAACAAGATTTTGTATCAGCAGTTACATGCTATAAATCAAACAATCAGTTCTTCAACCAATCTGATTTTTTCACTGGAGGTATTTCAATATTTTTAATTCAAATTTTTGAAGAATTGAGATTTGAATTTTGCCATTTTTTAAATTCTTGCGAATTTCGCATTGTAAAAATTTGTTTAATAATAGAATATGCAAAATTCAAATAAAATAAATAAACATTATGCTTGCTTCCGTATCTTAAATAATAAACTTATAATCCAAAAGGTGAAACATAAAAATTTCTTTAAAAAAAAAAAAATTCCAGCAACAAACTTTCATGTGTTAATCGCCTGTCCCCAGTCGCCTATTGGTCTTAAATCAATTTCGAGGCTCGAGTTAAAGATCATCTTGATTTTTAAAACCATTATTCTCTGCTTTGGGAATATTGCATCTAATAACATTTTCTATTGTACTTGGTATTAATCATATATATAATCATTTTATATATTGACGGTATGCACAAGTAAATTTTCACAAAACGAGTAAAATATGTTTAATTGTTAACATGAATAATTGGTCTACCAAAACAGCCCAACTTCTGCAAATCTCTAGATTAAAGAAAAAAATATTTAAAAATATAACTATATTATATAAATTTAAAAGAAATAATGAAATATAAACAGTTCCATAGACAAGCAAAAAGCAACATCCAATCAAAGCAATTTGATGGAATGACTATAAAAATAATGGGTAGATTTTAAGGCAATTTTGAAACTGACAAGTGTTTTGAAGTAATTCCCATTACAGTTGTAGAATGCAAAAAAGATCACAGATCACATAGGAGTTGATGTATTAGAAGTAGATACAGCAAGACTAATCAATTCTATAGAAGCAGAAGAAAGTGAAATAGGATTATTAAAAGGCTATAAAGCAAGCATTTGAGTAAAAGAAAATTATCACCCAAAATATATAGAGTCAAGAAAAGTTCCAATTCATATCCTACCTTTGATACAACAAGGCATACTAGAAAGAGTAACTCCAGGTGGTAGCAATTGGGTGTCACCGATAGTAGTGAGAAAGAAATCTGATGGAGATTTACCTGTTCTCAGGAATTGTTATTTAGTAGTAATTTAGGCTTCCATATGTCCGCCCCAAGTCATGGAACCCCAGTCGCATGATTGTAAGGCCTGGTATATGCATCGCCTTGTTTTAAACCCAATGATATTGATATAGCAACATTTTTTTTTCCAACTTATATTAGGTTGGTGCAAAAATAATGTCGTTTTCTCACATAGTAACATATGTGAGAAAACGACATTGTAATACATTGTTTTATTTGGGTTACAATTTTTCAGAATTTTAGGAGAATATATTTAAAGCTGAAGTTTTTGTAACCAGCTTAAAGACTGACAGAAGCTGCACATTGCCCCAAATCATTAGACAATGTGCAGCTTATGAACATCATAAAGAATACAATATTTATTCAAGCAAAAAGAATTGTAAAACAATTGAGAGAATCGTTGTCTAATTTCTGAACAAAATTAACTTGTGAGAACAAGAGTAAAATTAACAAAATGTTTAAATAGACATATGCAAAAATGTACTCATAATTATTGGTAGGTCACTTGTAATCAGTGGACTGTAGGCCAATACAACAACCCATTAGTTAAGAACAGGGCAAAGGCTAATGACAGCACTCTTTTTTTTTTTTTCTTTTTTTTTTTTTCATTTTTTTTTTTTAAGATATCCAGCTGGTGATGATGAATGATGGCTGAGCATTTATTACAATTAAGAAGTGTCTGCCTGAAAATAAATAGAAACACTTTTCCTATAAAGCTAGTACAAATAATTTAGGGCTTTTCTGAAATTAAAACAAAGATTAAAGTAGCAAAGTTTTAAACCATAAGGGAAGCATCAATGACTATATTGAATAAACCAAAAAAATTTGTTCAAATCTTATAGATAAAAATTGAAATTAAATTAAGAAAAGAAAAAAAAAAAATTATGAAAGAGTCACTTAAAAATTAATGTAAAAAGGAAGTTATAAAATAGAGGAAGCATTTGGCTGCACTAGTAAGTATATTCACAAACAAACAAAAAAGTGTCCAAGTAAAATGATGATTCAATATCAGTTAATTCTATTGGAAATTTCCTGTGGCTGTTGCTGTCAATAAAGTACCCTTTTGGTTCTTAAAAATAGAAAAGCGAATAGTAACATTGTCCAAACTTTCATGACTAATAAAGGTAAGAATGAATGACATCTTTTTAATGTGTTACTGTTTTGATTGTTTTCCTTTCTTACTACCTGCATTGAACAAATATAGGTAGCTTCATGAGCTCACTAAAAAAGAGCATAGCATGAGGAAAAAGGCACCGAACTTGATGAAAAAAAACTTTTATCATCTAAATGTTTATGCTATTATTAAGAGGAAAGATCAAAGTATTTTGGGGGTATTTTTTTACATTTTTTTTAATTGTTCCTAGCATGTCCGAAATTTTTGTTAAAAATCTTGTTTTTCTTTTGAGTCAGCAAAATTGACAGATAGTCAGGTCGACGATTTTTTCTGTTTTATAAAAAACATGAAAATTCTTTTAAAAATCAATTATAATTTTTTCATAACTAATTTTAAGAAAATTGGAAATTATAATGTTTATTTAAAATATTTTGAAACAAGCATTACTTAGTTTCTGCGCCAAAAAAATGTTTAAAAATAAAACAAAACAGGTCATAATATTTCACATCACTTGACAGGTGATGATTGATGATTTCATCACGTATTGACAGCTTATGTGAGGAAAACTTATCGTACAGTAGGACAGATGTGATATAATTATTTAGATTTAAATGAACATTATTTATCTCATTATTTTTAAGGAAAACTTTCAGCGCCTTAATTTTTTTTTTGTACTTAGCTTTCACCTTTATGTTTACGATGCTTTATGGAAAATATATTATAAAAAAATTAAAATAAGACTGTTAAGAGTTAGATTAAATTTCATAAGAAAGATATCTAATTAATTTATAGGTACCTTTCTTATGAAATTTTATCAGAAGTGTATATAAAATACTATAATTTTATATACATTTATTACATTTTACTGTGTTATTTGTATTTCTATTCATTTTATTATTAATTTTGATATTTTATTTATGGAAAAATGTCATAACTGAGATTAATATAAAAATAAGATCATAAATTTCATAAGATGATACTAATACTTGTAGGCAGCCTTCTCAGGTGAAACTGAAAAATCAAATTAACTTCACATGTGTTTCACAAAAATAAAGGTCTTAACAGCAGAGAACAATGCTTAACTCAAATGACAACTTAATTGTATTCTTGCTGGTCTTCCATACTTTATAATTACAGTTGTATTATAAACCTAAAATTACATTTTTTAATTACTGCGGGTCTTCTGATTGGTCAAAATTATACAATTTACAATGTGCTAAAAAACTATCTATCTAATGAGGACATTTATGAAACTGAATGCGGCTTTCAACTAATTTTATATTTTAACAACTTAAATGTAAAATTCTAAAATAATTAAAAAGATAACAAATAATTTTATTAAAAATTCAATTTTCACTGAAAAAATTTTTTGCTTTCAGAAAATATTGTCCATATTCATAAAAACAACTAAAAAATAATATCTTTGTTTTATTGAGTTTTGTATGAGCTGATTTTCAGGTGGGGGGTCAAATTAAAAAAAAAATACATGATTTGCTTTCCTTGTGCTTTTAACTAATATAATCACTAAATGAATATGATTGAATTTCATAAAATTAGTTAGGGGGTAATAAATATAAAAAAAAATATTTTTGTCATGACTTTAAGAAAAGAAAACATATAGTAATTTTGATCATCTGTGAATAGTTCCTGAAAGTTTCATTTAACATCAGACAATTATTTTTATTTTTGCAAGATTTTCCAAATAATATGTGTCATACAAAAAAAACGTGCAAAAAATTGTCTGTTATTTTACTAGTTCTGGTGATATAAAGAGAAACAAGATTTTTTTTTAATCAAAATATAGAATGTTCTAAAAAGAAGAAAAAAAATTTTTTGAAATAATTAAAAAATATTTCAGTCTTTCTTCTTAATAATAAACATTTAGACGATAAAATTTTGTTTTCATCAAGTTTGGCATCTTTTTCATCAGACTATACTCTTTTTTTTTAGCAATCTCATGAAGATACCTAAACAAATAGGATTATTGTAAATAATTTTTATTTTAAAATCATTCTTCATTTCTGGGTTAAACTTCCAAATATAGTAATATTTGTCCACAAAATTTCAAACATTTTACTTTTTTCAAACCATCTGATTTGTATAGTAACTTTACATTTTCATCATTGTCAGACAATGATGTTTAAGCATCTGAAGAGCTTTTAAGTACACCATCCAACTTTATTTTGCTTACTTTGAATATTCCATAATACACAAAAAATAAAATGAATATCTATCAAATTTCTTGGCTGATATCAAATATTAATATTTTAAATATCATCACAAAATTATGAGACTATTTCCAATTTAGTCTACAACATAAAAATTGGTAAGTTTAATGTTCTGTCAGACAACTTTGAAATTAGCATTTGAATCTATATAAAGTCTCCTTGAGATGTTAGCATATTTGGATACTTGTAAAATTTGCAATATTTATGGAATCAAAAATTCTATAAAATAAAATTCAAATAATTTTTCTACAGATTCTGAAATAGTTTTATATTGGGTTACTCTTCAAGCAAACAAGTCTCATTCGCAATAAAAGATTTTTTTATCGTTTAAAATTTTGATAGACAAAGAATATTAAGATTTCACAAGCATTAAGGCACACATTAATATTATATATGCAATGTTTTAACTAATTAACTCATCAAAGAAAACAATTCCTATCATGTAACAGTTGATAAAATACAAGAAAATGGATTACCATATATGCTAGAGTATACTGCGGGTTACACTATACACAGGTAATTTTTTTGAAGTGGTTAAAAATTATGCATTATTGGTAACTGGTTGCACTATATGCACGTAATTTTTTTCTGGAGGGGTTAAAATTCATGCAAAAACATTCAGGGTTGTACTATACAAGAGGTCAGCTTATACACAAGTATATACAGTCAAATAAAATGTCCTTATTCATTCTGACTGAAAAATTCTTTTGAACATTTTGTGCAAGCAACATATCTAATAGAGACAATTTATAAAAAGCTATATAAAAGGAACATGTACTCCAGCATATTTACTCATACATTTTTTTTAAATCAATTCACACCAAGCAAGGCAATAATGCCACTAAGATGCAAGTGGCTACTGGGAGTGAAAGAATGAAAAAGACTTTAGAAAGAGCCAAAAACCCAATCCTAAACAGGAATCAATGGATAAACCTCTACTGCTATTCAAAAGACTGAGGAGGAGTGTGAATATATACCTTGTCAAAATTGAATATTTATTACAAATATGTTTTCATTGCTAATCTTTAGATGTTAAACCTATCCCAAATATTGTGCAAAATATTCAATCATAGTTTTTCCATACAAATTACTGCATTGATACCATCTTCAATTTGAAATTTACAAAACTAAACCTGTTTACAGCAGATAAGTAATTAAAAAGAAAATTGATTGCTTCAGTATGAATGCAAAACTAAAAATTAAGAGCATCTAGAACGTAATTACATTTAGATATATATCTTATAAATCTTTGTTCAATATTACTGAATATGTCAAATTGTTCTTCAATTATCAAACAGATACCTAACTATTTAACAACAAATATAAAGAAAATTATTAAATAAATCTTAAAGAATTCATGTATATTGCATTTGTATTCTGTTATACATCATTACACTAAATAATTACTAATAATAATTCTGAAGTAGGTATATATAAAATAAACTGTCACAACTGTTCTCTACAATATATTGAAGAAACTTCCAGAAAGAATACCACATTTACTAAAAGATAAAGTAACTGAGATAGAAAATTCTTGACAGTGCCAATATCAAATCTTACCAAAATATAAATCTGTACTTGTAGCGTAGACTTAACTCAGTGACAACAAAAGGCCAGAGGTGTGTGTATGTTTTGCAATGGAGTGTGGAGACGGCAAATTGGTGAGCTTCAGACTGAAGGTGAATTGAGCAGCACTTCATGTGGGTGGAAGTGGTGGTGTCGCTTGTAGCCATTTTTATTGACTGGTTCTGGGTACTCACTGACTGAGCGATGGCTGGGTCAGGTGCATAAAAGCACAGTACACTCATTCAAGAAGGAGGTTGCTTCTGATGAGGTGTGGCGTATTTGAGATTGAGAAATGGAATGAATTGTGAATTTGTTTTGCTGATTGGATCTATTGAACTTGCATATTTCTTTTCTCCCCCATCTCAGCCTCATGCATGCTTCCAACCAATTTTCACACAATCTATTCCTGTGATTGTTTGTTTTTTTTTGTTTTTTTTTTCTTCCTTTCCATGATGTCTGACAAGGCCTTTGATATCTGCCTGATTCCAGAGTTCAGACCATCGTAGAATGGATCAAAAACATTGAATTAGTCTGGGAGCTCTATGCCATGAACCAAGTCAAGCGTGTCTTACTGCTAAGACTGCAAGATGGTGCTCTCATCATGTATCAACAGCTGAGTAAGGAGCAAAAAACAGATTTGGAACAGATCAAACCAGCCCTTATGACCATATATGTAACAGATGCATTCAATGTGTTTGACTAATTCATGGCATGATGACTTCAACAGGATAAAACAGTAGATGAATTTTTGGCTGAATTGCATCATCTTGCTTGGCTGATAGGCAGATCGCTGCCCAAACGTTGGATGGTGTATGCATTTGTATCCAGTCTGTCACAACATATTAGACAGCATCTCTGAACATAGTCGAGGATGGATGCTATGACTGTAGAGCAGTTGCTAACCTGGGCTCAGGCTATCATGACTGATGACAAGGGGCACGAGGAATCATTTGCCACATCTGCTCAACAAAGTGGAAGTATTAACGGTTGATGGGAGAACCCAATGTATCACTCTTGGACCTAAGAAAGGCCTACTTGCAAATCCATGTTGATAAGGTGTTATGGCTCTTTCAGACTGTGGTTTTTAAAGGTCAGCAATTTTGCCTTACATGATTGGGTTTTGGGTTAAATATGGCGCTGCTCATCATGAGAGCTGTCATTGATGCAGTGATGAATCAAGATCAGGCGATTAAGAGTACCACATTGACATATATTGACAACATTTTCCTCAATGAAAAACTGGTTTCTGCAGTGCTCATGCAGCAGCACTCATCCAATTACAGTCTTGTCTGTAAGGATCCAGAGTGATTGGAAGATAGAGCCAAAGTCCTGGGCCTGCAGGTCTGGGGAGGATGGCATCCTTTGACAGAAACAGGGAGGTGAAATCTCAAATGTTCCACAGATCGTGATCCATTGGAGCATCTTATCCCTGTGTGTGGGTGGCTCAGAGTGGCAACTGCATTCATAACGTGGCAGGCAACCACAGTGACCAATTGAGGTTATAATAAAGTCAAGGATGTCTCTCTCCATTGCATGCTAATGGAAATAATGGCCAAAGTACACAAGATGGATCTGTGAGAGGAAACTGGTGCATGGTGAAGGATGGTGATGGTTTGGGTGGACAAAAGTTCTGTGGCCACAGGAGTGGCACTAGAGGTGAATGGGAGCATTGTGGAGGATGCTTGTTGGTTGTGTCCAACTGAAGATGCCAAGCATATCAATTTGGCTGAGCTTGATGCAGAAATAAAAGATGACATTGAGAGCATTGGCGGAAGAATATGCCTCGATAATAGATGTGACGCTGGTGAAATTTGTCTAAACTGTGCAGACTGCCTTACCTAAGTGCCATGGAGGTGGTTGAATTTACATAAGCAAAGAGAAGAGCCACTGCCAGAAGGCTGTGCCACTGTGGGGGAGTGGATTAAATAAGAATCAAGTGACCACTATCCACCACCAAAGTGGCCACTCAGGTGTGAAGAGGACCTTATACTTTACCAGGCCAGTTAACCCATTAGTGTCTAGAAAGCTTGTTGAATCTGTTGTCAAAACCTGTGAAGTCTGCCAGTCAATTGATCCAGCACCAGTGTGTTGGAAGAAAGGAATACTGGGTGTAAAGTTAACTTGGAGTAGGTTAGTGATGGACATTACCCCTTATGGAGGCAGTCATTTTCTAATGCTCATTGATTGCAGTCCCTCTGGGTTTGCAATATGGCAGTTGCTGTATCGACAGGACTGCTAGTCTCATTCATCAGCTGGAATCAATTTTCTATGAGCAGGACCCACTGACTGAAATATTGACTGATAATGACACTGTTCACTTGTAAGCACTTTAAGAACTTTTTAAATAGCTGGGGTGTGCACTTGAGATTCCAATGCGCCTATGCACCAGCTGAGAATGGGATCATCGAACGCAGTCATAAAAGTATCAAGACCATTGCAGCCAGAAAGCAATGCCCAATATCAGAGGCGGTCTACTAGAACAATGTCACTCCCAAGGACAGTCTTTCATCTTCCACAGCACCAGCCAACATGCTGCATAGGTACCAAATCTGGATACGAAAAATTGATGCCATGCTCTCACATGAACAGCAGAATATTCAAGAGGCATGCAAAGAAGGCGACATTATCTGGGTAAAGACTCCACATGGTAGATACATGACCAAATTCAAAACAGGCCACATAACCCAAGTTATCAGTCTGCAGTTGGTGCGGATTGATGGAATGCCATATCACATGAAGAGTTTACACACTTTTCTGAGGTCATATCCATCATCAAACTCTGATAGTGACACAGAAAAAGAGTGAACAATTCGTGTACTTAGAATTCAGTTCACCAGGTGATTACTCCAATACCAGCAGTTCAGAGACTAATACTAGAGCACCCAATGACCCTCCAAGGCAATAGTTTGTCTGAGAACAAGACTCGTATTGTTCCTCTTCAAAGGAGTACCTGACAAAAAATACCTGCCCTGAGATGCATCAGCTCTGATCAGTATGGGGGCGGGGAGTGTAGCGGTGACTTAACTCAGTGACCCAAAAGAGCTTGAGTCGTGTGTATGTTTTGCAATGAAATGTGGAGACAGCGAATTGGCAAGCTTCAGACTGAAGGTGAATCAGATAGTACTTTGTCTGGGCATAAGTGGTGCCGTCGCTTGTAGCCATTTTTATTGGGCTGGGTCACGTGCATAAAAGCACAGTATGCTCATTCAAGGTGGGGGGGCTTTTGACAAGGTCACTTCTGGCGTATTTGAGATTCAGAAACAGAATGAATTGTGAATATGTTTTGTCGATTGGACGTATTGGATTTGCCTACTGCTTTTCCCCCCGTTTTTTGTTTTTTTTTCCCTTGTGTATGCTTCTGATCAATTTTCCAAATTTTTTCAATTATTTCCTTTCCTAAAAGATATACTCCTTTCACAAACCAACATAGAAGACTATAAAAATTGTTTTTTTAAATTTAAAAGGAAATGGTTAAATTCATAACCTTCTATTATTTAAAATATATAAATTAATTTTCCAAAATAAAATAATATAAATAATAATTACATCAACAAAAACATTTACTCACTTGTTTATTAGACATTAACAATCAGCAACCTCCATAATTTGCCTCAACTTTCATTTAGCTTGAAGTATATTTAGGAGCATTCTTAAATTTAAAAATTCTGTAAAACTAACAATATTTTTACTCCTGTTTATAAACTTTTCCCATATTGTAAACATTTTGTTTAAAGTTCATATTTTCTTGATTTCTGATGAAAACTTTAAAGTTTTCCCACATAATTTTTACTTCCAAAAATTATAATTTATAATTATAATTTAGATATATTGAAAAAAGAAGGCCTCAGCTTAAACTGATGCCAGGATGAGATAAGAGTTACATATATATTTAAAAAAAGTGAAATCTGATATTCTCTAATACAGGACTAGTCATGATATTAACAACTATTCCAATAAATAATTATAATATTTTAATAAGTATAAGCAAATGTTAGTTAAATTATATTTAATGATTTTTTTAAAATAAATACTTGAGAAATTATAACATGAAACTTACTGTGCTGAAAATAATTATAATTGCTCTAAAATGTTGTATGACTTAGGAAATTAGCTTATTTCTTTGAATTATATATTTTTCAAATAAAATATAAAAGGTTAAAAAGAAATTTTTTAAATGTTTTCCAAAAACTTAAATTATATTTCATTTGTTTATATATTTCACTACAGATATGTGGATAAAAAAAAGTTAGTATCTGCCATAAAATAATCCACTGTAGATGAAGACATGAAAGTTGCCATCTCTTTAGAGAAATCATCCACATGAACATACTTGAAAAGTATTCAAAACATCATTAAGAAAAAAAATATCAAATAATAACCATGACAACCCCAACACATTAACATCACTTATAAGAATAAAGAAGTGGGGAGGGGGTGATCATTTACTGGCTTATGTTCAATGTCTATGCATCAATAAATCCTCATTGAACAAATCCATTTAAATCTGTCTAGCCAAAATTTCCAAATACTTGTAGTATATTTATTCCATTACTCACCTTTAGGCCAGGAAATTGTGCTGGATGATCTACAGTGGTATGTAATTCAATATGATGTTAAACTACATATGTGATTACAACAGAGCTTAGGACTTGCGCACACTGATGAGTAATAGATGAAAGAAAATCCTTTTTAGTATTTAATATTCAGAGACATTTTATATCTGCCTTTTCACACACACTCAAATTTCAAAGAGTAGATATCCACACCTTAGATATTATATACGGATTGGTTTCAATGATGGCAGGTGTGAAAATCTGAACTGATGCACTCACAACTCAAACAATTTTAAGATCTATATGTAAAGATGAAAGACATGCTAATGAAACACTTATACTTGATTGTGTTAATATTTTATCTTTATAATCCTTAGAGCATGTATAAAATGATTCCTTCCAGAATTACATATTTATTTCTTGCAACTTACTTAAAAAGCTACCATCAACAGTCATTAAGTTGGATATAAAAATCACTTTGTAATTAGAGTATATATTTACACTATTTACATTGTTCTGACTGTTGTTCTCATCTTTGTTGTCATATTCACGTTTCGGCTGTTGTACACTCCAGCCTTCTGCAGGTGATATATGTTGGAATTTTGAACCGAACCCTTTATTTAGTTCACTGGGGTAGATTATTCTAGTTTTTTTTTTTTTCTGGATGTGTCAGTTTATGTTATTTTCCTTTAGTAACTCAACTCTCCAAGTTTTTGTTCACCTCTGTTGTAGCCAGGTATTTAAATCACAATACTGTGGATCAAGTCACTGGATTACTGCTTTTATACACTGGGCCATGTGGGGACATCAGTTAATGAATTTTTATTGTATTCATGCCTATATTTGGCCAGCTTAGATTTGTGGTATAGCATAGGCACCAGTTCCTTAAGTTTTTGTGAATATGACAACAAAAACAATAACAGTCCAAATAGTGTAAATAGTTACAATACCTCATCTCATAAATGTACAGAGATGATAGAGTGTGTGTATGTATATATTATTACAATTATTTAAAAATAATTAAATAAGAGAAACTACTTTATTTACTTTATGTTATCTCCCTTTAAAATCAGGTCATTATTATTGAGTTGAGGGCAAATGCATATCCCATCCTATTAAGTTGTAAATTAAACTGGAAATTGATTTAATTTTTAAGAACTTTTTTAAAAAATTGTATTATACTAATAAAAAGTGCTAATTCATCTAATTTTTTAAATAGATGTAACTGTAAGTTCTATTCTAATAGTTTACATTCTCACACGCCTGTGGAACTCTTCCAGTTTCTTGCTTACCTGTCACTGGTGCAAGATCAATCGCCATCTTCCATCTCCCGGAATCCTGTACTTTATTGTTCTTTCTCCTCACTAACATCTTTTCATTTTCTTTCACTCTCAGTCACCCTTTGCATCTTAATTATCATAACTAATGCTATTTTTTACATTATACAACTAATAAGCAGCTTCAATGAAAAATTGCTTACTTAATGTCATTAAACATTTAACAAAGATTGTTCTGATATAAGATTTATAATAATATATAAAATTATTAAATAGCACAGTCTTTGCAACAAAAAAAAAAAAACATCTCCCAACTTCCACATCTATTTGCTTCCACTTCCAATTTTTCCTCTCTCCTTCACCATCGTTGTATACTGCCTTTTAAAGCAGGTGGTCGTCCTTGTATACAAATGATCGACTTTTATAAAAAGGCTCAGAACATTCACCTTGGACCTCTCATAAATGGCGGTTTGGCAGGCCAAACACCTTGAGTGCTTTGGATCAGGTAAATGTGAATAGCCATCACTACACTTAGTCATGATCATATGATTACACAGGTGACAGTGAGGGGGCTGGTCATTTCACCCTAGCACTCCTTCGCAGTGGGACAAGAACTTCCACTCTGGCTGAATCATCAGATATGCTGCAGTCCGAATCAGAATAAACAGAATGAGGTGACTTGATAAAGGTTGGTCCCATCTCTCTCTTGCTCTCAGATGGAGTGCCACTGCTGCCTGCACTGCAGCCTGATTCTTGCCATTCATTACTCTCCAATGATGCGTCTCCGCCATCATCAACTGGCAACCGCAAACTTGACTGTATTGGTTATCTCAGTAACACAACCTGGATTAAATTTCAATGTGCACTGTCCCTGTAGATTTTTCACCCAGACTGAGTCCCTCTCTTTGTATCAGGCTGACATCCTTTGCTGATCAAGTGGAAGTACAACATCAATTCCTTCCAATTGAATCTGGCTTGAATTCAGCAGATTGACGGGTGCAGATAAGGTGGATACATTGTCTTTGGGTGTGACGTTATAAAAATATACATCCTCCATGATAAGGCAGCTCTTCCATGCAGCAATCAGTCTTGATGAACCTCAGTCAGATGTGCAGGGCTTAGATTACCTGCAGCAAAATCACACACCGGCTGTATAGGTTAAATCTCCTGCACAGCGTTGATCCACCCCTGTGGAACTCTAGTCACTAACTTCATCTGGTTCTGGTCAGATTCTACTAGCGCCTTATTGACTGAAAGGTTGTACTCCTTCACAAGTGAGGTTAGTATGTTCAGTTTCCACTTTATTAGCATCCTGCAAGACTTGCTTGTAAGGGTATTGGTCAACCAATGGTACACACAGAGGAAATCTGTTTACATGTGTAACACATCATGGCCCACCACTTGAGTGCGAGGTTGACTCGTCTTAGCACAGCATCCAGCTCCACCACATTGATAGGTTGGGTGTCCTTTATTGGCCACAACTGACGTGTGTCTTCAATGATGGTACCATCAACACTAAGCACCAAAACCCACATACAGTGAACTCTTGTCCACCCACACATCCAGTTCCCTTGGGTCCACATACCACTCTCCCTGGACAGGATCTAGTAGCTGTACCCAGGCAAGCGTGTCCATTATCATACGTCCCAGAGGAGCATCACTGATTTTGTCCTTCCAATTCTACATGATGGCAGTAGCTCAACATTTGATGAAGCCTGTTGCTACTCACAGTCATCCACATATGGGAAAGTGTCCCCCCAGTTTGCCACACATGGAAAAGATGCCTCTCCACATCATGGTCATAGAACCATTTACCACATTACTTCCTTGTTGCCATTGTAGTCAATCATGATCCCCCAGACTTCTAGTCATAGGACTCTGGCACCATCCTGCAACTTCTCCGGCTCCTTGCTAATCAGTTTGTACAGTTCAAGATGCTTTCTCAGATTCCACTGACAGCACATCCTCATATATATCTTTAAGCATTTCACTCCAAGCAAAGTGGGAGCACCAGTAGCACAAAAAGGGTCAGAGCAAGAGTAAAGAGGCGTGTTTAAGCAAAGGATAAAGAAAAGGATAAAGAGAAGGATGATGAACAAGATCAATATTTTAAGATTATAGTTATCTGGGAAGCAAGTAAAAAGAAGTTCCACAGACAGGATGTGCGAGAGAAGAAGCCATCTCGAATAGAAGACACGGCTACATTTAACCGTTTTGACAGTGAAAGGTTGGGACAGAGATGCCAACCTAGAAGCACGTTTAAATTCATGCAGTTTATCACATTGCATATCCGTCTCTGGATCTTGTCAAGGACCTCGAGACATACAGCAGGAACACCAGACCATATATGACAGCAGTATTCCATGCAAGGACGGATGGTTGGTTTATAGATTTGAAGGATGGACTCAGATGAGAAAATCTTCCTTGCATGACACAGAGAACCAACTTTCCTTGCAGTAGACAAAGATATTGATTCAATGTATTTGTTACAACTTAGGTCAGTGGACAGTGTGAGACCAAGCAGGCACAGCGAGGCACTCCTATGGAGTTGGGCATCAGCCTTTCTGATGGGGAAACAGGGAGCGTGGTAGGTAAATGAGAGCAGTTTCGTTTTGGAGGTATTAAAGTTTACAAGCCATTTCCTGCCCCAGTCAACCACAGATTGGAGGTCCTTTTCAAGACCACCAGCCAGGTTAGTTTTGTCAACAATACCAGATTTACTATTGAGGTAGGAGAAAATAATAGTACCATCTATGTACATGCCTACTTGGGAGCTGATGACATGTAAGGTGCTTAACCACTTCGGCATTGATTAAAGTCTCGAAGACCGTACCAAAGAGTGGTAGGAGACTGATAGGACAGTAGTTAGATGGGTCAGAAGAGTCTCCAGAGTTCTTAAAGACAGGGGCAACAGATGAGGCTTTCCAATAGGCTGGAAAACAAGAGTCGCTGAGGCAGTGGTTGTATAGTTTGGAGAGGACAGGAGCCAGTTCTGGAGCACATTTCTTCAGGGCAATGGCAGGTATCCAATACCATCGATGAGATTATGTGCATCTCACTCAGCAGAGTTTCAGTTCTAGAGGGAAAATCAGGTGTGGGTACACCAGATGAGTCCAACATTGAACTGGATGAGAACTTCCAAGCAAAGCATTCAGCCTTATCAACTGAGAAAGTTAGGAGACGTTTTTTGCATTCAGACATGTTGCTCCAGTACAGATGGAAGTAGTGATTCCTATGGGCAAGAGTAGTTGAGAACCAAGGGGATGAGTGTGATTTCACTTTATATTTTTTTGCAGAGATGGAAGCTTTGATTCCAGCTTTTATCCAGGAGGAGACCTCAGATGCACATTTTCGAACAGGGAGATTAAAAACCACATGTTAACAGACATGACGACAAGATCAGAGTTGCCAAGAGGGCAGAGCTATGTGGCACGACAAGACAGTTATGGCATGTTTAAGCCATTTGGTATGGTGGGCATTAAAGTCACCAATCACAAATATGTGTGAAAATGGATGTAGAGAGATAGCCTTGTCTATGTTATCGAAAACGCTATAGAGTACACTACACTGTGTGCCAAATTATTATTGATTTTCAAAAATCGTCCAATCAATTTACACAATGTTGGCAACACTGAGCTGTGCAATCACTGAAATTTTTGTACTGATCTGTGCAATGTAAACAAACTGGTGCCAGTATTTATTATCAGCATGGTGATTTGAGCATGCCAAATTATTAGAAAAATGTAAGAATTTAATGAAAAGATGGGCCGTAAAAGCAGTTTAAGTGATGCTGAAAAGAAAACTATCACCTCAGAACTCTCAAAAGGTAAATATACCCTAGAAATTTCTAAAATGATAGGGAGGTGCCATCAAACAGTGAAAAAGTTCACCGCCAACCCTACACAAGTACGCAAAAGGGCAGATATAGGCAAGCCGAGGGTTATTTCACGTCGTCTCATGTCACGACTTAAACAAGAGGCCACAAAGAACCCTGGACTTACCAGTCAAGAGATTTTCAGTTGCATTGGGGATCCTACTGTGTCTAAAAGTACTCGGTGTTCGTATCTGAGGGAAATAGCAACAACAGTCAAACCTGTATCGAAGCCTCCATTGATGAGAAATCACATTTAAAATCGATTGAAATGGGCCGAGGACAATATGAAGATTGACTTCTCTAAAGTTTTGTTCACAGTCAAAACTGGAGCAACACTTGATGGGCCAGATAGATAGTGCAAAGTCTGAGTAATGAACAGACAGAATCGTCATCAGTGTTTGAGATGCCAACAAGGCAGTCGAGGCATAATGATCTGGTGGTATTATTGGAAAAACATTAATGGGCCCATGGAAAGTACTAGATGGCGTCAAAATGACTGCTGATGCATGCATAGCGTTTATGAAGGAGCATCTTGAACCATGGATGAAAAGGCATAGAGTTGCCTTCAGAAGGGCCATTGTTTATATGCAAGATAATGCTCCCTCACATGCTGCTCACAAGACTACTGAATATTTGGAACAGTTAGGCTTCGATGGACCTCGAAAAATGAAGTGGCAAGCAAATTCTCCGGATTTGAACCCAATCAAAAACCTTTGGAGCATCATGAAGCAAAGACTACGCCAACAGACGACAATTCAGGAGCAGCGCCGAGTTGTGGGAAGCAATTCTTGACATATCTCGTGGCATTACAGCAGATGACATCCTACGATTAACAAATTCTATGGACTTCTTCACATAATTTCAAAACAGGGAAAGCACATTCCCTATTAATTTGTTTAAAACTGTGCCTTTGTTTGTATCTGTTATCATTTGTTTGATTATCTTATTTATTAGCTTCTTTTGATCATAAACATTCATGTGCAACATTAATAAACGTTTTGCTTGCTCAATTCTGGGAATTTTACTAAACCTTTCTAATAATTTGGCATGCTCAAATCACCATGCTGATAACAAATATGGCGCCAGTTTGTTTACATTGTGCAGATCAGTACGAAAATTTCAGTGATTGCACAGGTCACTGTTGCCAACATTGTGTGAAAATTTTGTGTAAATTGATTGGACGGTTTTTGAAATATTAAAAAAAATTATCTCGATAATAATTTGGCATGCAGTGTACAGTCTTGGGAGGATGGAGAGCAATAGAGAAAGAAGAGATAACTTATAGAATTGAGGAGAAATAGGTGGAGACACATGGTCTAGAGATTCAAGAGAGAGTTCCCTAGCCAGTGGGAGATAGTCCTGGGTATAAACTCCCAGGTCATGCATGTGGGCTTTGGAGTCTTTTCTAAGGAGAGGAAGGTAACTGGGAATCGAAAGTCAGAGGAAGGGATTGACAAATTAAGGTTGGTCTTGCAGAGAGTTAGTATATCAGGATAATTCAACAATGAATGATTCCACACTGCAGAAGTTGGTCTGAATGCCACGGATGTTGGAAAAAGAAATGTTAAAGGATTTAGGTGATTCTTTTTAGAGCTGGTTTAGGTTTATTTTTATGATGGTTTATGGTCATGTTGGGAAAATATATATATCATCAATATACACTGATGTTGTTCTCTTTATCATCTCGTCCTGTGTTAGCACAGTCTTGAGCAGAGACTACATTATCTAGGGCACCACAATCATACCAAACCCCAACCTAGTTAGACAATATCTCTTTCCTTTGAATATAACTGTCTGGTACAGCCATAGGGAACTTAATATGAACCTGCAGGTACACTTTCCTGGTGCCCAGAATGGATACATTCACACCCTGCTGTCTTCATTCTCACAGTTTCTACACTCAGACGTCTTTAGTTTGTGGTAGTCCATTAGAGGATGCACCTTATATTTGTAGTATCAGTCCCTTGGGCAAGCCAAACTACTCATCAATATACAACTGTAGACAACCATTATCCATCCAGGTCTGCAACTCACACTCCTCCCTCAACTCGCTAGACACTGGATATTCAGAGATCCTGTTCTGAAGTTTCTCTGGTGCATGATCCACTGACCACTTCCAGGCTGCAATCCACACTCCCTGCCACTTGTCAAATTTCACACTAAAATCAGTTTCATTGATGCAAAACACTGCACAGATGGGCTATGTTTCCTCAAACTTCACACTTCCAGACTGCATGATGCAAACACTGATGAGCACCTTAATGACATCAATGCCAAGCAATAGATCAAAATCCAGAGGCTTCCCTTGCATGACGAGCACATTGATTGTGGCAATGTTGCCAGTTTCTGTGCAAATCCTAATGGTGTCTCTCATTAATGTGGTTATCACCATGTCCTGCTTCTACCAAGACCAATATAGCTTTGTGCTCAGAATGGAACAGGAGCATCCAGAACTGAGGAGAGCCAAGCATGGTGCATCATCAATATAGATAGTGATAATAGATAGTGCCAAGTTCTATCTAAGGAATAGATTGGTGTCAACGTCTTGTCCCCAAATTCATTTCCCAGACAATCTCTGATCAGGTGATTGATTGTGTTGTACTGCTAACAATGCACATGAGTGGTCTGCACACGGTCCCTCATGAAGTGATTGGGACCATTGCATGTAAAAGGGATGATCAAGCAATCCAGGCAGGCTGTATTGCAGCAACAACTGGTTCCTCCACAGCAGCTTCATCCTTCATAAGTGCCTGAGCTTGGGTCAACACTTCCTTGTGAGACATATCATCCACCCTGGAGGAGGACCGTAGGTGCCTCTTTATGGGGCCAGGAAGCCCCACGCACGAACACACATGTCATTGCATGGTCTGTTATTCCTCCAAAAAAGACTGACAACTTCCGCAAACCTGGCAAATACACATCTACAGTCTCACCTGGATGCAACACACGGACCCCAACTTTCTTGAACGCTGTGAATCTGGGGCAAAGACAGTGATTAGTGCTTCCTTGATTCAGGCCACATCTGATTTCTCATCCTTGGTCAGTTGTTGGTAAACCGTGAATGCTCCCCCAGTTAGGCAAAGAGGGATGACTTGATCAAGCTGCTACATCCTACATAGGTTGCACACGAATTCCAGCTTCTCAATCCAGTCAATCACAGCTCCAGTCCTGTCAAATTCAGGAATAATTTTCAGGTAAAACCAGCCATCCATCTCTGCTGAAATACCTTGTTAACAAATAGCACAGTCTTTGCAAAAATAAACAAACATCTCCCAACTGCCACATCTGCTCACTTTCACTTCCAATTTTTCCTCTCTCCTTCACTGTCGTTGTATACTGCCTTTTAAAGCAGGCGGTCGTCCTCATATGCAAATGACCAACATTCATAAAAAGGCTCAACATCACGCATATGTCTTATGGCAGTTTGACACCTTGGGCACTTTGAATCAGGTAAGTGTAAATATCTATAGCTACAGAAATATAATGAAAAATAATAATCTTCTATTAGAAATGTTCTTTTCCCTTGTATTGCTCCCATGCAGCTTATTCAACCAGAACATCAATGGACATCATGTGTAATAATCCATCTGTTTCACATTCTAAACAAAAAAGAAAAACATACGTAACACAGTTACTGGTATGGATTTTACCAGTAAGTGAATTTATATTTGGCACTAGGTTAGAATGAAAATTGCTGTGGTTTTAATTTAACATGTCAAGTAAATTACAAGATGAAGGTTAAATGCAACAAAGCTAATGGTGTGGAGTTTATCAATAACTAAATACATGCTTAATGTCGGAAGAGGAGTTAGCTTGTTGGTATGAAAAGAGTCATTTGTATTTTACTAGCATACCAGAAGTACTTTGGGTTTAGTTTTTCTAATGGGATGTCAAAGAAATTGAGTGTGAACTCATGACTCATCAGGGTTTTAACGATTAAGATCAGTTGAAACAAGCCCTCATTCCCCACATGCTGCTAGAAGACAAACCAGCTGGCCTATGCTTGGTCAAAATTCATCAATAGAAATCAGTAATTTTTAATACTATTCACCATTCTGCTTTGTCTATTGGGTTCAAGAATTAGCTATACATGACAACAGAATGATGTCACTAAACTTTTCTAGATGATGTTACTATGCAAATATGCAATGTGAGTTGTAACACCTGAAAGAAATGCAGTAGATACAAGGACCAACCAGCAGTTGTGGGCAAGTCTTCCACAGGTATACAGAGAATCAGGTAGTTCACATCACCACCCTGCTTTGCAACCTCTCTTGCAAGATATAGCCAAAAAGAATTGTCAACTGAAGAAATTTTCCATTACCTAAGAAAACTGATGATTAATTTGTGATCTATTTGAATAAGGTTGACACCTATTCCTTCACAAATCAATGGGCAGTTAGGTAGACCACAGCATTACAGACTTGGGAAGCATTAAACTGATAATTGTAACCCTAAAAAATAAACTATGTTATTGTTTCTACAAGCAAATTGTCTCTTCGGGAAAACGCTTCTTTCTTCATTTTTCTTGTAACTCGTTCTCTTCACTCTTGAGGGCATTTCAATGATCTTCACCTAAGACTTCCTCAAATCAAAAACTTAAACACAATGCAGACAGGGGAAAATCAAATAGCAAACTGAGATATCCAGGCAGCACCCCCAAGATGGAAAGTTAAAAGAGGAATCAGGTTATACATATATAAACATGCTTTAATATTCCTTCAAACGTCTCTTTTTCTTTTTTTTTTTAAACAGAAAATGTGCTCTTAATTTTCTTTAACTTATCTTGAGTGTGCAAACTGGTAGACATAACACACACATATTTTTAAAAAAATGGGGCATCTATTCAAACACAGGTACCCACTAAAAATACCATTTGAAAAAATAAAAAAAATACTTGATTAAAAATAAAATTCCATTAATCCTTTAGAAACATGCTTTTATCAATGAATACAGAGGAAATCTTGTTTGACATGTTACATAATTTCACACTTGAAAGTTTTTATTTCTTTCAAAATGTGAAAGCTATGAAAAATTTAACCTGTTATCTGCAGCATGCATAAATTTACAATCCTAAATTTACAGATGCTTAATTATTCTTAAATCACTGTATTATCTTCTAAATTATTACACCTAAATAATTCAAATAATTTCTTAAAGATAGTTGACTATTCATTTCTTATTTAAAAGGTCAAGCTTTTTAATTTCTATTATTTAAAAGACAGTGGAGGCAATAAAAGTACAATAAATAAAGTATTTGTGAACTGCCAGTTGAATTAAATGCAGTAATTATTTTTGTTTTTACTACTTGTTTATTTTAGGACTATAATTCATTTTGAATTTAAAAGAAAAAGAAACACATTTTGCCCAATCAATTTTCTGCCTTATTAGCTTTTGTAATACAGAAGCTTGTTTTATGAATTATCTTCTTTGGATCTAATTAAGTCAAGAAGGTGGAACATGAATCACATAACATTAGTCTTTCTGTTATGAAATGTGGGAAAAGATTTTGCTCATAGCATGGCATCAAAATCAAACAAAAAGGTGGAAGATAAGACTGAAGAATATAAAAGAGTGTTTTCCTTTATTATCCAAAGCAATGAAACATGAAAATTTTTGTTTTGTAGTAAAGTAATTTTTTTATTATGTCTCACTCTTGGCAAATATAATCTTGAACACAATTTAAACACATAATACTACAAATTCAATAATGGCAACAATTGAAAAAATATAAAATTTGTTACAACTACTTGAAAGGACTAGGAGATTCATTTAATAGAAACCCAAATAATAACTAAAACAGGAATTTATGAACTAGATTGTAAAAAATGCACTAAGAAATACATAGGTGAAACTCCAAAGATTGTGAATACAAAAGGCACCTTTTACAAAACAGTACACTCAATACATTAGTTGTTTAGTGTAATAAATCTGAAAGAATGCAGTTTTAATTAAAAGAGGAAGTAATTTATTAAGGTAAAATTGTATAGAAAATGTACTAATTTCTGAGTCTTCCAACTTAAATTTACATCCAGATTCATATAATGCATCACCTTTCATAAGAAAACTATTGCTATTACAATGTGGGATATTTAAAAACAGCAAAAACCAAAACCAAAGCAGTAGTCAGAATCCATTTTGCACATTTACAAATCTACCATTCATCCTTGCATTGAATACTGCTGCCATATTTGGTCTGGTGCTCCTGCTATTCAACTTGAGGTTCTTGACAAAATCAAAAGAATTATGTACAATGTAATTGACCCTGATGTGGCATCTTGACCTCAGTCACTTTCTCACTGATGTGATATGGCTTCCCTCTGTTTTTTCTACAAATATTTTCCTGGTAACTTTTCCCTGGTGCCCTGACTACGTGAATTTAAGCATGCTACTAGATTGGCATCTATGTCCCATCCTTTTACTGTTGAAATAGTTAAATGCAACTGCCACTTCTACTCCAACAGTTTCTTTTCTTGCACTTCCTGCCCGTGGAACTCCTTTCCGTTTTCTTGCTTTCCTGATAACTACGATCTTCAAAAATTTAAATGCAACTTTAATCACCATCTATCTGCTTGAATCCCATTAAGCTTTTATCCTTTCTTCAATCCCCCTCATACCCAGTCTTTTCTCACACTTTCAATCTCTGTAAGCCCCTGTATACTAGTAGCTTTCCCACCTTACTTGGGATGAAATGATTAAAGAAAAAAAGAAAAAAAAAAACAGTAGAAAGCTGTATGAAGTTATGTTTTTAGATACATTGGACATCAAAGATTTTTCTTTTTTAATTAAAGAAAAGTATATCAACATCACCATTATTTTCATGGCTGATGCTAACCCAGAAAAGTGACTTGTTGCACCTTCTCTAGCTAATGTTCTCAGCTGACATGAAGTGGAAAGGTTATATTTAATCCACTGCTAGGTCAGTTACTAAGAAAGTCGGTTCACTGTATCGAGTGTGATAATTTTTCTCTCCAGAATCTATCTTATATATCTATAAGTCTATCATTTTCCCATGCTTAGAATATTGTTGACATATGATCTGGTGCCCCTGCTATTTACCTAGAGCTCCTTGATAAGATCCAAAGAAGTATCAGCAATATTATTTGTCCTGATTTTGCAGCTTGGCTTCAGTCACTTGCCCATTGCCATAAGGTTGCCTCTCTGTGCCTTTTTTACAAATACTTTCATGGCAATTGATGAGCTCTTTGCTATGGTCCCTCGCAAAACTCGACTGGCAGCAAGATCTCAACAATTTACAGTTGAGCTAGCTAGATGTAGCCGTAACTTCTCGCTTATGGAACTCCCTTCTGGCTCTATGCTTTCTGGTCAACTTTAAACTGCAAAAATTTAAATACAATGTCAATCACTATCTACTGTCCTCCTGATTACTCTTTTCTTTTCTCACTAATTATTAATGTTTCTGTTCCTCATTCTTTCACACCCTATAACCCTTTATATTTTAGTGACTTTACTGCCTTGCATGGGGTGATACTGATTTAAAAAATAAAAATAAAATAAAATTGATCCTCATTTTTAAAAGTTATTCCCAAGTCTATAAGTTCTGAGCCAAGTACAACAACTAAAGGAAATATTGTTAAGGATATTGATTCCTTCAACAATTAAATAGCTGCCTTGGGTCTTTTGCTAAAGTTGATATGCCCAGATTAGTTGTGTATAAAATCCATAATACCAGTGATATAGTACAACCAGTGGTTCAGAAACAAGTCATCATGATTTTGTTTTCAATCTCTACATCTACTTAACTACCTTACTTATTTCATGTTACCATGAATTAACATTAAAGCTCATTTCTATTTATCATAAAAATGGCAATTCTCTCACTCTTAAAATTGTGATTATTATGAAACAATGCAGATTTTCTATAATAAATGTTATGTTAAAGCAAGATGTTTGTATAATGAATGAAGTTAAAATAAAACAATTTGCTACCTTGTTATTCTTGTATATGGCAGTATTAGCTAACCAATTTAATTACAATGAAAGAAAATCTTAAAACAACCAAGATGTGGTTCAACCAACAAATATTAAGAATACCCTTCACAGAGTATATGATAAATGAAGACCTTTTCAGGAGAATAGAAACAAAGAAATTTTTGCTAACAATCAAGAGATGGCTGGAATTGTTTAGGCATAGAAAGAAAGAAAGTGTAGAGGGTTTAACACTTACAGACTAAGACAGGAAAGCAATGGATAACCTAGCACTGCCTAAGAAGCCATGGGACAAACAAATGCAAACTCCATCAAACAATCAGCCAAATGAATCCGATAACAAAACTTATCTAAATTCTGATGAAAAGAGTACACAGCAGAATTAGACCAGAAATAGGACAAGAAGAGTGTGGCTTCATTAAAGACATGAGGAAAACAATATTTATGCTAAGAATGATATCAGAAAGAAGGAATGTATATTTATGTTTTAAATATTATTAAAAATCATTTGACAAGATATATCAAAAAGAACTGTCAGAAACGTTAGACAAGCTTGATTTATTTGGAAAGGATATTAGAATACAGAATTTATACTGGCAGTAAACAATCTGGAAATGGATAGAAAATGAATTCAGTAAATATACAAAAATAGAATGGGGTGTAAGACAAGGATGTGTCTATTCATGAGACTTATTCAACCTTTACAGTGAATCAGTCCTGAAAGAATTAGATGTCTAATTTCTAATTAGAAAGAATTACTAGGATTCATTATTGGTGGTCACAATCTTAACATTTAATATGCGGATGACACAATGTTGATAGCCAATATAGAAAGGAAACTACAGGAATTCATGAGAGGGTAGTGAGGGGAAAGCTAGAAGGATTAAAACATCAACTGTAAAAAGATAAAATGAATGGTTGCCAGCAAAAGAAACAACCCAACATGCAGAAGATATGAAAATTAAGCAAGTGCAAAAATTTAAATATCTTGGAAGTGTTTTAATAGATGTCAGAAAATGTGACACTGAAATCTGAAGGTGCATTGAGCTAGTAAAATATGCCTTCCAAAAGAAAACAAGGAAAAATTTCATTAGAGACAAAGAAAAGAGTATAGAACTGTTATGTAATATTGGTACTCCTATATGGCAGTGAATGTTGGACAATCTCATCACAGATGTAGAAGAGATTGAGGCAAGAGAAATGTCATTCTGGAGAAAAATGGTAAAAGTATCACAAACTGAACACATGAGAAACAACAAAGTTTTAGAGACAATTGAAACAAAAAAGGACACTTATATACATATATAGTATCAGAAAGTAACAATTGAAATTTCTAGGAGACATAATGAAGAAAAAGGGCTTGAGAAATTGAACATTCATAGGACAAATTGAAGTCCGGGGTGGGGGTGGGGGGATTAGTGGAAAGCAGCTCATAGCCTACTTAATGAGATTATGTAAAACATTGACCAAACAGGGATTAGGAGATATAGCAAAAAGACATACTTTACTAATAGCTAAAAAGGACAAGAAATTATGGAGATCCATGATTGTCCACATCCTGAAAGGACATTGAACATAAAAGAAGAACCTATTTGATAAGTTTGATGAAATGGATTAAGGAACAAGTACTACAAAAACAAAAAAGGTTGAAAAGGAATAAGTACTGTTGGGAACAAGAAAAAGCAGGAAGCTATGGAAAACAATGGTTACCCATATCTGAAAGGAGTGGCACATAAGAGAATATTAATCATTTTTCAAAGGATAAAGAGAAAATATGAATTTTAATAAGAGAAGCAAGCAATTAATGCCAAATTTATCAACCACCATTAAAATACAACAAGCATAGTTATATTATAATTTTGTTCTTTTTCTTCAGGTAAATATCTTTAAATTTATTTTGGGACATTCATGTAAAAACTGTAAGAAATTTTAAATGAAAAAAATCTACAATACATAGGTTTTAAAAAAATTATTTCATAAATTCTAACCAATGTATCCTCTAGCCTACATCAGGTGCTTGTCAATCTGGGTAACTTTCAGAGAATTTTGAACTGAACCTTTATTTAATCTGTAGAACAATAACCTAGGGGATTAAAACATTGGTTTGTGAATTTGTTGACATAAATAATTCTGAGTTCAATCCCTGGGTTAGGTAGTGCATACTTGAACTTGGTGGAAATGAACCAAGTAATAACTGAGCCATACTAAATAAGAACTAGATGAGATATACTTAGACATGGTCAGTGGAACAAGAACAATCTACCCCTGTAGATTAAATAAAAGGATTCAATTTGAAATTTCCAGGTTAACTAGACTGACAGACACCTGGTGAAGGCTGGAGGGCACCACAGCTGAAACATTAAAATAACAACAAAGACAAGGACAATAATATGCACTTAAATAATGTAAATATTTCATGAGTGGTCTTTTAAAGACAGTATTACCTGTCAAAATCAGCTTTCAGGGGTTAAAAAATATTATTTGAAATAAATAAAATCTTTAACTCTCACCAATTAAAAATGTTTAGCCAATTAAAATTCTCAGAAAAAATAAAAGCAGCATAAAAATAATCTTAATATTTTCTAGTAAAAAATAGAAAATTAATCTTCAATCCACAATATTCTAGTCTTGAAAATATTAGCAAGCTTTGAATGATGATTTTTTTTTTTTTTTTGAATTGGCAAATTGTAAATAATGTTGTGTAGCAACATTGTTTACAGTAACAATAGGTTCACAGCCGTTTCTGAAAGTCAAGCTGATATGGTAAGAACAAACCAATTTTTTTTTTCATAAAATTTGCAATGATCACTGTATCAGGAAACTGAAGGTAGAGTTGCAAATTAACATGAAAGGAAGAAGAAATAGTAAAAGAAAATGCAACAGAAATGGAATAAATCTTGATAAGATGGGTCATTATCTTGTAGGAAGAAAAATTAAAGATAGAAGCATACATTCAAAAAACAAAAAGTAAGCTTGATATTATGCAATGATGTGGTACAAAACAGATTCCCTTCTGTGACTTTTTTATATTCCAGTTTTTTCAGCCATTCTTTAAATTCTAGATATCACTCTTATCTCTTGTTTGCCAAATCTTTGCATATGCATCAGCTTTTCAGAAAGTAAATCACACTTGAAAATTATTTATCAAAGAAAGGTTACAGATTTCTTTTCAGATTTGCTTACCTGAAGAAAACTGACAATATTTATGCTATTTTAACACTGGTTTAAAGAATTTTAAAATTCTTTAAATTTAGAGTACTTGATTTTATAAAGCATTGCAAAAACTTAAAAATGGTAAACATAGTAGGAAATTTAATTCAAGGATTATCAGCTGCAACATACGTGGCAACAAATATTGCAAAAAAATAAAAAATAAAAAAAATAACTGCAAAAATTTTGCAAGTTCAAGTATTAGTGAAGAAATTTGCAAGAATTAGTAAGAAACAGGTATAAGCCTCCTTAGAAAAAGATTTTTCTGCAGAAAATTAACTGTCTTAAAATGATGCCCATTTAACAGTTAACAATCTCAGGCATCATTATTTTCAATTTGTCATATCAAGTGAAATATGCCGAGATTCATAAGTTTTTGCTAAAAGAAAAATTCCCATGTCATAAAAAGACTTTATCCATTACCAACAATGGGTGTCACTGAAAGAATGGATCTAGCAGGTATAGAGTTACTACAAGGGAAAATGACAGCTAAAACATGCACTTCTTCTGTACAAAAAGTAAAGTTTGTGGAAACACAAAATTTCAGAACTCCGAATGATAAGTTAATTTGTAGATGTTGGAGATTGGTGGAAGCTTGTTTCACCTGAAAAAAATGTCTTTGAAAACCTGGCTTGTCAAATAAAAACAAAATCAAACAACACTTTTGGACCAAATAAGAGAGTTACGATTCAGATTGGCTTGAAAAAGTTCCATGAAATGATGAATCCAGGTTTAATCTTGAGAGAGTGAAGCCCCTGAATACTACCATTGTAGATCTGGTGAGTGGTTTAATTTTGACTGTACATCAAGAATTGTGAAGCTTATAAGAAGTAGCATTTACAGAAACTGATTTTGGTAAACTTTTGCTGTATAATCAATCTGAAATAATTTTCTGGTAAAAATACCAGAATATTTCTGCAGAATCGGTTGCTTCCCAGTATCCAAAACAACCAAAATATGGCTCAACGAGAAGAAAATAAAAATGTACTAACTAGGTTAAAGTCCTAATTTAGATCCTATAGGCCTATATTCAGTCCAAAATGGTTCAAATGAAGTTTACAAATGCAAATCAACTCTAGAAAATCATCAAGTAGGAATGTCACAGCACTGACATTTCCAGTTATATTCCAGATTTGAATGCCTACAGAAATATAAAAGACACACAATTCTAGTTGTTTATTCAGTTTTATCTAATGCAGTTGTTATAATGAAAAATGTTCAAAAACTACTTTGGCTTTTTGGGGTTCCCCAGAGTTTGTAACTAAAAAAGACTAGAAAATACTCTGGCTAGAACACAACTAAAAAAAACAAATCTACTCATCAAAATAATTCATAGAATAAAAATATAATTGTTTGATATATCAATACTTACATGGGTCAAATAAAATAAGATACAAATTTTACAGTGGCAAAGTTTTATTTGGATCTTCTGAACTAAACCCAATAGAGAAAAAAAGCAATAATTCAAAGATGAATTATAAAGCAAAGCCATAAAACAGCTACTATTCAAATCACTTGACCACTCAAACACATCAATAAACACAAAATTATTGACATTCAACTTAACAAAAGAATTTATATTTATTCCTTTCATGTAATTGACCTGTTGGAAAATGAAATTTTAACCTAAGTGGAGTTTCCTGTATTATTTGAAGAAATTCTTTTAGAATCAGGTGTTACATAGTATTGTCTCTTGTCTCATTTATGGTGACAAGCTCTCCTGGCCCAGAGAGATACATCCAAATACATTTACATCCATGCTTGACAAAAGGAAATGTAGTATTCTATGTAAATGAGATACTGCTATAAAAGCAAAATGCCACAGCGAATGCCAGTCAAGCTACCATCTGTTGACAGAGAGAAAATTTTGAATTTGGATAAAAAAACTCTACTTTAGTTTCCTCTGACTAGAATACCTTAGCCAAATACATTTGAAGTCAACATGTGTTTTTGTAAAAGTGAGTTTCACCTGAATATATTTTTTTAATAATGGTTTTTGAGTTAATCCACCCTACCTTTCAAACCAGTATTCTAGAAATTGTACTAGCATAAAATTTAAATACAACTTCTGCCAATGAAGTCTGCAGTTCTTATTGTGCTCAAAGGCAACTTTCAGGCTGGAGTGAATTTTTCATCTAACCACTTAATATTTTTAAGAATACCATTTCTGACATATACAGGCAATTCTTTCTTTTTAGCTTATTTCTGTTTTGTTTCAACAGAAATAACTAATTACTTGAACACTGAAATTACATGCAAATGGTAGTGGCTTGGTTAGATTTGTAGTTAAAATATGAAACATTGATAAAACAATAGAATCAAAATAATAATCAAAAGATTATTATTTGCCAGGTTTATACTAACTTGCTGCAAGTGTTTCTTGACTGTGACTAGTGGATTCAAATTTTGCTATGGTCTTTTCCATCAATCAAAGATGGTACAACTTGGATGTTCTAGTGGCAGACAGAGGATGTCAACAAATAGAGCAGCAAGTAATTAAGCTGGAAGACGTTGAACACAGACTATTAAATCCATCATGAAACAATAAACTGATTATAATGTTAACAATTTTTTTCTTTGTAATTTGTTTTACAATTTTCTTCAGATGATCTGACATTTACATCAATGTATATTCCAAATAAATAGATCTCCAAAGAGAAAGCAATTGAATCCTAGGTCTGGGGACCATAGCTCTTTGAATTTGCACTAACACAGAACTGCCTTAGCAGTTCCTGCTGAGAGAGCAGTAGCATGGTCAGGAAGTATGAAAGAATAAACAACTTTAACACTACTTTTGATGGACTGCTTCAAACACCAATGAAAATCAATGTAACATTAGTCCTGTAATGTACACATTGTTCAAAAAGTAATCTGGATTACTTCTTTAGCATCAATTCAGTAAATAGCATCTTGACAGTTTTGATTTTATCTTGAATATTTTTAGTGCTGAAGAATTGTTGAATTTCTATATTCCAGCTGTTTTGGTGGCAGTGAATTCATGTTCTATAAAAAATAAACATGTCCTGTAACTCATAGTTGTTAGGGCATGGTATGTACTGCAGAAGGTGTGTCTTGATCAAAATAAGACAAACAGAATCCATCACTATTTAAGCTGACATTTAATTCAAAATTGTATCTACCAGAGTGCTTGCTCTATCAAAGCTAAAATGTGCAGTATACTCTATTATGGGGGGCAGATTTAGAGCTTTTCTTTTCCAAGACTGTCATCCAAGACAAGCCACTCCAGACTGACCTGCTATTTAACCTATAGCTAAAAGATGGATCCCACTTTCTCTGTTGATAGCCATTATACTACAATGTTCAATATTGGTGAAAAATAGTTATATGCCAGAACATACATAATATGCTTAATGCAGGGACATTTGCTCATTGGCTGTAGACCAAAATAAAATAATCTTAATATAGTCAGTGAATGAATAGCAAATAAGTTCTGCTTCTAAAGTAAAAAAAAAATGAAAATATTGACATATTGTCTACTTTGGAGGCTATAAATATAGCTGTATTATCTTAACTGAACATGTTATACCTTGACTAGATTTGCAGTTCATGCTTGATGGAAATAAGTCATTTGTATATTAAACTTTTGATATCAATTTAAAAAAAAAATAACATTAATTTCCAATTTGTTCTTTTGTGTCTTTAAATAAGACGTGGTTTTATTAATGGTACTTAAAATTGCTTCATTATTCAAATAAAAACCATTTTCTATCTTTTAGATTAAAGAAATGTTGGCAGCTTGTTTAATAGTAAATTTTGAAAATCTAACAAATATTATAAATCATAATATAAAAATCCATATATGAAGCAACTGCCAAAATGTTTAAACCTATCAAAATGCTATAATTACAATCATCATTGCAAATAAACAATTGTGTAGCTCAAGAGAGCAAAGGAAAGTAATGCTTATTGCCAGTATATAGATCAAATGGATACAAGTGCAAAGTCATTCAGACATGATCAATGTATTATATTTAATTGCATAAGCAGAAATCATTCAACAAGCAACCATTGACAAATGAGAGCACATATAATGTCCAAAATAAGTGAACTTATAACAGACATAAAAATATGCATAAGATACAAATAAGTATGATTTAATAAATTAACCCAGATAAAAGGTTTTTAGATCACAAAACAAAACTGAGGTATAATAATTCAGCTAGGATACTTCATTTTAAGTTAGTGATTATAATCTTACTAGTACTATAAAAATTTTCAATACAAATCATTTAATTGATTTACAATACTTTCTCTAGGAAGACATTTATCTGAAGGTTTCTTAAAAATTTTCTTCTGTAAGAAATTTATACTTGTGCTAATTATTTTATCAATAGCAGTAAGAAATCATTTCGATAATTAACATTTTTTACCATAATCTCTAAGCTAACACAAACTCACCTAACCTATCAATCCATTAAGTAATTACTTTATAATAATCAATAAAATTGTTACTCATTACATTTCTAAATCAAGCTAAAAAGAGTTATTAAACTATATGCTTGTTAATACCATCATCATATCAATACTATCCTGATATTTCTTATATAGGTAATATAAGAGACATATTGGTGTGGAGTTTACAGGTAAATGAATTTGTACCTGGTAGCTGTTTTTCATAAGATTTAATTTGATAAGTTAATATGAAAAGTTTAGATAACAAAGCTATTAATTTGTATGTTACAAAAGAAGTACACCCATTTGAACTACCACCTCCTTTGCAAGAGAAAGGAGGTATAACTTAATGTTTCACAAAATAAGATGTTGACAAGATATAAGCCAGGTGTTTGGATATCATTTGAGACAGAGAAATTCAGAAAAAAAATGTCAGCCTAAAGGGAACAGTTAAAATCTCAAAGTGAACATGAAATGAAGTACAGGCGGGACTAGCAGGATAAAAAAATGTTGGGGTTTGAATTTGTCTGGGCAGATAGAAAATTGAATGCTAGAAAAATCATAATTTTACCAGGTAATGTTAATTGGTTGAGTGATTCTAGTTAGTGCCATAACCGGTACAAATCCACCCCAAGAGTAGTGACAAAAGTTTCCCAACTAATGAAAACCAGTAGAAGGGTTTGGAACAAGAAAAATTTGGAGAAGCTTAGAAAATTAGTGGTTACAGTTCAGGTGCTAAGGAAGATACTGCAAATTGAGAACACAACCAATTTCATCATCCTACTCCACCAACCCATGAAAGACATTGCCCAAGAAGACTTTGTCAATAGAAAAATTTTTACTCAGCTTTAAAATATTTTCATTTACAGACTGATCATGTAAAAATATTTGAGACCAGATTTGTTTGCAAAACTAAGATCAAAGTTCCCTGAATTAATTATTGAACCAGCTACCAGTCACTAGTGTTGTTTTTACAATATGCTGCAAACTGACCACAGTTAGGCAGACCACATCAGTACAGAATTAGGAAGATTTAAACTGTTAATTGCAACACATGACAATGTGATTATTAACACAAGAAAAACTTAGTTGTCTGTTCTAAAAGTTATTTTCTTTTTCTAAGTTGCCTCCTTCACTTCTGACTACATTTCAATCAACTTCACCTAAGACTTACTCAGATCAAAAACTTAAATACAGTGTGGTTAGGGAAGATCAGTTGGTGGAATAAGATTTTGTTATAGTAAATATGGTGACTCCATTTAGCAAAAATAAAATTGAAGTAGAGGTTTGTTATATAAAATCAGAATATAATTTGTTATCCCAACAACATTCCATATTACTTTTATGGAAACATTGTTGTTGACACATTGAGAACAAGACAGCCTATGTCACTGTTATAAAACTGCAGATAAATGCATTCTAATTCTTATCTCTGCATAGTATAAGGAATTACAATGATAAAATAAATTTTAATAACATTTAAATTCATCCAGAGAAATTATATCTGATAATAAATTGTTATTTTTAATCATTCCCACAGAATGATTATCTAAATCATTCTTATAGTTTTAATCAGCATTTTCCAAGATAGCTTTCAGGAACAGAAGTTATCTAAAAATGACGGAATATATATATATATATATATATATAGATATAGATAGATAGATAGATAGATAAAAATAAATTTGTATGCAAACCACTGTAGATAAACATAAAAAATGTCCAACATTGCTTTAAGACAATTTCTAATTGTCAGATCAGTTTGGGATTTAACTGACAATCTCTACAATTCTTCCTAAACAAGAGTTGCACATAGCAACAACTATGGAATAATCCAACAATCACTTCTTTCATGTCTCAGGCAACAGATAAGAACAAACTCGAGTCAATGTTTGAAAAAAGCCAAGCTATTTGAACAATGGCAGATAATCACAAAAACCAGATGCATACTTCACATCCAGCTTCCAGCACAGACTTAGCAACAAGTATTTTTTCTTTCTTTCACATTTTACAGAAGAGAAGCTCAAAGGCTATAAGAGCTAATTGGAAGAGAAGCTTAACATTTAAGCCATGAAGTAAAAACATAAAAGGAAAGAAAAGGAAAAACAAAACAGAAAGAATTTTGCATTGTGGCCTTTCAAGTAAATATTCCATTCTCTGGACAAAATAAAATGATTTCCAAATTGTTATTAGCTGTATTCTTTTTATTACCGAGTACGTTCTTGAAAGTACCAATTTCAAGAATCCAAAGTGTCTACTAGTTTGAATAAGACTTATCCATTTAGTTCAAAGTAGCCCTACAAGAAAGAGAGAAAGATTGACATTTGTAGCACTGACATTTAACCAAGCAATCTATTATAAGGTAAGTACCTACATTGAGATAGGTATCAAGTCAAATGACAAACAAAAATTTGCATTGATCTCTAGGGAAGTGCAGATAAATAGAGAGATCTACATCATGCATAACTCACACTGTCTTACATTTAGTATGACCAAAATAGAAACAATTCAAAGCTCAAATCAAAACTGTATTTCAACTTTAGGAACATAGCTTATAAGAGTTATTTTGAAGCATGCTGATAGTTTAGAGAATTTTTATACAATCACAGATGTTTTGAGATTAAAAAAATCATGTTAAATAGCCTTTTATGATGTTTAAACAAAGCTATCAAGCTTAAAAAGGTTAATATCACTTAGTAAGTAACCAGAAGAAAAATAAAATGAAATATGAATGGTGAGAAATAATTTAAAATGTTAAAAGTTGCTTTAAAATACAGTACAAATTTTTTTTCAAAAATGTACATGCCTGAAATAAAGTACAATTATTTTTCATATGATCACTTTATATTATGTCAATATATTTTTCTCCATTTTGTCTTTACCAGCAAATAGAATTAGCTCAAGGATCCACTCTTCAAACAGCTCCCCATTATACTAAGAAGACTAGGATCAGGGATTCCCCCAGACAAAGAATTTTTTGTTGAAACAAAAGGTGTTATATTTGCATCTTGTAGGAGTAAAAAAAATAATATTATCTCTGAACATGCATGATATTTAAGTAACATGCTAATTGTAATGTTAATTCTATTTTGAGGGACTGTATATGCAACTGGAAATGTATTAGGTTTAAAAATGTTCTAAATGCAAAATAAAAATCATTGTCCTTTTTATATTTCCTGGCAAAAATTAAAGTGAGTAATATCAACATGATACACTTAGATATATAGCATTGTAGTTGTCAATATATAAAATCAAAAATTATAAACTTAAAAAGCAAAGATTTAAAGAAATCAGATTTCTAACAATATAGCAATTATAAAAGTTCATAATTTAATTCTACAACAACAAAAGTTTGTTTTGTCATTTTTAAATCTCTTATTTATACACATTTACAAGAACATTTAACATCAAGATAAAATATTTTTCAGCATCAGGTTTAACTGAACCAAAAACATGCTTGATAGCCAAGATTTGGACATTATTTGAATTCTATCAAGATTTTAGATTTCATTCTAAATTTGTATGTAGGTAAACTTTAATGCTAAGGGAGTGGCAAAGGAAAATTGTTATAAATAATAATACCAAAAAGGAACTTGAAACCAAGAATAAGCAATGTGCAGAGTCTGTTGTAGTTCTGCCATAACAGAAATGGTGGGTTAAAAGAGAAAGGCATAATCAAAGAAATCAATGACAAGCATCCACTTCTGTTGTTTAGATGAAGTGGAACAGAAGAAAAGGGATGTCAAACACCCTGCAGGCTTGTCCAAACATCAACAATCTATAGCTTCCTTTTTCTGCAGACATAACATGTCCATAATAAACAAAGGAATACATAATGAAAACATTTAATACAAACTCCAGACATGTTCCATCAAGATTTTGTATTTCATTTTCTTCTTTTGGTTGTAAAAATTATAAAATCAACAGAAAAGCTATATAAAAATAGTTGAGTTATCAGATGTAATAAACAGCTTCAGCTCACCCTTGCTAATGTTGTCTCAGCAAAACTCCACTATCCTACTACTTTGTTTTTCTGAGAGATCTCAGGAACATCTTTAGTGAGCTTTTATAAAAAAAAAAAAAGGATTCAGTAAGAGAGGATAAAGACAATAAGTCAAATGCCAAATGCTCAAATTCTGGTAAAATCTTCTCTATCTTTAGTATATAAACATTAAGAGAATTTAGTAAGATTTCAAATTGTAATTCCAAATTTTAACAAATCTGTAAACAATTTTGTGAAGATGCTTTAATTAAAAAAAAAACAAACAAAAAAACATAAAATTATTTACTGGGTGCCAAATGATTGGATACCCATTTTCATTTCCTCTCTCAAATACAAAAGTGCATTGTAACTGGATCTAAAGATGTAAGACTGTTTTGAACCAAGAAACATTTTAGATAAAACTGTTGAACTGTGATATGAATATAAGAATAGAAATAAGAAGATATAAGAAGTAATATAAAATTCTAAAACCAAAAGTCGATACCTTTAATTAGTGATGCAAATCTACTCATAATTATATATTTTTCATATAAATGTGTACATATACTATTAGGCATACAAATGCACATATACAAACATGTAGACATTTTCTTCAATCAACATTCTATAATTTCCAGATAGAATTTAAAATTAGGTCAAGTATTTCAAATTAAATGGAGTCATTAGATGCATTAAATGCCTTTTTCTTATAAATTTTTAAAACCAAACTAGGAAGAATATTAAGTCTCCATCAATTTTATAACTAGAAGTTTTATATATCCTAAAATTTACAATTGAGATATTAGCAGAAATATACATTAAACAAGTTCTCTTCAAATCTAAAAAATAAAGGTTTGAGAAAAATTAGTAATTAAAATATAAGTTCAAATAAGTATTTCTATCCTTTGTCAACAGACTGTATGTAGCTTCGTCACAATTATTTGGTACTTAATAAAAATAAAAGATTTAAATTCTTTTTCTGACCTTTCCAAGAATCACATTTGCTGAACCTCTTCTGCACAAAAATAAACAAAGTAAACCAACTAGAAAATTTAGTAGAAAATATGAAAATAGTAATTTGTTTTTAAGGCTAAGAAAGCTTTGTATACAAAATGTAAAGATTCTTAAATATAAATGCATTTAGAAAAGTCAGAAAAGGTCATCATTTATGTTTCAATTGAATCTCTTACAAGGTGATTAAAAACACTTGATAGGAACCAGGCAAGCATTACAATGAAAATATCAAAGAAAAATAATTTCACCAAAAGAAAATAATTCTCAAATTTTTCCAGCTTAGTTTTAATACAGCCCTGTGCAAAATGTTCAGACAATTACTAAACAAGGCAAACTTCTTACAAAAATGAAAACATTTGAACTATTATGAAAAAGAAAAAGTTTAATAAAGTACAGGAAACAACTAGTAGAATTCAGATTACATTATCTTGAGATATAAGCATAGAATAAAGTATTATTAGCTGACATAAATTCAATTTAAGAACTCAACAATTAGCTTTGTTTAGTACACCACAAGACCATCTCCCAATAGTAATGGTATGAAACAACTTTGCAAACCATTGCACCCCCAACAGTATGAGTTTTTTTTTTTTTTTTGTTTTTTTAATCAAAATGAATCAGAAAAATATAATCAAGTATATTCCTACATGAAAAATTTTTTTTAACCATTTCACCACAAGCAAGGCAATAAAGCTACTAAGATGCAAGGGGTTACTGAATGTGAAAGAATATTAGAAAAAGAAAAACATTAAGGTGAGAGAACAATAAAAGAATAGGGATTAGGAAGACAAAAGATAACGATTGACTTTTTATTTTATTTAAACTTTTGACTGGAAGTCAGACAAGAGATCCACAAGTGAGAAGTGTGAAAGAAAGAACCTGTTAGCATAGAACTTAAAGCTACATCTAGCCATTTCAACTGTAAAATGATTGGAACTAGCTGCCAATCTAAAATTGTGCTTAAATTTTATAAATGCTAAGTACCAAAGAGGAAAGCTCATCAGAACAATTTTTATGAAAATATATATATATATATATATATATATATATATATATATATATATATATATATATATATATATATAGATACACCTAGTGAGCCAGACAAACCTACCTAGGATCGTCAGGGAAAGTTCGGTTCTATGGTTGTATTGAGCTGTTTTGTTAGTTGTTTACTCGTATCGGGGTTTTTTCTTTGGGCTTCAGACCTGCATCTGTGCGATTTTTTTCGGCAGTAGTTCATGTTTGTAGCTCTTTCTTTTTTTAAAACCTTTTTTCCCCTCGAGATTGATTTGATTATTGCCAAATCAAAAATTTGAGGGTTTTTCGAAACGAGTCTAGTTATCTATATTTGTATATATATATATATATATATATATATATATAAAATAAAAAAAAGCACAGGGAAGCTACATTATGGTGGTGGGAAAGTAACTGAAGCTGAGATGGCAGGTTAGGACTGATAACATTGCAGATTCTTAGGATTTTAACAAGAACCTCTAAATATTAGGTTGGTGCAAAAATAATTTCGTTTTATCACATAGTAACATATGTTAGAAAACGAAATTATTTTTGCACCAACCTAATATAATGTACATAAAGCCTACAGACATATCTGTATTATTAACAGCAACTTGACAAAGAAAT
>OZ010593.1:102001974-102214474 GCA_963932145.1 Acanthosepion lycidas | reverse complement strand
GTCAAAAGTCCACTACAAAATTTAGTACATATCTTGCCATACAGTAGATAAATTTGTTGTCAAATTTTTTCAAATAAAATTGAAGATATGTTTTTTAAGAAATTAAAGGTCAATGGTTGAAATTATGTGTGTGTGTGTGTGTGTGTGTGTATGTACACAGGTTCTGTTGACATCTCGCGTAAGCTGGAGTTTTAATAAGTGTTCAAGACAAGCAGTCCTCATGGAAAGTCAACTGCTCATCAAGACTGGAGAAAATTTAGTGTTTGAAGAGGAGAATTCATAATCACTCCATTTTTTTTTAATATGCATTCTTTTTAACCTTGTTCAGTCCAATGTTCTATTAAATGTGTTATTCTCTGATTTACGTGTGAATATATAATTACTGGTTTACCATGCGAGAAAGACTGAGGATGTAACCATATACCAAAATAGAACCTATCAGAAAATATCCAGTAAAAAAGAATTTATCTTGAAATTTTTTAAAAATTTGATGTATACTTTAAAAAAAAAAAAAAAATGTTAGTTTAAAAAAAAAAAGAAAAAAGCATATGTCTATGAGCATTTTAAGAGTTGTGAAACAGCATTTGTCTGCTTGAGTTTTGCGTTGAAAAGAAACAAGAAAAATAACATTTCTCAAAAACAGTAACTATTATTCATCTCACAGCATAATGGTCTTTAAATTCATTGATAATTTATTCCTTATTTGCTGCCCAAAAAATAAAACATTGCTCTAATGTGCATCAAAGTTTTCATTCTGTATGTCTACACATATGTTGGACATAACTCTGGGGACCAATACTCAAAAGTTAAGAAAAAAAGAAAAATTAAATAAAAGCCCCAATAGAAAGCTACAGCAAAATGATATGCTTTCAAAAACATTACAATCTGTGATGTGTGTTAACAGATGGAAATCTAGAAACAGACAGCTCGCATGCAGAGAAAAATACTACACTCTCTCTCTCTCTCTCCCCAAAAGAACTTTACAGTGGTAAAAATTAAGTCATAAATATACATAAAGGCAAAGAAAAATAACAGAAATACAACTAAAGTGAACTGATAGATATGGTTCTGGTACATCATGGAGTGTATTTTGAACAGAATCAGTTACCATAAAGGACCATGACAAAAGAGCATAGCTCTTAAACTTTAAGTAGAATAAAAAAAAAAAAAAAATATTCATCTGACTAAAATACAGAGGAAGAATTGACAGTGGTAAGGGGAATAAAGAAATGAGGATAAAATAGTAACATCAATATCTTTGGACATAAACTGGAAACATTTTTGTTTACAAAGATACAAATAAGAAAATTTGAATTTGAAAATGTTGATTTCTAGCTTATTTCAAAGGAACCTATACAAGGGGCACTGAGTAGTTCTTAGCCAAAAATCTGACCAAAGACAAAATATTTTAGGGAAGGTATTCTTTGTTTGTGTGTATGTTTATATAACACACACACAAACACACACACAGGGCTAAAGAAAATCAGAAACCTACTCAAGGCCAAACACAACTACCAAGATTCAAAGTTAAAGAGAACAGTTTATTGCAAAGCTAATAAAAAGATAAATGAGGCTTTTCCCATGTGAGCTGTTCAGTAATATCTATGTGCATGTAAATGCTAACAAATTTCACAGTAAATGAGCAGCTCTGTGTCAGTAATTACAGTTAGATCTTTCTAATTAGAATGAAATAACTATGATATTTTATGATTATCAGATGTTTTAAAAAAAAAAAAAAAAAAAAAAAAAAATGTTTATTTAGTCCTGATCAACTGGAAACATTCCTCATCCCGATCTCTTTCTTTGGGTTTCTCAGAAAAATATACCAGTGCAGCTCTTTCATGATAAACTTTCAACTTTGAATTTGTCAATAATAGTCTGTCTTCCCCCTATTCCTCTCCTCTTAAATTCACCCTTTTTGAATAAATCTATATAAACCCTATCAAAGTATAAATAATTAATAGTTAATTGCATGAAATAAATTAAACTTGGTCAATGCAGAGATTTTTTTTTTTTTTTTTTAAATCTTACCTTGATTCTGGCCTCTCTCTAGGCCGGTGATCAATCACTCTGACAACACACTCTTCCAAAGGTAAATCCTTGTTGGGAAGTACATTTTGATCAACTAAAGTGAGTTTCAATTTCTTGAGGTTATGAAGTTCAAGCAGGTTCACATCATCACGGAATGTCAACAGCTCAGCTGTGATTCTATGTTGTTTCAAAATATGTATTGTTTCTGTCTTTAGGTAGTAATCACTTCTTAGAATGTTCAGTACTGGAACAATAAGTGTTTTGGGGGAACTGTTTATCTGATGATAAAAAATAAAATAAAAAGCACTGATAAGTAAATACAAAAACAAAATTCATTCTTTTGTTTTCTTTACTTACAGGAAAAAATATTTTCCCATGTAAGCATAATTACACCCAAAACTGTCATTTATTTATCTTTCAATAAACAAGAAAACTGCTAAATGGAAAGCAGAAATACATATCAACTTCATATCTGTTAAATGTAAACTAAAAAAAATAAAAATAAATAAAACTGTAAGCAATTTATTCTTGTAAAATAAGAAACAAATTCTATATTTCAGAACAGAGTTATCAAGTCCTACTCAACAAAAATTTGCCAACTGACTCCTGTAACTTTAAATTCTAATATGTTAAAATTTCTGATTTCACTGATAATTGATTAACCTATTTTTTAGGTTATATTTTTGGGATATATTTTAATTTTAAGTTCTTGGTAAATTTCAAAATGTTATGCTAATGACTAAAAGTAAAACTTCACAATGGCAAAAACAAAGTTGGCTGTTCTTGAACACTTTACAATAGCAACAAATGGGAAAGTGTGTGTGCATGTGTTTTATAAATGATGATAATCATCATGAAAATGCATATGATCCAAAATTAATAGTTTATCAGAATCTCCAAAAATATTCATTTTGGAGATTCTGATAAAAAAAAAGAAATTAAATTGTAAGAAATTTGCAGTGTTTTCATCCTAAAGTGTTAGACTTTGTGAATGAGAAAGTCAACAATACAAAAATCAAAAACATTACATCTATTTCAAGGCTAAAGAAAAATGAGAAATTTGCTTGATGCCAAACCTAACTACCAAAATACAAATAATGCTGTCAGAAAGGTTTAAAAACCACAACATTAAACTGGCTGTGAAAAATTAGGTACTTCAATTGCCTGCATACACAACCCATCTTTTTAAGCTTAAATAGAAAAAAAATAGCAAAGAAATTGGAATTTCCTCTGGAAAGAGGAAAGGGGAAATTGAAGAAGCCAAATGTAAGAAAAGAAGAACTTTGATAAAATCTGAAGGGGCAGTTTGTCTTTATTAAAATAGATGCATGGAAATGTTGCAGTCAATTAGTTTGTTATAAATATAAGATCTGTTGATACAAACAGTAAAATGATAATTCAGACACCCATGCACATGACAATAGCAGTAAATGTATTCTAAAGTTAATGGAAGACATTTTAGAAGATTTTGAAATCAAAAAGCATGTTCCATATATAGTAACAGTTTCAAACATGTTAATCACAATAAAGAAAGTACACAAATATTAGATGAATGTGATTGTGCAAATAATTCACAAAGAGCACAAACAGAAGCAAGAATTGAAATTTTTTATGGTATTATCAAAGCAGTATCTAAGTTAATTATAATTCAATATATGCATTGTGCTGTTGATACTCTGAGACTAGCAATAAGAGGCAGACTGAAAGATCATCATGCAGCTACTGTCATTAACACCTTGAGGAAAGTAGTTTTTGCAGCTGTGATATTATTCTGCAGAAACATAGAAATGGAGCCATTTTAGACCAAGCAGCATACTGGAGAGGAAGTATTTATTTAATGATAAATGTGATTGACTAAATGCAAATGATTTCTTGATGATCTGGACAACAGGTTTCAGGAGGTGAAAGCCATTGGGTACAAGTGATAGAGTTAGAAAGTCTGCTTTCTCACTTTTCTATTATCACCAAGAAGTTGCAATCTGAAGATTTAACACCAAGTAAAATCCTGTTGGAATGAAAGCTTGATGTATCACTTGAACAAAAATAAGCAATCAATTGCTGATAGCTTCTTTATTGGAGATACAATGTTATCTTGCTCTCCACAAGTTGAAAAGTTATGTCTCTGGACAAATTTTTGAACTGATTCAGTGTTTTTTATTAAATCATGAAATGAAAGTTATTCTGAATGACCACTCTTCTAGAACCATTTGTACTAATGTGGGGCTCTAGCCTTGGTCCTACTTTGTTCTTAATATTCATTGACCAACTTCCTAATGGCATCAGCTCTTAACTTGATACCTATGTTGATGACAACATTTACTCCTGTCTCAATAGTAATTCTGGTCAGTTTGATAAGATCAAATTTGCAGCCATCTTAAGTCTGTTAATTGGGACAAAGAATAGCTTGTTAATTTTAATGGCCCCAAAACAAAACTGCTCTCTATTAATCCTTTGAGAGACCCTTTTCTGCCTTTCATCATCATGGATGATGCTCACCTCTAGAAGAGTGAATTATTGTATCTTTTCGGTCTAACATTCTTGTCTGACATGAAGTGAAAAACTATATTGAATCTATTACTAGGTCAAATGCTAAGAAATTTAGTTGACCGCTTCATACAAGACAATTTTTCTCTCCAGAATATATCTTACATATCTATGTCCACCATTCGTCCATGCTTAGAATATTGCTACCATATATGGTCCAGCTATATATTTAGAGATTTTTGCTAAAATCCAAAGAATCAGTAATATTATTAGTCATGACCTGGCATCTCAGCTTCAGTCACTTCCCCACCATTGTAAAGTTGCTTTCCTGTACCTTTTCTGTATATACTTTCATGGTAATTGTTTGGTGAGCTCTTTGTTATGGTACCTAGAATTTATGAATTTAAGCACAGTACTAGATTGGTAGCAAGGTCTCATCAATTTATAACCGAGTTGGCGAGATATGCCAACAGTTTCTTTACTCGCACTTCCTGCTTGTGGAACTATTCCAGTTTTATGCTTTCCAGCCAACATTAATCTGCAAAAACTTAATTGCAATGTCAATCGCTATCTACTGTCTTCCCGATTACTCTTCTATTGTTCTTGCTCCATAGTAATGTTTCCATTTTCTAATTCTTCCACAATTCTTTACTGCCTTGCTTGAAGTGAATTCATTTTAAAAAACAAATCAAACCTTGTTAACTGCTATTTACATTGATCCAGTGAAGTATATTTTGTTGAACAAGCACTCTTATATAACAGCAGTTTACATGGAAAACTTAAGAGAACTAAACATGTGAAGCATCAAATAAATCTCAAATCATTGTTAACTCTGGATCATCCTCTTCAATTTCAAATAATTAAACTTTAAAGCTCATTGAAAATGGTAAATTCAAAAATAAAGTTAAAAAGGAAAGTCTGTAAAAGTTTTTTTTTTTTTTTAAGTTAAAAGATAAAGCCACTCATCAAAATTTATCATTGAATTCATTAATAATGTAACAGGAACTAACAGCAATTTCACCCAAAATCAGTGTTGAAAAACAGGCACTGAAAATAGGCGAATCGGATTTAAGGTCATCTGTAAGGGAGGCACTGGTAGAAGGAATTCTATTTCTAAAAACAACATGTTAGTATATTTTAGCTTTTATTTTTGGATAATAGTTAATTTTTCAATCTTCAATCATATAATTTTTCATTTCATTTAATGAAATGTTTCATGTTCTATTTATTTCAATTTTATATCTAAATAATTCTTTAATCTTGAAAAGTAAAGGAACTAATAGAGAAAAATGTCCTTTATTTTCTTGTATACTTTGTTTTATATCTCATTACTTTATAATTTGTAACTTTTTAGTAAAAAAAAAAAAAAAAAAAAAATACCTCAATGCTTTTGTTTTCTAAGTTGTCTTTTGTTTAAATTAAAATTACTGAATGTTTGTTGTTTCTGTAATCAATAAAATAAAAAAGTCACAATGGTACAACTTTTGATCTAAACTTTAACAGGTAATGGTTCCCAAAAGTAACCTGATGGTTCATGATGGCAGTGTTAAAAAAACTTTTTATGTTGCATGCTTGCAATCAATATAGGAAATATTGAATATGTATAAACATAGATTTTCCAAGATAAAAGGATCAAAATCAGAAGTTTTATGCACTACGTCAACAACCCTATTGGAAAGTGCTTGCTATGGAAATAATAGAGCACTGTAATAATCTGTTAAAATAGGAATACATTCTGAGAATTTACACAACAGAGATTTGTAATAATTATAGCAACAAATAGAAACTGATGAACAGAGAATTTGATTAACAAATTAACTTTCATGTAACTTTTTTTTCAAGATTTAGTCTTTTCAGTATTTAAATAGTATAATATTTTCTATAAACTGTCCAATTTACTCTTGGTGAATTCTATAATTTCCAGAATAAAAACAAATTGCCTAATTAGCATTTAAGATTAGGTTTGGAATTCAAGGAAAGAAAAGTTTTACAAAACTCTACTGATAGCAACAGATTATTTTTTAACAATGAAAAAAGTCAGATTCAACCAAATGTAAATAAATGTCATACAGTCTGTAATGAAATATAATTATTATAAAGTGTAAATTATTCAATAAATCAGTAAATATTCAATACACTTATCTCACCAACTGACTTCAAAGTTTTATGTCAAATTGCTCAAGGTTAGATTTTCAATAAATTAATAAAGTCTTAAATTATAAATATTGCAGCTTAAATATTATAAAGTCATATTTGACAGGAGGAGAAATTCACCAAAAAGTACAAAAGACATTCTATGTTCATTCTATTTATTAGGTTGGTGCAAAAATAATGTCGTTTTCTCACATAGTAACATATGTGAGAAAACGACATTATTTTTGCACCAACCTAATAAAACATGTTTAAATGAAATATAAATAGTTCTTATTTCAGACTTTGTATTTGTAATGTAAATACAATTTAAAAATATATATGCTATAATAAATTTAATTATTAAATTACAAGTTAAAAGTTGTAAATATAATTTTTGTTTCTTTGAAGTTCTTATTTCAACTGATCATTTTCAAAAGAAAAAAGATTTTTTAAAAACAAATAAAAATATATATGCAACATGCAGAAAAATTTTAATTATTGTATTATAAGTTTTAAATTTTAGAGTTAGAGTGTCAAGTGCATCATCTTTTTCTATCAGTCATTAATTAGAGCGTTTCTCAGTTCCCATTCTTTCTATTGAAATGTTTTCTTGTGTGGCACCCTGCATTTTTAGAAAGACTAAAAAGAGATATTCATAGAAATATGATTTAATTTTTATTCGGTTTATTAACCAGTTGTTAGTTATTTAGAAACGAAGAATAATTGAGTTTTGAGAATAATTCTCTAACTGTATTTAGGCGATCCAAAGAGAAGAAGAAAAAAAAAAATAATAAAAAGAAAGAGAAAGAGGAATAGATGATACAAAACCCGGTCATAAGTAAAACTAAGACAAGACAGGTGTCAAAATATATCAGGTCAAATTACCTGACCGAAATCCAGGGAAATAGAAATTGTTATATTTGGTTGAAGAAATTGAGTTTTGGAGATAATAAAATAAAACAAAAAGAAGAGGAAAGACAGAAAGATAAAACAAAACCCGGTCATAAGCGAAAACACACACATGCGACCAGCACCTAACAAGTGTCAAAATTATCAGGTCAAGCACTTGAACTAATTCCGTGTCCGCGTAGGATGGAAGTTTTGTTAAGGTTGGCTGAAACAATAAAGATTTTTTTGAACAATGAAAACGAAATTTTAATCGGAGGAAAGGTGTTTTTTTTGTGTTGAGGTGGTGACCGGTGGAACTGTATACAGATTCTGACCTGTTAAAAAATTGGAACCCCACGATGATGAAGTGGAGACATTTTCAATTCAGATAATTAAGATTTTTGACTATCAGGTCTGACCAAAAACAAAGAAGGAAAGAATACGATTGTCTCGGCTCACAGATAGCGCCAATATTCTTTCCTGAAGTCACATCTAATTAGCGGCAGGCTGTTTTGACAGAACCCAGGTGAGAAAAAGCCAAGATTATCATTTTTCGTACGTGTGAAAAAGGCCAAATTAGATTTTGTTTTTAGAACAAGAACGATGTAAGCCACGCCCGATTGGAGACGGGAGGCGTCCCACCACAGTCTCATTAGCCGAAAGCGGTCACGTGATATGCGGAAAGAGGAGGGAGAATGCTCGATCACGAACCATTGGTCGAAAACGGTCACCTGACATACGAGAGACCGGGAGAGATGGGTATGCGTCTTCCCCCCAGAGGCACTGTGAGGAAGTAGGGGTGAAAATAATAGCGATAATGGGAAATCAGAACTAATGCGACTTTTGGGATTATCGAGAGAGCCCTGACGCCGACAGACCCACCCCGGTTTGCTGCGGCGTCAATAAAAGCAGGACCCCAATCGACAAAAAGATGAGTTCAGCCCCGGACGGCAGCGAGAAGAGATCACCTCGGACGACGAGGGGTTGCGGCAAGAAATCCTTCCAGCCCAAGTCGAAAACAAGAAATCCTTCCAGCCCAAGTCGAAAACAAGAAATCCTCCCAGCTCAAGTCGAAAACAAGAAATCCTTCCAGCCCAAGTCGAAAACAAGAAATCCTTCCAGCCCAAGTCGAAAACAAGAAATCCTTCCAGCCCAAGTCAAAGACAAGAGAAGTTCTATCTAAGTCGAAGAAGAAGAAGATTACTCGAAAGCCGCGAAGAAGTTGCAGCCAAGTCGAAGACAAGGCCAAAGAGTTACTGGACGGAAGAAGAAGAAGAAGTTAAAATCAAGCCCAGCCGAGAACAGAATTCGACCCAACCAGATCGAAGTGAAGAAATACAACTCAAGTCGAAGAGAAGAATCAACTGCGAATGATTGATAGAAATTAGCCCCAGTGTCGAACTAAACCACACTCCGACATACACAATTCTAGAGAGCAGACAATTCGAAATCGTTAAGTTGTATGATAGAAGCTTGGTGCCATAGTCCACAGAGCGGGTCGGGAATGAGAACAATTTTTCTCTATGTAACGGACATTAGATATAAAAGGTTGTCACCCTTTTTTTTATCAGTAATTTTTTTGTCTCGTGAGTTTCTTTTTTCCTTTTACTTGTGTTTTGCCACCCCCGTCGGACTCAACTTGCATACGGCCCAATCCCTGCTGGTCCCGTCTGTCTAAGATCTAAACACAGCGTGGGTAGACAGACCGGAGATCAGTACAGTTGCTTTAGCAACCAGGTATTGGAAGCGGGTTGGGAAAGGCGAGGCTGGTGATCATCTAACCAAGAGGTTGGAGCGGCACGCTTGGAACCAGGAGGAGCGACCAGGAGGAGCGACGTCACAGTTGGCGCCGTAACCAAAGGATTCGACCCTGGGCCAGGTGTGTACCCGTCACACTTGCACTAACTGGATCTAACTGTAACTATTTTGCTCTTGCAAACAACAAAGAAAAAATATTTCCATAAAACAGGTGAATTAATTTATTATTAATAGTAGTAGGAGCATTAGTATTGGTCTTAAACATGTAGTAACCATTCCTCACTTTCTGGTTAGCTTCAACATTTGGAAATCAGAAAAATGAACCATGATGATTTTTTTTCACTATTGACTGAAGCCCAAGATTATTTTTCAATACAAATACAGAAAAACCTATACCTAAGTTTCATAGAAGACATAAAAAATAACATTTGATACAATATGGCATAAAACCCCTCTTGAAATGTGAGGAAGGCTTGATTTATATGCAAAGAATATTTGAGTAATCTATATCTTTTAATGGGAACAAAAAACTTACATGTGGATAGAGAATGAGTTCAGTGAGTACACAAAGATGGTGAAACTCCAGAGACAGACAAATTCAGCTCATTTATAGTATCTTCGAGGAAAAGTCCATTTATAAAGAAGTGCAGTAGCTTTTAATTCAGGAGGTTCCATAATATAATTTTAAACAAAATGTATAATCTTATTTCCAAATAAATGTAAAGTGTAATTGAAGGTAGATTAAAAAGATAAACATTAATAAAATTATATCTTTTTTTCAGCATAAGTTTTTTATACTGAAAGCATGATGTAATTTAAAAAAAAAAATTTAATCAATTTACCCCAGGCAAGGTGTTAATGTCACTATGATACAAAGGGATACTGGAAATGAAAGAGAATGAAAAAGAATTTATAAGGAACTGGAAACCAAATCCTAAACAGGAAACAAGGGATAAACCCCTACTCCTGTTCCAGAAACAAGAGAAGCCTTTTGAACAGGAGTAGAGGGTTATCCCTTGTTTCCTGTTTTGAAAGAGAAAACAGGAAAACACTTTTCTTTCAAGTAGATATTAATTGCAATTGTAAATGCACTACAATACAAGGTTTTTTCTTATTTGAAATGAAGTAGATTTTGTATCATTCAGGTCAGAGTAGGTTCTAATATCAATAATTTTTATCTGATTTTCATTTAACATAGCAGCTAATTAAATAAAAATTATAAAATAATTGACAAATGTTAAGAGAAACAGGAGAGATCTGTTTCTTCAAGTGTCACTTTAATTCTTTTTGTTGACATATTTTGGCTTCTTACTGCTAGAAAAGTTCAAAATCTTATTTTCATAGAAAAACTTAAATTGTCTTAATATTTTTTCTAGTTTAATAAAGAGTTAACTTTATGTCTGATAAATGTCAATTTATGAAACATCTTAAAATTACAGTTAAATAAGTATTCAATAAAGGCATAAATGTCCAATTTTTTACAATGTTGCTACCTTTCATTGCAATTTCTAACATAAAAAAGCAACTTGTGACAAATTTATATGGAAGCAGGAGTTGGAAGGGAAAGCAGGTAAGATGAGATAGGAAAAAAGTGAATTTAAGCTGAAATGAGCAGAAGGTTGTTTTTTTTTTATCTCTTGGCTACTACCAGGTTGAACTGTCTTTCCTTGTTCAAGTCTAGGCTAAGGAAACCACTTTTGCTCTTTTTTTATTGTGGGTGACTGCTTTACTTGTGTTCCACAAAAAGGTAAAAATAGCTTTTATTTATTTTTTCATTTAAAGCATAAACTATTTTGGAAAAAATAAGAGAAACACTGTTGAGGAAGATGAGAATAAGCAGCCAAATAAGACTGTTTAATGGTAAGGGAAACATAGATGCATGAAAAAAAAAAAAGTAGTGAGGCAAATGGTAATGGTGCAGAAATTTCCTGATGTTGCCAGTTTCATTCTATTATATTTGGAAGGGAAAGCATGAACACTTAGAAGTGAGCCATGATGAACACTTAGATATGGAAAAAAATTGAAGTTCAGTTAAAGGAAACATTCACAGAGAGAACATTTCTGGCATATGGTAAGCTGGAAATAGTAAGACAGATCATGAAGAAGTTGCCTCAAATTAAAAGCATGGATATTGGAGATTTGATGGTGAAGGCTGATTGGTTGGTTGTGTTTTATGGCATATCAACCACTGTGGGTTATTTAATGCCAAATCCAGTTTATATATATATATATATATATATATATATATGCCAAATATATCAATTTTAAATGCCTATTTTGTATGGAACATTTTTAGCAAGCTAGAGCTTATTTGCTTGCACACTGCTAAATAATCCTAGGTATTTTTGTTTAAGTCAAGAATTTCCATTTGATAAGGACAATTTATTTGCAAAATGGTAAAAGGTAGGATATGATCTTTATACATCAGTCTACATCTTTGATAAGAGACCAATTCTTTTTAGAAAATCCAATATATTTTTTGGTTCAGTTTGTTTGGGTTTTATGGCATATCAACCACTGTGGGTTATTTAATGCCAAATCCAGTTTATATGAATTTTAAATGCCTCAACATTGTTTCAAAAAAAAAAAAAAAAAAAAAAAAAAGTACAGCTGGCAACATTATACCTTTACAAAAAAAAAAAAACGTATAGCTGGCAACATTATTTCTTTTACAAAAAAAAAAAAACTTAGAGCTGGCAACATTATTGTTTCAAAAACTTAGAGCTGGCAACATTATTGTTTCAAAAACTTAGAGCTGGCAACATTATTGTTTCAAAAACTTAGAGCTGGCAACATTATTGTTTCAAAAACTTAGAGCTGGCAACATTATTGTTTCAAAAACTTAGAGCTGGCAACATTATTGTTTCAAAAACTTAGAGCTGGCAACATTATTGTTTCAAAAACTTAGAGCTGGCAACATTATTGTTTCAAAAACTTAGAGCTGGCAACATTATTGTTTCAAAAACTTAGAGCTGGCAACATTATTGTTTCAAAAACTTAGAGCTGGCAACATTATTTTTCTGAAAACATTATCTGAGACCTTGCTGTTGGATGCAGTTTACCGTCATACCCAGGACGCGGATGTAGTTTACCGTCATACCCAGGACGCGGATGTAGTTTACCGTCATACCCAGGACGCGGATGTAGTTTACCGTCATACACAGGACGCGGATGTAGTTTACCGTCATACCCAGGACGCGGATGTAGTTTACCGTCATACCCAGGACGCGGATGTAGTTTACCGTCATACCCAGGACGCGGATGTAGTTTACCGTCATACCCAGGACGCGGATGTAGTTTACCGTCATACCCAGGACGTGAGCAAAACCTGGAAAACTAGGAGTTCACTATTTGCCCATAGCTGGGACCCTAACAGGTGCTACCACCCCGGTCAAGGTGGACCTGGGAACACCAGCAATTAAGAGGTGGTTCCGCGCTCCTCAAAACCTCCAGATCAGAGGCCTTGTTGTTGGATGCAATTTAATGTCATACCCAGGACGCCTCATTGGGGGGGTCTTACCCCTCTACAGAGGTGCAGTCGGCATATTCTAAAGCCCCAGCCGACAGGGCTTGGTGAAGGCTGAAGGTGCTAATGGTTAATAAGGTCCAAGATTTTGTGTAGTGGTTACTGAGGGACAAGGAGAAGGAAAAAAAACACTGCAGATGGGGAGGAAAAGAGCAGGCATGAAGTTTTGTTGCAAAAAGGTACATTTGTTTGGAGTACCAGTTGTACTGTCATTTTATGATCACAAGCGGTGAGACTACTCCAAAACTCCACAGACAAAGCAAAACCACCTGACTCGTCAGCCTCTGCTGTTTGTTCTCTCACTAATGTTCATTTTATCAAGTGGCTGAAGCTCAGAAATTTGTATAAGCCACAATTTCGTCTTGCAATTTCCCAAAGCTACAAGATCAGGTTTTCCTTAAATTGTAGCTTTTAGATCAGCTATGTTTTCTTCCAAGTATCTTGCATGCAGGACATGTATGAGCACATTTTGTTCTAGGAGGTTAGCCATTTTCACTTATACATCCTGAAAGTTCAAATATTTCAGATGTTGGGACTGCATATCGTTAGGAATTGTAAGGAACTGAAACCCAAATTGACATGCTAACAGTGTGGTCAGGTGGGCCACGACAAGATACTATGTTCAGAGAAAGTCAGCAGGTGGCTGCTGTATCAGTGGTTATCTCTTCAATCTGATAAGGGCCCTCTTATGTACATTGCTAGCTCTTAAATGTGCTGGTAGATGAGAAGCAGGGACCTTTGTTGACAAGTTAAGAAGGTGGGATGAACAAAATAAGGATGGTCAAGGAGAGAGATGTAAAATGTAGATGAGGATTTAGGCTGAACCAGCACCTAAGATTATAGCAATAATCCTCAGAATGATACTGGGAAAAGTGGAAAGAATGATTAGAGCTACCAGCTCTTTTATAAATTACATTTTCATGGAAAAGACATTGATGTCAGTAGCAGAAGTTGTGGATCACCTGAAGAAATTTAGGCTGATTGTAAAACTACCAAAATTGTTGAAAGTGAGGGCAGCATTAGGGCTCAAACCAAAGAAGGATGGGGTCAACAAAATGTTTTTTTTTAGAGGGGGACTTATATCCTGAGGATGAAAGATGAAATGAGCAGAATGGAATTGTTCTCAATATGCAGGAAATTGTTTGGGGACTACATTGTTGCAGGGGGTTTCCAAATTGCATGCAGCAATGTTAAAAATAATAGTGAGCCTGGAAGATAAAAGACAGTTGCAACGACAAGAGATATGGAGGAAGTGAAGAGAGAAGAACAAGTGAGAAGATGGTATGTTCCCAAAACAGAGAAAAGGAGTCATATGGTGTAATGTTAGTAGTGGGCATTTTTCTTGAGGTAGGTGATGTTTAAACAGAGGATGTAGCATGACTAAGGTAAAAAGGATAAGTGCAGCCAAATTAGATGCCATTTTAAGTGTACTGATGTGGGAAGTTGCTGAATGTAAAAATCCAGACTGATTCAGCTACTGTGCTTGGTTTGAAAGGAGAGAGTATAAACAATAGCTGCTGGAAAATACTTATTAAGCATCAACTGGGAAAATTAGCCAAGTTAGTTGCTAATGTGGAGCTAAAACTCCATGTAATCATCCAGAAAAGAAAAAAGGCAAATAATCTTACTAGGGTAAGGAAAACCTGATCAGGGTTACTGGAAAATTCAAGAGATAAGATTAGCCACAGAATGTTGTTTGGAGGATGCAGAGTTGAAAGAATTGCACAGCATGCACCATAGTAGAATAGACAGTTGCCTGTTTTGATAAAAAAAATAAAATTAACCTACATGTAACTAAGGAGAGCATTTTGAAGGTGATGAGAAGTTACAACAGTTGCCAATTAAATGAACATGTGCTAAATGTATAAGATATGAGAAAGGTCCAAGAAAGAAACAACTGAACAAAGCTGGCTACCAATGTGACACATTATCAAAAAGAGTTATATTTTTCAATGGTAAACTATAAACTAAGACAAGTGGCCAAACGAAAGGAAGTTAAGGCAGAGAGTAGACTCAGATGGCAAGAGTAGTACAATGTTCAGTGAAAGCAGTATTAATGGATAACAAGCAACACTTTCATTCAAAAACACTAAAAGAGATATATAACAAATTGAAAATTACTTAAGAGCTATATATAGAAAAACATCAATGAATGGTTAAAGCAATGGCTGAGAGGGGCTCATATTGCCAACTGAAGTAATATTTTGATACAACATGACATCTAAGTTGGGGATGGTCATGGAGTTGGTGCCCAAAAGGATTGTATTCAGATATGAATATGCAGTCCCACAAAGGTTACAGAAAGAGATTTGCCTTGCTTAATGTGTAACAATGAAACAGCATGAGGAAGTCAGGCATGGATACCAAATTATAAATAGTCGTATTTTTATTTTGTATTTGTTAACTTAGCATAGGGTGAAATGATTTTTAAGATTAGGGATAACATGTGAGGTGATTGGTGAGCATGGAACATGTATGGAAGTGGGCATGAGATAAGAGTGGCAAGGTATAAAATGAACTTAAGCTGAAATGATCAGAAGGTTGGTTCATTTTTCTCTTGGCTGTTACCAACAGTATTTTTTGTGAATAGGAATTTCCTCATTAAAGTCCAAACTAAATAAATTGTTTTTGTTCTGTTGTGAGTGCTTGGTATACTTGTGTTATCTATTTCTTTTTTTTAATTTTCCATTTAAACCACAATTATATAAAAAAATTTAAAAATGAATTTTCTAACTTAAAAGATGACTTAACCCATTCATGTTTGCCATCCCATTAGATTATAATACAGAATTTTACAGTGGGCATTAATGGGTTAACAGACAAAAAAAAATTACATTCTATACCAATTGACATTTGTTGCTATAAGAATCATTTGTGAATTGCATCAAAGTCCTCATTACATTCATTTTAATGATCATTATTAAATAAATTGCATTAAATCTCTTGTAGCAAATATCAAACATTATTTTTTAGCATCAATATAAATCATGCACCAATCAATAATGAAATGATAGGAAACTCAAAATTTGATCCTTTCCAAACATTTTCTCTATGAATCTATCAGTACTTGACCAAAGACCTAGGCAAACTGGCATTAAAAATATGCCTTCCTTTTTATAGAGTAGATACTTTAACAAGAAACATTTGGTTAGTAAAAGATTCACTAAGAAGAAAAATGGAAGCAGGTCTCAAACACCTGTTTTATATGATTATTGAAACAAAAATGTGGATAATGTCAGGTCAGAAAAAATTGCTTATTGTGAACAATAATTCATGATAGTTATCTAACATGTGAAAAACTGGCTTCAAACCTTAATCTAAACTTAATGGTTAAAATTATGATGGTTATTTAAAAAGGAAAATATAAAATCTATATACCAGAACATTTACCTTACATTTACACAAATTTAATAGTGAAAAGAAAAGAGTAAATTTCTTTTTATCTTAAAAGACAAGTTTTGTATGTTTACTTCACACAATAGCAACTTCCAACATGTGCAAAACCAACAATGTATTTTATTCTTTATTTATAAATAAAGTGGAAGATGTAATATGATAAAATCATAAATATTTAAATAAATTTGTTAACAATCTGTTTATTTTGTTTTTTTTTGATACTATCTTTCAGGATAGTACCGTTGCTATCTATATTGTATTATTAGTCTTCATAAAAATCAATTCTCCATTCAGCTCCTCCACCTACACACACAAAATATCATGTTTTGCATTTTTATTTCATAAAAGTCAGCATTTTTTTTAATCTGGTATCATTTTATAGCATTATGACTTCATTAATCAAGTAATATTTTATACATATTTCAATGTAATATAAACAATCCAGAGAAAAAGGAATTTTGATTTTTTTTTTTACATGTTAGTACTTTTACAAAAAAAAAAAAAAAAGTTTACTTACTTGATACAAATAGAATGCTTGAACAAGGGATGAAATCACAGAGTCCAAATCAGCTGATGCATTCCCTAATACTGCATGGATAGTTTCATAATCAGATATGCATTCCTAAAATGATAAAAACAGAGTTTACTTTGATAAAATTCCAAGAAAAAGAACAAAAGCTATTTTAATAAAAGAAGAAAAATTATATCTTAACCAATAATAATTATTTGCAGATTGTAAAAAAAAAATAGAAGTGTGAGATTAACTTTCACTTGTTTTCTCACTGCACATAGACAAAAGAAAAATGAGTGCCTATTGTTAGATTTGATCTAATAAGGCATTTGTTTTTTCATTAACTAACATTAGAAAGAAATATCAAGTAAAAGATTATAAATAATTAAAAAAAAAAAAATCAGATTAAAACTATCACACTAGATGAATGAATATAATTAAAAAGTCCTAGCAAGTATCTTCATCTTTATAAACTAGAATCTTGACTCTTTATGCCTTGATTTGTAAATAACTAATCTTTTATATGCGTGGGGTGGGGTATGAATTCATAGCCTCATTATTCAGTCATCAAAACCTTTTCTATGGCCTTTTATCATCTTTCAGGTAAAATTGCTTTTGATTCAGTGAATTCCTCAAGCAATATTTTGATATCTTGAACTTGTTGAAACTGCTAAGCAAATAAAGAGTGTTGCATGGAGTCAACCAAATGACACTCTGAAGAGAAAAGAGTCTGAAGAATATGTTGTAGGTGGAAGAATTTCATATTCCATATCCATGATTGTTTGCAACATGAGGGCAGGTGCCATCCTGTAGCAAAATCATTGGCACAGTAAAAGATTTTATCTCTTCCATGGTATTATTCAAACAAACCAATTGTTTACTGTGGCATTAAACAGCAACAATTGGCTTAGGTGGCAGCAATTCATAACTAATTCCCTTTGAATTCCAAAACATAAACAAAACCTTTTTCTTCCAAGATACTGAAAGTTGTCTCACGTCTAGCCTTGGTTTTATTTACTTTGGATTCTTATAAGAAATCCAGTGACTGTCTTGTCCAAAACTGACAAGAATGGAAGATGGGTGTTTCAATGCTGACCAATATTCTTTTCTGTGAATTCATGCATAATCAATCTTCCCAACTTCAAAGACACTTGCAAGATTTCCCTAGTATTGTGCAAAAAGACTGGTTGCAGGTACTTCTGCATCAACCTAATTGAATATTTTGTCCAAATATTACCAGATTCAGAACTTATTGATTGAAAAATTGTGACAGAAACAACAAAAATAAGGATACTAGTATAATTCACAGAATAATGACAATACGTCAAAATTTCTAATGGCATTTAATAATGGAAAAGTTTTTATATAAAAATAAATCCTACAATATTTGACATTTCATGATTTCTAAGCTCCAGAATTCTAACTTGTTATTACAGAATTTTAAAGATAAAAACATTTCTTCATTTATTTTGATCAGAGAATGTCTAGATAAGATCTGACATCAAATCTGTTCAGACATAATTTGAACAAACAAGTATGATAATTATTTTAATTCATTGATTTAATCAAGTTATCCTCATATTCTTTGCTTGCTTTTTTATGTATCCATATGCTAATGTGGTAGACTAGAATGAGAAACAAAAAAGCAGTGTGAACAACTACACAGATTATATACCCAATCCAATATCAAGTAGAATACAGAACAAATTAAAGCTCATGGTGATATTAAAAATGGTGTTTCCACTGATAATAAATCATTATTATCTAAGTAAAACTGCCAAAAAGAATTTTACAGATACTAAGAAAAAAAATTGCAATTAATGAATCTTGTTGGTATTTTAAACTGCCATTAAATACAAGTCATAACTTTATTACTGATGTTGTATCATAATATAATGCTTTTTGACTAGTTTCAAAACCAAATATCCAAAGCAGACTTCCTGAAGTAATTTTATTTGCCTCATTAAGAGGTTAACCCCTAATTAAAACAAAACAAAAACTTTTTTATCCCTTCCTCATTCTGTGTCGTCACTCCCAATACACCTGTTTAAACTTACTACCAAATCATAATATACTCTTCCTTGAATTGATTAAAAAACTCCAAGCCAAGTATAAGGTTTACAGAAATATCCATTTAAACTATAAAAGAAAAATATTTTAATGAAAATAAAGTTTCCTTCACAATCGAGTTTTACAGATTAAAAAGACATTTTAATTAATAAGAAGTTATTATATGATTGATAAGAAGACATGTTTTGAAATTAAAGTTCAGTCTCTCTCTCTCTCAGGAAAGAGAGCAATAATAGGAACACATCAATAATATCATATGAAACTTCTATTCTCTCACTGATCCATACAATACTTTTATAGTAACCAAATCTTTCAATTTTGAAAGATCACTGAAACACAATAAATGAACAAAAAGCATTAGAACACAAAGTTCAGATGCAAACAGAATCATCCACCAAACATTCATTTGGAAAATGTCAGAAAATGGATTCACCAAAATGTAAAAAAAATTAATAAAGACTGAATATTAATTAACAAACATACATTTTTCAGGAAAATAGGTTTTTCAAGTTCACTAAACTTTTTAGATAGTCATAAACAAAGGATGGGAGTGAAAAAAAATGATGTAAGAACAAAGTTGATCATATTCTGACAGGTTTAATTGAACCTACAAGGATATCTTGTTTGATTTCTGTTGATCTTTTGCATCTGTATTCATTTCCTATATTAATCTAAGATGGGATAGAGGTAAACCTTTTACATTGTCTTTCTCAATTCTTCAAGGTTGTTCATTTTAGTCTTTGCATTGGAACCTTTTGGATGAGCTCAGCCCTAGGCAGTATAACCTTGTTAGGTGTTTCCAACTTAGCCACACTTACTACTTATACAGATAACTGTGTAAGATATTTGGTGATAGTTCAAAAATAACTTTCATTTGGAGAATTCATCAAAGATAAAGAAGAAAATCAAGACTACCGCTATTGTTATTTCATATATAAAAGAAATCTCCCTTTAAAGGAGAGGGTTGAAATGTGTGTGCTGTTTGCACTCTTATCTCTTGATCTGCTGTTATCAATACAGTATTTCTACTCATACACCTATAGTGAGATACTAGAAAGAAACCTGTTTAAACTCCTCCATTCACTGGCCAGAGTGTTCCAAAAATGTTGAAAATCCAAACACTGTAAAGGAAAGCCTATCAAGATGTGAGCAAACAGTACTGTCTGAGACAACCTGATCAAACAACTCATCTTGATTAAGTATGCTTGTTACGTAGTACAGAGAAGAAAGCTAGAATAGAATTGTTACGTAGTAAAGAGAAGAAAGCAAGGATAGAATAACCTTTTCTTAAGGCTTTACTGAACTTAATTCACAGCAGTCAGTAATCAACAAAGGAAAGAATTCAGAGTGAAAAGGAAGGAAAACGCAGCTTTTAAAGAGGAAAGGGAACGTGTGAAAAGTCACGTGGACAAGAAAGCTAGTTTCCTTTTTTTATTCTTTTTTTTTTTTTTTTTTTTTTTTTTTTTTAACGAAAATATAACATTCTCCCCCACTTGCAAAAGAGATTGTAATTGAAAAAGTTTTATAAATCCAGTCGTTGGATTGGTCTACGAATCCTGCTATACCAGCGAGGAGGTAGTTCACCACTGGAAGAGCCAGATCTCTGAGAAGGCTGACTTTCAGGGTTCTGGCTATTATTCACAGATTCATTTTCTGTATAAGGTGAAGAAATATTAATGGGACCTGCATCAGGCAAAAGGGTTGAATCTGCATGGTCCACGTCGGGTTGAGTATTTTGAGGTCCATTTTGAGGTCCATCCAGGCGTGGAAAATGTGCCAACCTTCTCAGTGCCACCGAATCTTCCCGGCCATCATTGTGACGTATTTTGGCATGTGTCGGGTTGGCCTCAAGGAGTTCCACCACCTCAACGATAGGGTCATATTTACCTCTGCCACCGAATCATTTTAATAATACCTCCCCAGGCTCACAGAGCCAAACAGGCAACGCAGTACCAGTGGAGGACTGCCTTTCAAAATTGAACATTCGTTTGTGGGGGGTTGCATTCATAGTGGTGCATAGCAGGGAGCGGATAGCATTTAACACATCATGTAGAACATCCTGCCAAGCACTAATTGGTAACTGTTTTGATTCCAGGGCCAATAATATGGTATTCCAAATTATGCCATTGTAACATTCGCATTGGCTATTGCCTCTAGGATTATAAGCAGTAGTATTACTGGATCCAATTCCAAGTCGTGTTAGAAATTGTTTAAATTATCTTGACATAAACAAAGTTTCTCGATCGGAGTGAATGAACAAGGGAAGCCTGAAAATGGAGAAAATACTTGTCAGGCACTGAATAGCAGTTTGCGAAGAGCAATCGCGACAAGGAAAGGCAAAGGGAAATTGACTATATTCGTCAACAACAGTAAATATATATCGGTAACCTGTCGGAGATACCGGGACAGGCCCTTTGTAGTCCATGGAAAGATGCTGAAATGGTGCAGTAGAACGGATCAGAACATTACTAGCAGAATTGAAGAATTGGGGTTTTATTTTGGCACAGGTCGTACATTCAGAAGTCACACGTCGGACTTCATCAAGCGAATACGGCATATTCTGAAACCTTACAAAATGCCAAAAGTGCTGTACCCCAGGATGTATTAAGGAATCGTGTATCGATTTAAGTTCCTTCAAGGAAGAAGCAGTAGCACCACATACTCTGGATAAGGTATCCACAACAGTGTTTTCATTTCCAGGACGGTGTTTTATGTCGTATGAAAAGGGAAGAAGTTCCATTTTCCACCGTATAATTTTATTGTTTTTAATTTTTCCGCGATTAGCAGGTTTAAACATAAAGGATACAGCTTGTTGATCAGTAATAATAGTAAAATGTTTCCCAGCAAGGAGGTCTCTCCATTTACGAACGCATTCGACTATGGCATATGCTTCTTTTTCGACTATATGAAGTCATATTTCAGAGGGGTTTAGCGACCGAGAAAAGAATGCTACAGGTCGCTCAGCTTGTAAAAGAGTGCCTCCAATAGCCTTTTCTGAGGCATCGGTTTCAATAGTAAATGACAATTCATCATAACTTTTACAGATGACTCGGCAATGTCTTTCTTAAGTTTTTCAAAAGAATTTATAACTATAGGAGGCATAAGGAATTGTTTATTTTCGACCAGTGGACGAATTTTGTGTGACTATTTAGGTATCCATTTTGCATAGTAAGCAAAGATACCAAGACACCTTTTTAACGAATTTGAGTCGGAATGAGGAGGCATTTGCAAAAGTGGCTTCAAACGCTCAGGATCGGGTTGGATAGTTCCGTTACAAATTTGATATTCAAGCACGTTAATAGAACGAAGTGAAAACTGATTTTTCCCGGTTTATTTCGAGGTTGTATGTCGAGGCAGCCTTTAAGAAACATTCCAAATTGACGTCGTGCTCCTCCTGGGTTTTACCGCAAACAGTTATATCATCTATATACGAAAAGGTTCCAGATAATTTGTTATCAGAAATGAAAGAATTCATAAATCGCTGAAAGGCAGAAACCCGGTTAGTAACACCCATGGGTATTCGTTTAAATTGGTACAGACGATTTCCAGCTTGAAAGGCCGTATAGGGGCGATCTTCGGGGCAAATTTGAATCTGATAGTACGCTTTGGACAAGTCAATTATACTATAGATACGATACTGGGCTATTTGGTTTACGAGATCTTCAATTCGAGGCAAGGGGTAGGCATCAAGTAAGGTGAACCGATTAATAGTCTGGGAGAAATCGACTATCAATCGTTTCTTTTTATTAGGTGACGAAGTTACAACAATTTGAGCACACCACGGAGAGTAACTTGTTTCAATTATATCATCCTCAAGCAGTTATAGAATTTCTTTTTCAATTAACCGAGCATCCTCCACACAGTAATTTCAGGATTTACTAGCAATAGGTTTGCAGTCAGGGGTCAAGTTTCGGAACAACTTAACAGGAGCACAACTGATCTTGGTTAAAGTGCAGATTTTTAGAATATCCTGAGATCCACCAAAAGAAAAAGTGATACTCTGGTGTAGTTTTAAGAAGGGCACTCCGAGTACAATATCCATACAGGAATCAGGAAGTACTGTGAAGTCAATTTGTTTATATTCGTAACCATTGAAGATAATGTCCTCAGTACAATATTCAGATAGTTTGAGGGAAATGGCAGATGATGCCATGGAAATTACGGAATTCCATTTAGAAGTAGACAGTTTCATTGTTTTAACAATACGGGCACTGATAAAGTTATCAGAACTACCGGTGTCTATGAGGGCAGTTAATCTCTTTCCTTTTAATTCTAAAGTTTTAGTAACTGGAGGAGACCTTCATCGTCTTTAGCACGGGCTACTATAATAGCTGAGGTAGAACGTGAAGGTGCCGGCATGGTAGAACGGCAAACTTTAGAAAAATGACCAAGTTTGCCACAGTTTCAACATATCTTATCACGAGCAGGACAATAGCGACGATTATCCTTAAAGTGACATTTCCCTCCACAGTTGTAGCCCTTGCCACGAGCAAAGGCAGCAGACAATTGTACAGAGTCACACTCCGTACAAGAATCATTTAATTCAGAAAGCATATTTTTAGTAATAGTAGTGGAAGTGGCCTCCTCGGCAGAATCAGTAAACACATTTTTAGTCCTAGTGGTAGTAGCAGCGGCTGATCCAATCTGAGAAGCGTATGATTCGGCACGAAAGTGAGCCTGTTCTAAGGCTCTAGCACATTGAGTAGCCTCCTTGAGAGTTAGCGTATCATTTTCAAGCAGTCTGGCACATATTACGGGGGACCGGAGACCACGTATAAATGCATCACGGACAGATTCATCCCTGTAAGTAGTAGCAGTAACATCTTGGAAGCAACAGTCAGCAGCAAGTCGATTCAAGGCCTGAAGGTATTGGTCTACAGACTCATTTCCCTGCTACAGACGTGTAGACAACAAATGTCTAACATGAATAACACTTGGAGACTTGTCATAAACACTTTTCAGCAATTCAACAGCATGTTCAAATCCAGAACAACCCTCGATAACATAAATAAAGGACTTTGAGTTTGTCCGGGTTTAAAGAAGCAATAGTTGATAAGTAATAATTAAAATTACGGTACCATAGTCTCCAGAGCTTGCTAGCCTGAGGGTCTGCAGAAAATATATCAAACTTGTCCAGACGAATAATCTTGTCCATGAGGAATTAAGTTCAGTAAATTGTTACGTAGTACAGAGAAGAAAGCTAGAATAGAATTGTTACGTAGTAAAGAGAAGAAAGCAAGGATAGAATAACCTTTTCTTAAGGCTTTACTGAACTTAATTCACAGCAGTCAGTAATCAACAAAGGAAAGAATTCAGAATGAAAAGGAAGGAGAATGCAGCTTTTAAAGAGGAAAGGGAACGTGTGAAAAGTCACATGGACAAGAAAGCTAGTTTCCTTTTTTTATTCTTTTTTTTTTTTTTTTACGAAAATATAACAATGCTAATAGTGAGAACATAGGAAACATTCAACATTCACTGACAGTGTTACTGTTAGTTGAAATTTATAAAATGTTTTAAGATTTTTTCAGAAAAATAGGCTTCTCAAGTCCACTGTTATCACTCACTCTAGTATTCATAAGAGTTTCCTTCCTAACCTTTTCTTTAAGGTAGTGCAGAAAGTCATCTTGATTATATCATTTTCCCTTCTGCTATCCATTTTAGGTGCTGCTACTGTTGGAAGTCTTCAAGTGATGTGGTTTTTGTTATTTGATAAAGTTCTTTCTAGTATTGTTTGTGATCTCATAGAAGGCACTGTGGTTCATTAAAAAGAAGCCTTTAGGAGATTGATGAATTCATTAACTGCTACAGTGATTTGAACATGTACAACATGACTCCTTTAAATGCAAAATTGTAAACCATTCTGAAATCTTACCAAAGGGCTCATGTTCAGCATACTCTCTGATTAAGTTTTTTTTATTTAAATCTTATTAGAACTCTTTTGTTGGATTTCATACCTCTTATGAGCAGCAATGTAGTACTGTCATTAGACAAAAGGAAACCATTTCTGTGCTTATTAACTGTTTTGAATCATGATCTTGATGACATGTTATTGGACTAAAAAATCTTTCTTCCATTGACTTGCTGCATTGAACATCAGCTTGTCTTCTTCTATGTGTCATGTCCATTCAGAACGAATAATGACGACTCTCCACAACTTCCTCTCCTTTATAGCTCTTTTGTGTTTTTACTATCCCTCCCACTCCTTGTTCTGCCATTCATCTACACAAACTCATTAGGTAGGTTACTCACAGTTTCCCTCTATCCCTTTGCCTTAAATATATCCTATAAGTGTCAAATTCTCCAACTCCTCTTTCCTCATTGGCTCTCAGAAATTTCAACTGTCTCTAACTGTAAATGTTCTTTTGTTTCCATTTTCCTTAACATGGCCCCCACCTGTTCAATTTGTTTTGTATTCTGAAACAAAATAATTTGATGATCTATACAACAGTCTATAATGCTAAATTATGAATAGTTTTAATTTCATGTTTATATATCTTCACCAATCTCTCATCCGAGATCTGTATTTACACTTCATAGGAATTTATGAGTAAAGTCATTGAGAAATTGTAGTATTATGGCAATTATAGTGTGAAAATGGTATTCAGAATAAATGAGGTATTGTGGTAAATGAAATAACATTCCTTGATGTCAAGGAATGCAGCTACTTAATTTTGTATTTGGCTGCATGAAGATCAACAAATTCTCGTCCTCTGTAATGGCTGTGAGCTATACTTTAGTTTTGTATAAACCTAAAAATAAATATTGAAAAAAGTACACTTCTTTTTTCATATGGATTGTAGACCTGAAAAAAGCTGTAGAATAGATCAGCTAAATATGTGCTAATAACAAAAGCAAAAAAATAAAACAAAAATATATGGAGTTCAATGATCCAGAAAGATCTTGGAATGACAATGACACCTCTAAATTACAGAAGGTAAAATAAAAAAAATGTTAAAGCAACTGCTATGAACCTTTGGTAAGGTCATATCAGTATTTATTTAGACAAATTTCCCCACGGACTCCTGGTTGAGAATTTTTGTGAACCTACCTCCATTCTTTCCATCAAAGAACATATATGTAAACCTTTTCTCTAATCAATAGGTATTGAATCATTCATAAAAATAATTTAAAAACTTTACTAGATGGGAACACTCAATTGTTCAAGATATTTTGCATACTTCTGAACAAGTTTAATATGAATAGCACCATACCTGTATATAAGGATGGATCAATAAGTCTGTAGCCTTACAGTTATCAGCTAATCACCTTTTATCCAGAGTAAAAAAAAAAAAAAAAATAGAAACCTATACTTATATGAATATGGTAAATTATCTATTTCATTGCAAACAAAGTAGATTTCTGTCTATAATATAATGATAATTGAAAAAGGAGTTTATAGTTTGTCTATAATAAAATAATTCTAAATTTTCTGCATAAGATGTTTAGATTTTGTGTTTACTGTACAAAATTCAAGAGTGTATATTTATTTTCATAATAAATAACTTTTAAACTGGGTTCAGTTATGTTAAGTGTATAAGTAAAATGCATTAACTGGATCCGATACAAAAAGTGTGAAGTAACAAACTTATAAAATATTTAGTTTAAATTTATTAGTCTTAGATTTAACTCTTACATAGCAGGTATTAGGTTGGTGCAAAAATAATGACGTAATGATGTTGTTTTTTGACGTTAAAAAATACGTCAAAATACGACATTATTACATCATTATTTTTGCACCAACCTAATATCACCAACTGATGTTTCATTGAAGAGAAGTGTATATAATCAATTCATTATTTGAATTTCCCAACAACACAGGTATCATTCATTCCTGACTAGAATCTAAATGCCTATTTGGCAACTTAAGATTTATGAGGTTATTTCCTGGAATATTTGTCTGCAAATAAAGCTGCCAAAGAGAGTGTTGTCTGTGTACATACTTCTCAAATAGAAAAGAGATGAAAAATGGTAACAACTTGGTGCAAAGAATACACAACTGCATTGTGCATAGAATGTTTCAAAAAATATAATACTGTTAAAAATATAATAAATTAGGAAGCCTAACATTTTCTTTTTGATTTATTTTTATACTTTAAAAGGGTTAAATTATAAATATCAGTTTTATAGGGGTTTTTTGTATAGAATTGAAGCAAAAATATACATGAAAACTACCCATAACAAAATGGAATTTTTTTTTTTTTTTTTTTAACTTTTTAGTATGCCTATTTATACAATATTTTCCCACCATTCAAATCATTAAATAGTTTATTTCAAAAGATGCGTAGTAAAATGTAGTAGTAATCCCGTCACTTTTCTCACTGCCAAGTTTTTATCTTTGAACAGCTGACCTGTTAAAACGTACTCCTAACCATCTCACACCATAATTCTTCTCCCCCAACCCACAAGGCAAAATCTACTGGCTTTTGTGTGTGCCCCAGTCAGTTAAAGAGATTTTTTTCATGCCTACCTTCAGGCATTTAATTAGTCCTAAAGGCACTAGGTAAATTTACATGACCGTTTACAGCACAGGTGATTTTGTGCCTCTTTGGTTAGGGAAATATGCCATGTCCATTACATCAAAGACTGCCCCCCACCCTCGATCTCATGATCACATAGATAGCAGTTGTCGGGGTGGGTGTAGTTTCTCTTGTGCCTGGTGCTTCTCCAAAGTGTTGGCACAACAGACTCACTTGCCTCTCCAACAGTTTCTGCTACAACCAGCTGATCTTCTTCACTGTCACCTTCACTTGATTGATCAGTCACCATCAGTCAAAACGGTTGTCCTCATCAATCACCATTGATAGACACATTCCATCATCACTTGATGGGGTGATGTCATCTGCTACAGGACTGCCCACTACTTGAGGGAGGTGGTGAAGGTTTCTGCGGTGGTAAAGCAACAAGTCAACTGATAGTAGCAGATAGGAAATGCAAGGAGGTTAACCGACAAAATAGTGTCACACATCCAACCTTCTTACAAACTAAAAACACCGTCCTCAGAAACAAAAACGTGCCTGCTTTATACAGCCGAGGACTGACCATGATTTGCATGCGAATGACAAGACAATGAGATTTCGCGTTAACTGTCTGAGACCGCCCGGCTTGGTTCTTTTTACCATTCAGCAATCAGAGTTTGCACGATGCACAGATTCACGGGCGTTTCCAATGTAGGCCATTTTCACAATTTTCCCCACAGTTTCTCATGTGTCTTGATATTCCTTCGACAGACTACCTGGGGATTCAGAATTCTGGTCACTGTTCCTTTTCTATATTTACTCATGCATTTATTGGGTGATGTTTTTACCAGCACAACATCTCCTTTTTTCATATATTCCCTGTCTAGGCTCAGCCTCCAGTGATGCAATGTTATCAAAACCTTTCACATGAACTTCATAGGAGTACAACACATTGGGTAGAGCAGTCTCACTGTGAATACCATCCTTTGGTGTATAACGTTGTACCAGTACACCACTATCTGGCAGCAATCTGCTTTGGTTCTGTGTAAGCGTTTGTTCAGCAATGCCGTTTTCAGATGGCACATATACACATTGAAATCACAAGCAGATGTCCCAATCTTCTGCAAATGTCCAGAAATTCCTGCTGTTGAATGCTGTACCAGTGTCAGTCAGGATCTCTTCAGGTGGGCTCCTTTCAAGATTGCTGTGAGACACTGGATTACAACAGCAGAATCATCTTGCACTAAATGCTTTCACCAGTTTCTTTCTCTGCCATCAGATCAGTGCTGGATCAATTGATGGACATTCCAAACAGAATCCAACTACCGATCTGATAACCTCTTTATTCATGGATGGGGTGATCTTCCTAATGAAGTAGGTTGTTTGTCTAACATCAAGATGTCCACAATGCAGGTGTATCTTATTGATCTGGCCGAACTCCATTCCACTGCCAGTTGCAGCACATACCTGTAGCACAGGTCCGGCTTCATTTTCCATTTCCAGCCACTTCTGTGGAACTCTGGTAATTATGTCTGCCTTGTTCTAGTTCTACCTGACAAGGGCAATGTCCACTAACAAAGCAAACTCCTTGACTAGTTCCAAGAAGGTTTGCAGCCTTCTTCTGACCAACATTTCACCCACAGCCTTGATGCTCACCTGTGCCTTGCTGGTCAGAGTGTCTGTGAGCTATTTATACATGTATAGCAAGTCTGTTTTTAGGTGTATGGTCTTTGTCTCCCATTGTATGGCTAGGTTGATTCCTCTAATAACCACATCCAATTCTGCAAGTTTAATGTTGTGTGTCTGACTCTGGCATCAACCAATATGCATCTTCAACAATGAACCCACCAGATTCCAATGTAACTCTGGTTGCTAAAGAATTTGCATCAACCCACACGGTAAATTTACTATCCACACATCATTTGATTTTGCATGGATTGGCCTGCTTCACTCAAGTATTGGTCTTTGTCAGCATTCTTTTAAGTGGAACATCATTCATTTGATCATCCCAACCTTTTGTTACTGCATTTGCTCTTTACTTGATGACACCGATCACTACCTGAAACCATCCAAATACTGGAAGGTATTCAACAAGCCTGCCACAAAAAGAGAACACCCTTTTCCTGGTGACCACTTCAGGGACGTCTGGAAGCACATTGCCACATTTACACCATAGGGCACCATCCTTCCTCCAGGGAGCCAAGCATCCTAGCCACATCTTTTGTTCACTCTGGATTGTTAGTTGCTAGTCCAAAGTGCAACAAGTGTTCCACAACACAATTTACAGACACAACAACTTCATTTATGTAGAGGTTAGCGATATATGTGGAGGTTGTCTTTTAGATGTCTTCTGCCTAAAACAGCACTGTTTTGACAATGGATATCATTATTGGGATGGGAGTGGGGATATCATTGGAGATGTTCAGCCCAAAACCCAATCTAGTCAGGCAATACCTTCTGCCTTGGAAAATAACTGTCTGGTATGGCCAAAGTTGTTCATTAACACACACTTGTAGAGAGGTAGATCTGAAGTCCAGTAGTGCCACATTTAACTCTTGCTGTCTCCACTCTCTTAGTTTGCTGGTGCAAACATCAGTGTCTGCTGTATATGTGCCAATGTGGAGGTTAAGTTCCCGGTAATCCATTACGGGCAACACCTTCGATTTGTTTTGTTGCATGACGGCCATAAACAGAAGAAACTCTTTCAGGCATTCAAATTTTCATTTGTCATAGGGAATAAGCTAGCCTTTCTCGACACAATTCCTTTTCATAGAATTTCTTAACTTTTGTCAAGCTGATGTACTCTGCAATGTGTTTTTGCAGCTTGCAAGGTGCTTTGCAATCAGTCCATGATATAACCCACTGATTTTGTCACTGATCAAATTCCACATAAAAATCAGGTACATCAATGGGGAGTGCTGCTATTATGCATGCAGAAGTTTGCTTGCAGAGAAAGTGCACTTCCCCCGACCTTGATTGCATCCACGCTGAGCAGTATGTCAAATCCAGGGGGTGTCCTCTTGTGCTACCAAAGTTCTGCAGTTCCTCTGTCCACCCAAAGATCAAAGCCCGACACCACTTCTGGCACATCTTTCTGTTGAATTGTGCCACAACTCTCTTCCTGCACACATACACCTCAATTGTGAGCAATGCCTAATTCACATTTTGTCAGAGGACAAGACTGGCACTGAAGACTCTTCCCCTTATCCGTTTCCCAAAAAGTTCTGCAACAAATGGTAGATCAGCCACAAAAACACATTAAGCCTTGTTCTGGTATACCACCTAACAGAACAGCATTTTCATAGCTGCACCAGAAAAACATCAACAGACTCTCCAGGGTGCCACAAATCATTCATATGATGCAAACAAGTCAGCAGTAAAGACTGTAGATTATGCAGCCAAAGTATTTTTTTTTCTTCACTCAGCCGGCAATACACTGCGTATGCACCACCCATTAAAAATATCAGAACTATAAACACAATCCTTTTCACCATGCACAGGCAGCATATCAATTATGCCCTCTCTATTCATTCAACAATGGAGTTTTCAGGATCAAAGCCATCAAATTCCGGTATTAGTCTGGTCAGTCATGGTGCCGAAATAGCTTGTAGTAACATATTTGCAGTAATCCGTTTCACTCTCCCCACTGCCAGACTTTGTCCTTGAACCTCACAGCTGGCTTGTTGAAACTATTCCTCTGTATCCTAATCGCCCCTACACTCTCTGGCAAAATCTGCCATCTTTTATGTGTGCCCCAGTCAACTGAACAGATTTTTTTTCATGCTCACCCTGAGGCATTTTATTAGTCTGAAGGCACTAGGTAATTTACATGACCATGGCACAAGCGATTTTGTGTCTCTTTCCTTGGGAGATAGGCCATGTCCAATAACAACAAATTTTACATAAAAAATTTTGATAAGATTTTTAAGTGCTAAATGAATTCCAATATCTTACAAAGTGGACCAAACAAATTTAGTATCTTATAAAATAAACATGAAGAAACAATGACCACATCATACAAAGATTCAATGAAACTGCAAAATAGATGAGTTCATAAGCATTATTATAAAAGAAATGGATTTCTGTCTGATATAAATAGCAAAAATGATAATTGTTTTGTTATAACCAGAGTAAAGTTCTTGTTCTATTGCCTATTTCATGGAGTTGTTGTCGAAAAGCTGTAAACATCTACCTTCAACCTAAGTGGCTAGTGCATAGGATATTAATTTCCTGAAAAACATATTTTGCAAGCTCCCTTTTGTATAATGAAATGAAGCCAAAGCACATTGGGAAGTGAAAAATACATTATAAGAAATAGCTTATTGAAAGACATATCACCCTGCTACCAAATAAAGACAAATTGCTGCAAGCAGTTGACATTTTCAGAAAGATAACAATCAAGTTATCCTGGAAGATAATAATACCAAGTTATTATACAAACAAAAAAGAAAATCAGCCACAAAACGTACACATGGCAATGATTTGTTTATCAAATAGCATTAGAAATACTGAAATCCTTTTAAAAGAAAGACAGGTGAATGAAAACAAAAACTAAGATTTGAGAAATTTCCCAATATCAGCAACCTCTAACAACAATACTTTAATAAAATTGGAAGTGTATCTTCACCATAATACTAAAAGAAACAAATGTAATTAAAAAATTAATCCAATATTTTTTTTTTAAATGCCTTATTCAGTAGGTGAATCTACAGCCTGGATATCAGTTTGAAGAATTGTTAATAAATATAATTTTACTATATACAATCCTAAAGGTGTATATGCACAACATTATGATTATTTAAACACTTGCATAATTACATCAGTTTCCATTCTGTAATTTTATCTTCATAATCACACACACACACACACTTAGACATTCAGTTTGTCAGCTGGTGAATTAAGAACAATGAAACATCAAATGTCAAAGTTCACCTTCATTTGAATTTTTTTAATTTCAATGTGTCATATTTATTTTTGATATTGAGAGGGCAAGTAAGATTTAAATCAAACTCATAACTGAAATGAAAATAGCTTCAAGGATCTTAATTACTATCATGTACTGGTGTATTCAAAGAACTGTTGTGATTTAACTAGGTATGTCCCAGGTAACGCTAAAAAAGTGGTATACCCTGGAGAAAAAAGGTCCCCAAATTGATAAAAAAAATTTTTAACTTGTAAATGTTTATGTTAAAATTAAAGAGGGAAGACCAAAGTATTTTTTGAATATTTTTTCAGATTTTTTAATCCTTCCTATAAATTTTAAAAATTTTATTTAAAAATCTCGTTTATCTTGAATAAAAAAAAAAAAATCAGTAAAATTGATTTATCGACATTTCTGCCCGAATTTGTAAAAAAAAAAAAAAATTAGTTCAAAAATCAATTAAAATTCAGTTACACCTTTTTTTTTTGTTATCTTAGGAAATTTAGAATGATTAAAGTATACTTAATGTAATTTGAAAGAAAATTTACTTACTTTTTTAGCAGAAAATTTTTTAATAGAGATATTTCCAACTGAGGTACTCGAGCGGGTGCTTGATTGAAGGGTGTTAACTGACGGCTGTCAATATATTGACAACTTACGTCAAGCGAATTTATTGTACGGTAGCGCAGAAGTGATGTAATTTGTTCTAATTTTAAGTGAACCTGGTTAGTAAATTTAAAAAAAAAAAATAACTTTCTTAACTGAATGAATGCAAAGCAATTTCTGAAGTAAAAAGAACTCGCTTCTATCAAGAGAAACAAGTCGACCTCGTGACATTATTTCAAAGCTGTGCATCCATACTTTCGTTGGAGACGATTTTAAGTACAATTTTGGAATATTAAAAAATTATTTTAAAAATATTAACGGTTGTCAAATTTTTATGAGCTTTCAAATTTATGATCTTTAAAAAGTAGGGAACATAATATGTTATTTCCATAAAGCTTCATTCAGAAACTTAATTTTAAAATATATAACAACATTTTGTCATATTGTGTATTTAAAATAGAAAAAAAGAAAAAAATTATTGTAAAAATTCATTTTTCATCAAAATTTTTTTTTTTTTTCAGATAAGAATTACCGTAGTATATGTTATTCAGAAAAGTCATAAAAAGTTTTTTGAATTAAATATTAGTCTTAGTTTTATTGGGTTTTGTATGTTTACAATTGAGGTAAAAGTTTGACAATTTTGCACATATTTTTACCAAAAAAATTGATGATTTAGAATCTTCAGAGTCTTGTGCATTTAATTGAAAAAAAATTATCAGGCTTCAAATATAAATTTTTGAAGTTTTCATAAAATTAAGTTCGAGGGGTGTAACAGATATAAAAAAATAATATTTATACTATGACTTTCAAAATGACAAACATTTCTAAAATAATTTCAATCATTTGTGAATAAGTTCTGAAAGTTTCATTAAAATCCAACAAGTACTTGATTTTTGCCAGATTTTCCAAATCAATGTGTTTTTTTCAACAGAAAACAGTGAAAAACAAGTAATGTTAATATTACGTAATTTTTGACCTAAAAAAAAAAAAAAAAAAAAAAAAAAAAAAACAAGATTTTCAACCTAAATTTAAAAAATGCTGCAAATGAAAAAAAATTTTTTTTAAATAATTAAAAATTACCTTGGTCTTCCCTCTTTAATTTTAACATAAACATTTACACTTTACAATTTTTTTTATCAATTTGGGGACCTTTTTTCTCAAGGGTATACCACTTTTTTAGCGTTACCTGGGACATCCCTAGATTTAACAGACTGGAATAAAAACAAAAAAAAAAAAAATGATAGCTTCCTATATTTTTTCATGCATAAACCTTTTTTTTCTTTCCCAGTTTTGTGTGTGTGTCTCTCTATCTATCTATATATCCCTTGGAGGGTATACTGATGCAAAGAACTATTCAAAGCAAAACCATAACAGATCAAACATGAAGCAGATTTAAACACTTATCGGTAAAGATTTCAAATTAGCCAATTTCTATTGAGATGTGAATTTAAGGAGTTATGGCAGGTATCAATGTAATTCTCATAAGTTGATGGATAATAATCATGAATAACTTGTTAAAGGATTCAGTGCCTCTTAGTACAGAAGAGTTGCTTATGAAACCAACTCTGATAACAAATTTAAAAAAAAGCAGTTATCAAAATCTGAACAGAGAAATGTGATAGTTACAATATTTTGAAAGGGTGAGAGATTAGGTTTTACAGATGAAACAGATTTACGTATACAAGCCTCTTTGTATAAGAAGATTTAAGCTGCAACAAATTGAGTAGACACTTGGAAGTAGCAATTTGGGATTTTATCTGTAAGGGTTGAAAGGAAAGGGTAATGCTTCAATTCATAAGGTCACCGATAAAAAGAGACAACCAATTACCACTCAACTGTTGGTTTAATGCTATTAAATACCCAAGAGCAACTGATTCTTATTTTTTATATTATATGTTTAAATTCACTAAAGCATTAAATGGGAGATGATCTCAACATTAATATTTCAACTCATAGTAATTCTTAAGCAAAACTGATCAAGATGGCTTCAATTTCAGAACTAGAGCAAATGGTAATAATTTTTAGTTGTCTGAATTTGTTAAAAGAAACATTTTCAATCATTTTTTTTTTTACTAGTTTTTTTTTTTTTTTACATATTTTTATTTTCTGTTTAATTATCTGAATTTCTTAGAAAAAGAAGTATTATGTTTTACTAGTATAAAATTAACATAAGGTTAAAAAAACAACTCAAAATTTGATAATGAAACAGGTTGTATTTATCAGACAGTAACAAACTAACATTCAAATATAAAAAAATATCTTCTAAATAAATAAACAGCAAATTCTACCTGTCTGCCCCCACTTGCTCTACATGGACATATTATACCTTCTTGGAATCAGGATGATCCTGCAATTGAAATCTGCTTTTCATTTGGTGCTTGACCATCCAGCATTGGGATTTGTGTCCAGATGCAAAGGGAATAGTTAAAATTTCAAATTTTAAAATAACCAAAAAAGTTAATGATTTTAAAAGTTTTTAATTTATATTAACTTTAAATTAACACAAAAACTTAGTGAATTTAAAAAATTTTGTTTTAAATTCAGTTTAAAATATATCAACAAAAACTTTGTAAATTGAGGAAATCAATTTTATTTCTTCAAAATGCCAAGGAATCAGAGTTAAAGTGAAAGGTTTTGTGACATGAGACTTTGAAGTTCCACAGAGTTTGTGATTTGAAGAACTCAGTTTTTAGCCTGAATTGGAATTTAAGCCCAAATCAGTGATTTTTTTGAAAGTCAGTCTTTTGGCTCGATTCAGAGTTAAAGTGAGGTTTTGAAGTTCCATGGAGTGAATTGAGGAATTCAAAGTTATTTCTTCAAAATTATCATTGCCGTTTTCTAAGCTGAACCAGAGGTACCTTTAGTTTTGTGGTGGAGGCCTAATTTAGCTTCTGCAATAGGTAGCTTAAAAAAAATGCACATTGTGATGCTTTTAAGATAATTACAAATAAAAACATATTTTAATGGCACAATTTTAAATTAGTGGAAAGCAATCAGGGGAAATTTAACATTTAAAATGTATCTTAATTTTTTGCTACAGAAAGTAATGGTAAATACACAAAATATAAAAAGCAATCAAAGAACCTATTATTAGGTTGGTGCAAAAATAATGTCGTTTTCTCACATATGTTACTATGTGAGAACGACATTATTTTTGCACCAACCTAATAGAATAAAGGAACCCCCCCTCCATTTTGTATTAATTTTACTTCCTAAAGTCTATCTTTCCTTACTGTGAAAATTTACTTTCTTTATGTTCCAGTTCCTTAATTTAAACATTTTTTACATATCTTAAGTGTACTCGAGATGCTTAAATCACTATTTCACCTTGTTCTTAAGATAGCCATATCCTGTTGTGTTGATGTATGTAATACATAGCTTACCTAGTTTTTCTCTTGATATTTAGCTTCTTGTTGGATAACTCCACCTTGTTTACATTTTTCTTTTACACATTTTTGCATAAAACTTTGATAACATTAAAACCTCAGAAATCATTTTATTTCCATAGAATTTTAAATGTGAAGTTGTTAAATATTTTAATTTAAGAATTCCAATGTCTTAAAATTGAACACCGAAACAGTATATCATGATGAGTGCCAAAGGCAATGCAAGAAAGATTTAATTGAGTTTATTATTGATATTAAAATTAGAGTTCTCTCTCCTCTTTCTTTTTTTAAGTTAACTACAATGTTAGAATAATACTGCAATCATCAAAGTATAATACAAGAAATTACTTATATGGTAATGCATGGGGGTTAACAGAAATGGGTCATATTAAAAATAATCATTAGAATTGTTATACCCCAAGCGATGAGGTAGACTCATCCACTTGTCTATAAATGTGAGAACGAAACATGGGACTAGGGGAGATGGCAAAAGCTGTATTTAATGGTCGTCTGAGAAAATACAGTAATAATCTGCAACTGGACTTACTCTAAGAGTGACTGAACTCAACTAAATAATAAACACATTACAACAATGTCAACAAGATGAGATTGTGGAAATTTTAAAAAAAAAAAAAAAAATTTTTTTTTTTTTTTTTTCTTTCTTCTACCAATACAGCTACTTTTCCAGTACCAGACACAGCTTTTGGAAGCATTCTTAAGCATAAGAGAAAAAATTTTAAGTTCAATGGATTTCACTTGAAATTTAATTCCAGAATTTAATTACACTTCAAAGTATAACCTCACATTTGAGGTATATTTTTGATGTTTTGAGGATTTCTTTGAAAAAGAAAGCACAGGATAGACAGACAAAAAAAAAGAAGAAAAGAAGCACAACTATACTGATGAGACTGGCTGGGAACAAAAGAACACAAAAAGGTACTGTAATTTTATATTAAAAGAAAAAAAAGAAAAACAAGTGATGTGGATTTAAAAAACATGGTAAAAGTTTTGTTGACAATTTTTGGTGAAAAAGACTGTTTTCTATACCTGATGTCAAGTTTTGAGCATGAAGAAAAAAAAAAGACTGATGATTTTTCCACATATGCGGGAATAGTGAACAGAGAATGTGAAAGAGTAAATTAATAGATTTAACAGAAGACCAGTTCTAATGTTTAATTTTCATGTTAGTCTCAAGTCACACACAAAGATAACGAAATAAGGACAAGAATGTTAAAGCTTGAACAGGACCCAGCAATAAATTTACAGCTGATGGCTGAGGAGTGTCAAAGGTTAATAAATTTAAAACATGACACATGTCAGATTGAAGAACCTGAGGAAACAAAAACGTTGGTCAAAGCAATAAAAAATAATACAGCACCGAACCCCTGTTACAGTTGTGGAGGAATGAATTTCCAAAACATTGCTCATTTAAAGCAAAAAAATGCTTCTGTTGTAATGAGCTAGAACACAAAAATATTTCTGCAGATCAGAAAATAAAAAAATAAAGAATAATAATCATGCTAAAGGAATAGATTTTGTGAAATTAAGTCTCACTACCCAAAAAAGAAAAAATAATTTAAATAGAAAATTTATCTGCATGAACAAGAAACCATGAGCCAACAATTAAATACAAGCTCTGATATCACTATTTCAAAAGAGATTTGGAAAAAATAGGTGCACTGAAACTGAAAAAGTATTTTGAGGGAGAAAATAAAAATAGTAGCTGAATTGAATTGCAAAGTCTTGTTCTGAAAGAAAAAGTTAATGAAGTGAAATATGTGACAAAAGGAAAACACTTAAATTTATTTGGTGCAGATTGGCTACTTTCATTTATGGAATGAACCAATCAATTCTATTGGTCAGTTTGTCAGATGATAAAATGTAAATATTGATAGTTTGAAGAAAAAAAAATTATACAAGAGTATAAAGACTTGTTTACAGAGGAATTAATTGGGTCTCTGCACTAAAGTAAAGGGCATCTTTTCAGGTAAAAGAAAATGTGAAACCGACTTTTAAACTAAAACGACTCATCCTCTCTGTTGCCATTGAGACAGTGAACAAGAAACTGGACAGACCATAAAATATGGGAGTTATTTCACTAGTTGACTCTTCAAGTTGGGCAGCGCCCACTGTAATAGTAAAAAAAGACTGGTAAGTTACAAGTGTATGCAGATTTTTCAACAGGGTTGAATAACGCCCTATTAATTGTCCGCTACCAACAACCAAAGAAGTAGTTACAAAATGAATCGGAAGAGCTATATTCTCCAAAATAGATTTCTATCTTCAAGTTGAAATGGAAGAAGTAATTAAAGAATTTCTTACCATTAATACATATAAAAGGTTATTTCATTTGATGGATACTTGGATGATATTATGATTTGAAGCAAAACAGTAGACAAACACAGAAGCCACGTAGCAAGAGAGTTTCGTTTTAAACTGGCTGAAGATGAATGCAAATTATTTATGTCACAAGTTAAATATTTAGGCCAAATTATTGATAAAAATGGTTGTAGACTGGATCCTGAAAAAAATGAGGACCATAAAGGAAATTCCTGCTCCTTCAAACATTTCTACATTATAATAAATTTAAGGAATATATACCAAAAATGTATGAACTGAGAGCTCCATTGAACAGGCTACTAAAAAAAAGATAAACAATGGAATTAGCTGGCTCCGGGGGTAGAGCGACATGCTCCTCCTCTCACCTTCACCTGGCCGACCCTTGGGGAAAAGAAGCATCCACATCTCAAGTGTTAATAAAAGCAAAACATGTCAGATTTATAAAGATTTCCTATTAAGTTGGTGCAAAAATAATGTCGTTTTCTCACATATGTGAGAAAACGACATTATTTTTGCACCAACCTAATATTTGTCCCTTATCCTATCATTCTCTTGCATTCCTATCTGTATTTGATCTTAATTCATATATAAATATAAAAATAAATACAGTGTAACCCGGATATAAGAGAGTTGTCGGGACCGAATAAGAAGTATCTTATATCCGGGTTTCTCTTATATCCGGGTTTGGCCTATTTTGTTTAGGTAAGGATGGCTCTAATTTGGGACCGGAGAAAATATTTCTTATATCCGGGTTACACTGTAAATAAAAACAGATGCAAACTATGCCTGGAAGAAAAAATTAAAATAATTAAGTACAAAAATACAGGCCATTTATTGAAACAGAGAAATGAAATTATACTTAAATGTCATCATAAAAATAAGTTTATATAGTCTTAAAAATAGACATTTATTTTGCATCAAACACTGAAAAATATATATTAGGTTTGTAACTATGTAAGTTTATATATATGTATATATATATGTATATGTGTATTGTATATGTGTGTATCTATCTATTACTTTTATTACTATTATTATTACTTTAAATATATTATATATATTTTTTTTATTAGTATTAAATGATGATGTTTAAATGAATAACAACAGATTGCATTTCTGTTATTTTTTTTACTGGTTGCGCAGTTAAAGTTTTATCCATAAAATTTTTCCCTACCTTCCCTTACTGCAATATTCTCAAAAAAATCTAAAGTAGAATCTGTAATGTAATCAGTACTGAATTAGCTTCTTGACTTCAGCTGCTTTCTCAGACGTGATGTGGCTTCCCTCTGTCTTTTCTACAAATATTTTCATGGCTACTGCACTGATGAGCATATTTTCCCTGGTGCCCTGACTACATGAATTTAAGTGTACTACTAGATTGGCATCTAGGTCCCAACTTTTTACTCTTGAAATAGTTAAATTTAACTGCCCTTCTAACAGTTTCTTTCCACGCACTTCTCCATATTGGAACTCCATTCCTCTCACTTGCTTCCCTGATAACTACAACCATCAAAAACCTAAATGCAACACCAGTCACCATGTTTTGTTGCATTGATACCTGTTCTTTTTTCCTTTCTTCAATCCCCCCTACACCCACTCTTTACTCTCATTTTCACTCTCCATAACCCCCTGTGTGATAATGGTACTTCTGACTTGCTTAAAAAAAAAAAAACACCCAAAACATTGAATATAAAGTAATTAGGGTACTGACAAAAGCATCTAATAAAATAATTAGGGCACTGAAAATAGCATCTACCAGAATCAAAGGTAAAGCTCTCCCTACCAACAGCTAAAATAATAAAAGAAAGTGCTCAATACAATATATATATATATATATATATATATATATATATATATATATATATATATGTAAAAAAGGCAGATGTGTGTGTGTGTGTGTGTAACGAATGCACGGCCGCAATTTTCGACGGATTTGCACCAAAATTTACATGAACATGCTCCAAGTTAGCAGGAAGGCCAAGACTGACTTTGCATTTCCCAACTCCCATCGATAGTGGAAATAATTGATTTTTTCATGCTTCTACAGCAGTTTTCATGTTGTTTGCGGCCATTTTCTACTGGCCAGAGTGAGAGCCTATGGCTAGCTGCCACGAATAGGCAGGAAGATTCTATTGGCCAGTGTGAGAGCCAACAGCTGACTGACACAAATGTTAACTAGCATGATAGCATGCAAAAAAAAAAAAAAAAAAAAAAAAAAAAAAATCGATAACTTCATTCGTCACAAGTGGGAAAAATTTAAATCTGCATGGCACTTTACTCCAATTGGCTCATTCGCTTGCTTAAACTCAACGTTGATTCTGATTCCACAGAACTGGGTTGGGTGTGAAAAAGTATTTGTTGTTAACATTCTTTTTTCATTCGGTTTTTCCAGTTACGAATCCTTTTTTAAAGCTGATCATTTTGTGTTTATTTTGTTTAGTTCTTTTTTCGTAACAGATTTAATGTTTAGTATAGGGCTTAGAAAAAATTTGCAGCGTGAGATAGGCAAGAAGTAAGGCATGTAACAACATCAGCACGGCAAAGGGTACTCCTTTAAAGGCAAGGAAGGGCAAAAATATTTTAAGTCAAGTGATAGCAATTGCTGTATGAGTCGTACGATTTTTTAATCAAGCACGGGCAACGCCGGGCCATGCTGCTAGTTAGAAATAAGAATAGCTGTAAATACAGTATTCGAGCTGTATTACTAGGCAAAAAAAGGATGGAAAAACAAAAACTGCTGTTACTCATGTGTCAGGAACTTTGTTACCAGCAGAAAGAAATTATAGCCAAATTGAAAAAGAAGCATTGGCAATAATTTTTTGCAATAAAAAATTCCACTGAATGTTATACAGTAAAAAGTTTGTACTACAAACCAATCATAAACCACTTTTGGAAATATTCAGCTTGAAAAAAGATATTCCTGTATATTCGGCAAAACCCCTTCAATGACGGGCAACAATGTTGCTAGAATGATGATTTCACTATTGAATATATGCCATCTAAAGAAATGGGACATGTGGATAGTCTGTCAAGATTAATACCTAAGTGTGGGAGTTTCCTTGAAGATACCATCATTGCCCCGATAAAAGCCAAGGAAGAAATAAAATATACCCTATGGAATAAAATAAGATTGTTATCAATTACAAAAGAGGATATTAAGAGTGAATGCCAGAAAGACGACAGTATTATAAAAATGAGTGAATAGTGATAAAAAAAAGGAAAAACAAATTAAAAATATTCAGTGGGAAGAAGTCATTTTTCATGTGTGATGGCTGTTTAATGTACGGAGAAAGAGTTTTATTACCAGAGACTTTACAAAAACAAATATTTAAATAGTTCCACAGGGACATCCTGGGATATCTCGCATAAAAGCATTGTTGCAAAGTACTGGAAGGGCATTGATCAGGATGTCGAAGATCTACTGAAGTCTTGCCAAAACTGTTTTGACAGTTAAATCATCACCAACTAACAATTCAACCTTGGCCAAAAATGAAAAATTCATGGTCCCAGTTACATACGGATTATGTAGGACCAATGATACCATTTAGTAATAGTAGATAGTTTTTCTAAGTGGCTTGAGGTGGTAAGATATAGCAGAACAACAATCATAGGTACCATTAAAATATTATCTTTCCCAGAATTTGAATTCTGGACACTATAGTAACAGATAATGGTACACTGTTTATGGCAGCTGAATTCAAGGAATTTTGCAGTGAACAGATAGTCAAAGATGTAACAATGGCACCATATCACCTAAGATCAAATGGATGCAGCGTAAAATTTGTAGATACTTTTAAAAGAGCCTTGAAAAAAAAAAAAAAAAAAAAAAAAAAATCATGGTGGGGATGGAAGAGTCACTTCAACAATTTTTGGCCACTTATAGGCAAACTCCAAACCCAAACACACTTGATGGTACTTCACCAGCAGAACAAATGTTTAATCAGAAAATAATGGCAGCATTTGATAAACTATTGCCGGTGAGTACAATGATAAATTAAAATTAGAACCTCATTTCAAAAGGTGAACTAATATTATTTCGGGTTTACCAAGTAGGTAAACAAAAATGGAAATCAGGAAGAATCTACAATCACACCAGTAAGGTGGTGCATTTGATTCAGAGAAAAATGGCCTACCCAAGAGTATATAAATCAATTAAAATCCAGGAAATATGAAGAAAAGGGTCAGATATTATTATTGGAATGACTATGTAATTTTTTCCTCCATTGTTACAAACAAAACTTTTTTTACAAGGGGAGATGTTATACTGGGAAAATAATCATTACAATTGTTATACCCTGAGTAATGAGATGGATTCACTCATATATGTATAAATGTGTGAACAGAATGTGGGACTAGAAGAGACAGTAAAAGCCATATTTAGTGGTCATCTAAGAAAATTTTTCTATATTTGATGGCATGTAAGATTCCTCACAAATATCTCAAAAATATTTCCTGGGTCTTACATATGAAGTTTAAGTATCTGATAGTTTAATGTTTATCCAGATACCAAAGGCTTGTACCTAGTTTAACTCCATAACACTACAATATTAAATGTCAAGAGACTGGTAGCTAGGTAGGAGGATATATACCAACAAATACAATAAAAGTTTGGTAAATTGAAACTACAAGATGAATATTTGCTAAGCTTAGTATTGTAAGCATATCAAAAATTCACAAAGAGGATCACACTAAAGTTATAATGGTCTGTAAGTCCAACTTGGTAACCATTGCTATATGCTGAGGTGAGTAGCTGGAAGTTGAGTACTGTTTCTTATTTGTTTTCTGCAATGTAGAATAATAGTCAAAGGTTGTAATAGAATTTAAAAGAATTTTTCATATTCTTAAAAATCAAAGAATTAATGATTGGCAGCAAAAACTGCTTGAAACCACACAAATACCAAAAATAAATCTTTTTATATGAAGTCAAATAATTGCTTAAGATAGGAAGTATTAACATTCCTATCAATATTTTTGGAAAAAAATATCCTAATATCAGTTTACACTGAGATCATTTTTCCATATATCTAAATTGAAATTATAAACCATAATTTTGGAAAGTGAAAATTTCACTGAAATACATTGGAAAATTTCCAAGTTTTCATCTGAAATCAAGAAAATATGAGCATTAAGTAAAATGGTCCCAATATATAGCAAAAAAAGGAAAATATCCATTTAAACTGACACCAGTCGGACATGCATTAAGATTTATCTGATTGTATCAATGGTGGAATTATTACAAACAGACCAGTTGTTTGTTTCATCAGAAAATGTTCCTAGAGTTTTTAATTATCTGAAAGTCACTCTTTCTAAAGTTAATTCATGAGCATTTTAATGTCTTGTAATTAAATAAAGTCATTGTCTAATACCACTAGTCACTTGCTAAAGATGTTCACTAGACTTGATTGTGCAGTCAGTGATTCTTAGGTGTACTGCAGAAATCTTGAAAGAGCAGGAGGCAACACATCACATACACAAGTATTTTTACATTAAAAATATGTATAAAAAAAAAAAGAAAAAAAAAGTTGTCAATACAAAATCAAAATTGAGGTTTCAAAAGCCATTTTTATTTATCACATATTCAGTAATACTTTATGTACTAATGCCCTTGACTTTAAGATAAAAAGTAACTTGACCATAAAAAATAGATCCCTCCTCTCTCCAGTAACACATATCATGCAATTTATACAATTATTTGAAGAACTGAACTGAGAACAAAATAAAGTTCAAGCCTTGTAAATATTTCCCAGTTATTTTCATAAAAACTAAATAGAAGTAACTTGTTTGAGTGTAGAGAGAGTTAAAGAGAAGAATATTAAGGGGATAATTAATTTGTTCTCACCTCCATTATGAATCAATGAACGTAATTCACATCCCTCTCACCATAGGGAATTATCAAAATTTGGAACCTCAAAAACATTACTGTAACACATCAGTATAATTACATTAAAAGAGAAATCAGTGTTTAATTAAGATTTGTTCATTGAAAAATATGCCAAACAGGGAAAATATGATTCTGTCCATCTCCATCCTTTTGATATTGAACAAATTAAGCAAGTTCACACTCCTCTCCAGACTTTCTGTTCACATGATCTTTTGAACAGGAGTAGAGGTTTATCCCTTGTTTCCTGTTTAGGATTGGGTCTCCATTTTAAAATCTCATTCTCTTTCACTCCAAGGAGCTCTTTGCATCTTAGTGGCATGATTTTAGATTATTTTTATTAGATTGTGTCAAGCAATTTAGACATTTGTAGAATTGAACTGAATTAACAGTAGATGAAATATAATTTACTAAAATACAAAAAAGAATTTTCCCGAGTAGCAGGTATATTTTTCTTTATACAAGTGAAGTAGACCTCAAAATTTTTCATTTTATAAGTTTACTCAATTAGATTTTCACATTAAACACTATATAAAAGCACATCCACCTACATATGCTGCACTCATGTAGATGTATCCACCTACACATACTATACATTTACATGCTTATTCATATATAAATTTACTATATCAAATGTCCAATAAATGTAATTTTTATGATTTTTTAGAAGCTATAATAAAGTTTAATAGATATTACTACTTTAAATATATTTCATGTAAAAATTAAAAATATTGCAAACAGCAAGATATAAAAATTAATTTCAATCCAATTTGTGCTTATTTTGGTATACTTTCATTTCAAAATACTACTGGCATCAGTCTCTTTGCTTTTTATTAGATTATGAGACATGTTTTAAAAAAATTCAAAACACAAAAAGAAATCTATTTTTGGTTCAACAATAAAATCTTTTTCTAGCATTCTCTTTGCTGGAACATATCAAATTTGATTGCTCAATTTTCAGCCATTTTTTATGGCCCTTTTCAATATAAATCTCTTCCAGTAAAAACAAAAAAAGAAAAAAAAAAAAATGATAGTACAAGGAGCAGGAATTTTACAAATTATCTTAATTTAATTATCAGAAGTGATTTCCAGATTTTGAATTCTGCTTGGTTATTTTAAAATTTATTTTGGCATATTGAACTACCTTTTGGTAATACACAAGTCAAAATTCATTAGAATGGCGTAATTTTCAAAACAGATTTGCTTGAAAAGCTCAGCCTATCCTAAAATATATGAAAATAATACTTGTTTTTTACCATTAGTTTCATGAATTCATACTTGTTAAGTTGATTTCAGTGCAATTAACAATTCATAGTTGCAATTGCCACTGAACTTAACAAATTTGTAATATGCCTATAATTAAAAAATTTAACAAACCTCAGTTTCTGATTATAACTGAAGTGCCAAATTTATTTCTAAGTTTCAAAGCTGCTAATATATGGTAACATTCCATAACAAATATTGAAGTTGATTATAAACTACAAACTTAATATCTAAAACTCAACTTTAATGCAATTTGAGATTTTTTTTTTTAGTTCTCTCAAATTTGTGCAAAGGATTTAAAATGTGAATATATTTTGATAAACTAAAAGCTGAACTTGAAAATAAAAAACAAGCAAACAAAATTGTTAACAAAAGTTTCTTAAACTGCAAGTGGCTAATCTGTATAATTAATCAATGAGACCCACACAGTCTCCTAGATTAACTATACAGATTAGCCACTCGCCACTTAGGTCTTTTTTTATTATTATTAATTATATCATTAATCAAATTTAACAAAAGAGAAATGCATTTCTGTCGTAATAATTATAACTGCAGAAATGAAAACAACCAGCTTTTCAATTATCAAAATATGATAATTTCACATAAAATATATCTTATATACAGAGCCTTAAAGTTAAATACAGGTACCTCTTAAGGAAAGAAAAAGAAAAATGACTAACATTTAAAATGCATATTAGAAAAAATTAAAAATCTTTCTTGAAGCTTTAATTTTAGTTTTAATTCTAAGTTAATATATTAAATTTAATATTCACAATAAGCAAAATACATATCTGTATCTCAAAACAAATTTAAATTGATTGGAATCTTTGGTATGAATTTATAGATTTTATTAATAGGGTGAAAGCTTAGTAAAATTTATAAAATTGTACATATTGACAAACCTGTCAACACAACCGAATTCTTTTTAGTAAAAAAAATCTTTCAAAAATAAAATACTTTTCTCAAACTTTATTTGTGAACAATTAGCTGACTTAAAGTTTAATGAATTTGAATTGCAACAAATATTACTTATAGTTTAAAATACCACAGAAAAGCATCTTTTTATATAAAGGAGGTGTGTTTTTGATGTGCTGAGTGATGTATTTGACAGACTGATGTTTGAGAAATTTAAATAAGAGGCACATAATAGAAATAAAATCATGTAATGAATACAACATAGAAACCTTTTTATATAATTTTTTTTTAAATACTTAGTAATCTTAAAAATTTCAAATAATTTATACCTTCTAATATTTTATTGAATTTTAAGCCTTATTTATGAAGATGCTTGTTATGGAAATGCTAGAAAATTACCAATAATTTAAAATTTGTTATTATGTACCACACTTATTTCTTGATAATCTCATTTAGGGATGTCTGTATTTAAAAAAAAAAAAAAAAAAAAAAAAAAAAAAAAAAAAAAAATCAACACATTTATACTTGCATAAAACAAATTCAAATTTTTTTTTTTAAATACTGGGCTCAAATTTTTTAAAATATATTTTATTCATAAAAGCAACTAAAAGCTTTTCTAATTAAATGTCTTAGTTATTGCATTTTTTATTTTACAATTCAGAACAGATTTTCTTTAACTGTGGCTCTTGTTTGACCGAAACAAAATTTATCTAAATTTTCAGAATACTTGTTCTTATAATTAACAGACTTAAAACAATACAAAAAATAATTTCTTGAAATTACATAAAATTAAAAGGTGGGGTAGAAAATGTACAAATATATTTTATAAAAAATTAAAAAAAAAAAAAAAAAAAAAACATTTCAAAAATAATTTCTGAATAAGTCCTGAAAGTTTCATTAAAATCAGACAATACTGATTTATGCAAGAATTTCCAAATCAATGTGTTTTTTTGACCACAAATAGATGCTCAAATTTCCTACACAAATTCATGATCCTGTGATGAAATGAGAAAAAACAAAATTTTAAAACAAAGTTACTAAGGTTCTAAAAAAGATGATAAAAAAATCTTTTTACATCAAAAAATCCTTTAATCAAAGCACAAAACAGTAAAAACAAAATTTTATCACTAAAATCTTTGTTATTAAGCAATAAGACAATGATTTTAATTAAGCAATAAGAAAATGATTTTAACAAAACTTTGCTTTTATTATATTGGGTGCTATTTTTTTCATAATTTATTGTCATTTAGTAAATTTTGGGTGGTAGCTACATAAAAACAAACATTTTACTTACAACCCTTTATTATAGTTTAATATAATATTTAATGGTAAAGTTTTATAATTAAAATAATAGGACTTGATTTTTATTTTTATTAGTGTATCACTTTATAACCAAATTTGACAATAATCAGATCCCAAGGATACAACTTCGTTTATTACTGTTATGAATAATGAAAAATTGATTCCCATTTTATATAAACAATAATTATAGTCTCTGAACAACTCAATGCATATAACAAGATTAAAGCTACTCGATTTATTTAGTCATAGGTTAACAATGTTTGGCCACTGCTCAATACAGCATTTTTGGGTAGCAATTGATTTCTATCAATTTGGGAGCAAAATATTCACAGAGTTGGTTACAAATATAACTGATAGAGTTTTAATTTTAAAGTAAAGTATCTTTTTTCAATCTTGTAAATGAATCAGATGGTTATATATTTTTAAGAAAAATAAATCACTATTTGTTTATGAAAGCAATAAAGCATCCTTTATTAGTGTCATTTGCTAAACAATGTAATCATGAATCCTGAAAGAATGATGACAATTTTACCTCAGTAGAGTAAAACTACTTCAGATATATCAAAAAATGAATTATCAAATCCTTTAGAATTTCCTTAATAAAACAAAAATAAGCTCAAAATTTTATTTAACTTTCCTTTACTGTCATGATTATATTGATAAATGATTGTCTAAAGAAAAAAAAGACATTTCTGTATAGTATATATATAAAAAAATACTAACAAATTTGCTCTAAAATTACAATATAACAAAAAGGAAAAAGATGTCAACAGTATCAGAAACTTGGTTGAAATGGCAGAGCTTTGAAGTGGAGACAGCAAAGTTCAAGGCTTAAACTCAATGTTGTACATTAAGAATAGTGTGGTCATCAATATGATTGTTCAGCTCACAAAGTAAATTAGATTTTATATGGAACACGTTTGCTGAAAAAGGAAAGAAAAAACAAAAACCTCACAAAGCCAGAAGAATGATGCTTTGGACCAGTGACAAAAAACTTTATTAAAAACCATCTAAAAGAAAAACTAACTTTGAACTTGATGAAGGCTCACGTGTGAAGTTGTGGAAAAGGCACCAAATCACATATGTATTGGTTGAAGGAAAAGAAAAGAAAAACATATAGTCAGGCAGATAGGACAAAAATTGTCCCTGCAAATGTTTGTTCCAGGTGCCAGTTGTTTCCTTTTGGTGAAAGTGTCACTTGCCTAATTGTTCTGTGTGTCATTTGTGTTAGTCTCCTCTTGCTGAAAGTGTCACCTATATTTTTATTGCCAAGTGTTTACTACAAGAGTGCAGATGTGCACAAAAGAACTTGTTGATACAAAAGTTGAATTCTAACCATTTTTTCCAAGCAGTCAATCCATGGCAAACAAATATTCTCAGAAAAATTTGCTTTTTAGTTTGATATCCAAGAGTTTCACTTAACTTGGATTCATTAGACAAGCATTTTTTTCTGAAGTGTATACAATTTTTGCTGCTAATTGTGTAAGGTTTCAAATCCAATACAAGAATACTTCGTCCACCACAAGGAAAGTTGGCTCCCTGTGCCTCGCCAGGAAATTTTTCTCTCCAGATCTACAAATCAACAATTCGCCCTTGCATTGAGTATTGCTGCCATATATGGTCTGGAGCCCCTTCTGTTTGCCTCGGGGTTCTTGATAGGCTCCAGAGGCGGATATGCAATATAATTGGCCCTGCTCTGGCATCTAGTCTACAGTCACTTTCTCACAGACGTGTTGTCGCCTCTCTCTGTCTGTTTTACAAATACTTTCATGGCAATTGCTCCGGGGAGCTGCATTCACTGGTTTCCAGACTTCATGAGTTCAAGCGCCCTACGAGGCTGGCATCCCGCTCACACCCTTTCACTGTCGAAACTCCTGAATGTAGCCGTCTCTTCTACTCCAATAGCTTCATGTCTCGCACCTCTCACCTGTGGAACTCCCTTCCCTATTCCAGTTTCCCTGAGAGCTATAATCTCCAGCTATTCAAATGTAATGTCAATCAACATCTCCAGTTGCCTTGATCTATCCACTACCCTTCTCCTCATCCTTTCTTCTATCACTCCTATCTGATCTTGCTGCAAATTTTCTGTAACCCCTTGCGTCCTAGTGGCTTCTTGCCTTGCTTGGGGTGAAATACTTAGAACAAAAAAAAATAAAATAAAATAAAAAATAAAAAGAGTTAGGTATAATAAAAATACCCATTAGTCCTCTATAGGTAGGGAAAAGCAATATTAAGATACATCCCTTAGAACTAATCTGAAATTTCATGTGATGGAGCCCAAATGAAATAAGTTTGAGACAATGTAAATTTTAATTGCTATAATTATTCGCACAAAAATTAATGGATTCATTATCATTTAAACTTGAGAGAAGAGTTGGTCAGTTTGGCAATTTATGTTTCAGTATCGGTTTCAGGTTTTTTTTTCCCCTTGATACCACGGGTTTTGATTTGGTTTTTAATTTAGTATTTTTGCTTTCTAAGGGAAGCCATTCATTTTCTTGTGTAATGATAGCATTTCCACTTGATGTCTGATTTCGCTTGAGATTGATAAATTTGCAACTTAGTCCATTCAAGTCACAATATCTCGTGTATTTATGGTTCAATCTTAAAAATATTCAAATGGCTGGAGAAAAAATAAAATAATCTTTCTAAATATGGAATTTGTATGTGCTTTTTCATCAAACTGGGTTTTTTGGGGGTTTTTTTTAAGCATAACGCCCCGAGCAAGGCGTGAAGCCACTAGGATGCAGGGGGTTGCAGAAGATTTGGAGCAAGGGCAGATAGGAGTGATAGAAGAAAGGATGAGGAGAGGGATAGTGGGTAGATCAAGGTAACTGGAGGTGTCAATTGGCATTACATTTGAATAGTTGGAGATTATAGCTCTCAGGGAAACAGTAATTAAGAAGGGTGTTCCACAGGCGAGAAGTGCGAGGTATGAAGCTATTGGAGTAGAAGAGACGGCTACATCTAAAAGTTTCTACAGTGTAAGGGTGGGAGCGGGATGCCAGCCTCGTAGGGCGCTTGAATTCATGGAGTCTGGGAACCAGTGAAAGCACCTGATCGGAGCAATTACCCTGAAAGTATTTGTAGAAAAGACAGAGAGAGGCGACGGTGCATCTGTGAGAGAGTGACTGTAGATGAGATGCCAGATCAGGGCCAATTATATTACATATCCCTCTCTGGATCTTGTCTAGAACTCCGAGGTAAACAGAAGGTGCCCCAGACCATATATGGCAGCAATACTTCATGCAAGGGCAAATGGTTGATTTGTATATTTGAAGTATCGATTCCGGGGAGAAAAATTTCCTGGTGCGGCACAGAGAGCCAACTTTCCTCGCGGTGGAAGAAGCAATTGACTCAATGTATTTGTTCCATCTCAGGTCAGCAGTCAACGTGAGACCGAGCAGACGCAGGGAGTTGCTCTCAAGAAGTTGCCTATCAGACATTCTAATGGGGGACAGGGAAGGATCTCTATGGTGATTAATAGAGAGTAGTTTAATTTTTGAGGCGTTAAAGTTGACCAGACAATTCTTGCCCCAATTAACAACCAACTGGAGGTCCATTTCAAGACGCACGGCCAGGTTAGTTTTGTCACCGACACTAGATTTGTTTTTGAGGCAGGAGTAAATTGTAGTGTCATCCACGTAGATGCCAACTTGGGAATCTATGCCGTCAGGAAGGTCGTTGATGAAAATAAGGAATAAATTGAGGCCAAGGATGGAGCCTTGGGGAACACCTGTGTTCGTGGGATAGGAACTGGAGGAGAATCTGTTGCGAACGAAACTTCAATTCACGGTTTGACAGGAATGATTGTATTAGATCAAACAATCAACCTGTAATACCATAACCCTGGAGCTTACGAAGAAGGCCGGCTTGTCAAACTCTATCAAACGCTTTGGATATGTCTAGGGCCATGGTACGAGCCTCACCATTATTTTGAAGGGCTTGGTAGACAGTGCCGTAAGCACATCAGCTGTAGATCGGGCATAGCGGAAACCATATTGCTTGTCTGAGAGCAGATCATGGGATGTAAGGTGGTTAACCACTTCGGCATTGATTAGGGCTTCGAATACTTTTCCGAAGAGGGGTAGGAGACTAATAGGACGGTAATTAGAGGGGTCAGAGGGGTCTCCAGAGTTCTTAAAGACAGGAACAATGGATGAGGACTTCCAGCAGTCAGGAAAACAGGATTCCTTGAGACAGTAATTATATAGTTTAGAGAGGGCGGGCGCTAGCTCAGGCACGCATTTCTTCAAGACAATGGCTGGTATGTCTTCTCCACCACTAGCCTTGTGGGGGTCTAAATTGGAGATAATGCCCAATACCAATGATAGGGTTATGTGTAAGCCACTCAATAGGGCCTCAGTTCTTAGAGGGAAGTCTGGTATGGGTACACCGGAGGAGTCGAGCGTTGAATTAAATGAGAATTCAGCCTTGTCGTAGAGGAGGTCAAGACCTCGAACTGGTTGAATAAAGGAGGTATGGAGGGTTTTCTATTGTTCAGGACACTCTTGCAGAGCCGCCAATAATCTTTGGAGCCAATTTGTGAGATGCAATACGCTCCTTCATCCAAGCAGCAAATATTGACTTAGCTTCGTCAAAGACACGCTTACACTCGTTACAAGCGGAGGCAAAGAGACGTCTATTGCAGTCCGACATGCTGCTACGGAATAGGTGAAAGAAGTGGTTCCCTGGGCAATGGTGGCTGAGCAAGCAGCAGAGAACCAAGGGGAGGAGCGCGACTTGACCTTAAATTTCCTTAAGGGGATGAAAGCGTCGATTCCAGCTTTAACCCAGGATGAGACCTCAGAAGCACATTCTTGGACAGGGAGTGTAAAGACAACATCCCAGGGGACATCGCGGAGGAAGTCACAGAACGAGTCCCAATCCGCTCGTTGATAATAGAACGAGGTTCTAGTGATGGGAGGTTCGAGGTTCTTTGTCGGATGTGGAGGTGAAGGAAATGTTGACAGATACCACGGCATGATTGGAGTTACCAAGAGGGCAGAGCTGCGTGGCGCTACAAGATTCAGGAATGGAAGTAAAACAGATCGAGAAGGGAGGCCTTACCTGCCAGGTTGAGGGCAAAACGCGTGGGGAAGTTAACAATCTGCGCGAGAGATTGAGAAATTAAGTGTTTGAATGCCAGCCCGGTCAGTAGTAGCATTCTTGAGCCACTTGGTATGATGGGCGTTAAAGTCCCCAAACACGAATATGTGAGCAAACAGGTGGAGAGAGAGGGTCTTGTCTATGCTGTCAGATATGCTATCAAGTATCCCAGTCTTGAGAGGATGGAGAACGATAGAGGAAGAAGAGATAGCTTACGGCATTGAGGAGAGATAGTCGGAGACACATGTACGAATGGTCTGGCGATTCAAGAGACAACTCTCTGGCCAGAGGGAGATGGTCCTTGACATAGACACCAAGGCCGTGGATGTGGGTTAGAGAGTCTTTCCTGAGGAGAGAAAGGTAGTCGGGGATTGAGAGATCAGAGGAGGGAATAGACGAGACAAGGTTTGTCTCACACAGAGCCAGTATATCCGGGCAGTTTGCAGTGAGGAAAAATTCCATACTGCAGAAATTTGTTCTAATGCCACGGATGTTGGAGAACGAAATGTTGAGGGGTTTAGGTGATTTTTGAGGGGCTGGTTTAGGTTTACTTTTTTGGTTCTTTTGAGTCTTCATGTGGAGTAATTGTTGGAAGATGAGAAGGCCTGAAGTAAGAGAAGCAGATACTTTTCGACCGCAACATGAGCAGAGAGTTGGCACAGCCTGCATCATAATATGGCCTCAGGGTTGTCCACCAGAGGTGACTGCAGGGACACCTTTCCATGCGCGTCATGGCACTACAAACACCCCAGTATTATACAACTGGGGATCAGAGCGGCCACTCAAGATGCTACACAAGAGTTAGGGCTCCTAACTACCAGTCGGAAACAGCAACCAGTGAACTGTCAACCGTGTACCCTCAAAATGAAGAGGCAGTGCCACAGACTGCACACGTCACGGGAGAAACACATCAGCACTAGTACAGAGGCCAGAGAAAGAGAGAGAGAGAGAGAGTACCGGGAACCCCTTCTTAGACAAGAAACAAGGTGTGAGCCTCTGCTCATGTCCAGGAGAAGGGGGAGGAGTGTTGAGTGGGTGGTAGGAGGGTCTACCTACTCCTATTACATATAACACATACAACAACGACAAAAGACAAACAGAGGGATAAGGGCGGGGAAGTAGTTGACATAGTGCCCAGGCTGACACTAGTTGTATGTACAGGGGGATAGGATGGGATTTATTAGTATTTTATCCTTACCCAACGCTAAGTTTTGTATAAGTCCCATTGTGCTATTCTAAAGTGAGAAATGAAAAATATATATGATTATCCACCTTTTTGCGGATATGGCATAAATGCTATCTCACTTGTGGCAAGTATCAATGTTAAATTAGTCGCACAGAGTGGGAGGGGAGAAAACAAAGAAAAATAGATAAATAAATAAAATAAATACATAAACATTGGAATATATATATATATATATATATATATATATATATATATATATATATATATATATATAGAGAGAGAGAGAGAGAGAGATGCTTTTGGATGCGTCTCTGGTAGAATGAATTTATACTCACACATGGCAGAAAGTTAACGTCTGCTTCCATTCTGATGGACGCCAGTGAGTGTATAGCCAGCCATATCTCAGTGCCCAAGCATCAGGTTACAGATAACGCGGTGTTGGGGGGGAGGAGTGGTCAGCGACCATTCCTACCTACCACCAGAAACACCATTTTGCTTTGACCAACCGAAAATGCAAAATATTTTTTTGAGACTAAATTTTACACATTACTTTGTTTTGCAAAATCAAAGTGACCAATCTTTATCAATATTCTTGAAATTGTACACTCAATTAGAAGATACCTTAAACTACAACCAGGATATATTCATTTCTTCTCTATCTGAGGAAGCAAATTCCTTCAAAAACTATAAAAAAGATAAAATAAAATGCACCTATTCTTTTCTGGTACGCCAGTCAACTATTATTGGGGTTTTGCAAATAAATTTCTTCTAAACAAGGACAATCAACGAGTTATTTTTTTACCCCTAAATAAATTTGTGTTTTTATCTAGTGAATACACCTAAGATTAAATGTTAAAAATAATCAAAAGCTTTTAATTTCATTTTTAGAATGTGTAGATTTCCAAATCTGCAAGTATCACCTGTTCTTTTTTGAATACATTGTAAAACAGAAATTAAAAACTTTTTTTTTTTTTAATCATTTTAATATAATCTTACCTAAGTGGATTTGCCAGATAAAACCATAAAGATATTTGTAAAAATAAAATGAATTTTCCTTGTTTAGAAGAATGTTATAGACAGAACAGTAAAACACCCACTGAACATGAGTGGCTAAAAAAAATAATTTTTACTTTGGGATTAAAAAAATGACTGGCAGTTTTGAAAATACACACATTTTAAAACTGAGATCAAAAATTACTTTATTTTTTTAATATATAATTTTAGGTGTATTCACTAGATAGAAATATCATTTTATTTGTAGAAAACAAACAATTTAACTACACTACAGACTCGCATATATGGAAATATACACATTTTAAAAGTGAAATTAAGAACTATTTTAATAATTCTTAATATCTAATTTAGGTGCATACCCTAGATAAAAAACAAATTTATTTATAAAAAAATAAAAAAATCATTATTTTTCTTGTTTACAACAACTTTTTTTCGTGATTGGCGTACTGGCTTACTAGAAAACCCTTACAAAAAAAAACGACTTCATAAAATTTAACTTTAAGACAAAACTGGCAACTAATTTTTACTCTATTTTATTGTTCAGTTACTTAATTTTACCACAAAAAGTTTTGTTTTGTTTTTTTTGAAAACTGAAACAAATAGATTTCAGACATTATGTCATATTTCCTTTCTTCTTCATTTTTTTTGCAAACAAATAGATTTCATATTTATTTCCTAGTCTAAAACTAGTCAATTAAATGTTTTTAACATATTTTTGTTCAATCATTTTCTCTTAGAATGCTATAAAGTGGTTAATTTTATTAACATGCGAAAGTCTTTTTCAATAGTGTTTCTTTGGATATGGTGACTCAGTAGTGATAGCAGTAAACCGAACAATTTCAGTTTCGTAAAAGATTTTGATGTATTTCCACGGTGTGAAGATGGAACTGAAAAAAGTTGTTTTTTCGGTTAAAACGCCCATCTCTACTTGAGAATCCACATAAATATTTATTAAGTATACAAACGCCTGATTTTGAAGTTATTTTTTCTGGATTTCCTTCCTCAAGTTTAACAAGAATAAGTAAAGTGAAAATTTATAGTCGCAAAATTTTTAATTATTTAGTATATTTCCTAAATAATTCAAAATTTTGCGACTATGAATTCTCACTTGACTTACTAATTCTTAATAACTGATTAATTATTCAAGCTGTTTTATATTAAATGTTATTTCATTAGAATAGGTAAATGGATGAAGGTAAATTCCAAATATTAATTATAGAAGATTAAAATGTTAAATCATTTCATGAATTAAAAATGAGGCAATGAAATATTTACATTTGATTTTAATATTTTAACATTTAGGACTCTCCTTCATTTATAAATATGGCTTCACCCTTTTACTGTATATGGAATCCCTTCAAAATTAGTGTTTTATATATAAATTCTATATATGTGAAATTGCAGTAGCATGGTAATCAATTTCAGTCAAGATTGTTTTAGGTTTTGTCATTGGATGATATGACTACACAACCAAGAAATTCAAATTTAATTTCCATTGGAAGGACTAACATTTTGCTTGGTGAAAATAGTCACCTATAGAGTGCTAAAACTTAAGCAATAAACAAAACAAGTACAGAATTAATATGTTATTTAGCTTTGTTATTTAAGCAATCCTCCAACTACTTAATAAATCCAAATATGACGTATCAATTAGGAAATCATTATTTTTAATAGCAAAATAGAAACTGTTTATTTATTCACTGTAATAGTAAATCCTTCAGATGCTGAACAAAAATGCAATCTTCAACAAATCTGTTTATGCTAAAGTAATTTGGGAATAAAAATAATTTCAGCAAAAGCAGTTTTATCTGGAATAAAACCTTACAAGCATTCCTTTGAGGGAAAAATTGCTAGCTTAAAAATGACCTTAACATTTCTAAGAGAACTGCAATAGAAAAAGCAGTCTTGATTTCAAATAGTATACAATGGCGAAAAGCACCCAGGAAAGTTTAATATCTCTGATCATATGCGTCGTATTTAGCAGATATTATCAACAAAGCCTAAAAGTAAATTTATTGTTTCAATCCAGCACACTTACACAGAGAAGGTATACAAAAAATATAAATCACTATACCTGAAAAGTTACTGCATTTTAAACAATAACTAGAGATGAATGAAGAAAAAGGAAATTTTAAAAAAAGACAAAAGAAAAAGGCAGTCACCCATTAGATAAACCATGTAATCTAGTCACAACTAACAAAGTATGAAACATTATAAGAACACAAAAGAGCAGCTTTTATTTTAATTAAGCACATTTCTTGCACAAAACGAAGCAAATATTCTCTGTGCCTGTCCATTTTGCACAGTGCACTGCATCACTTAATCTAAAAGTAAAACCCCACATCATATCCAAAGCAACAGCAAAGGGATGTAAACTCTACAGTAAATAAACAGTAAGTTACTGTGACACACAAGCTGCACATTAAGATATCAATAACAATTACACATATGCAATTGCCATAAGAACATTAAAAACAGCTCCAGCTGTTACCATATTCACCAGCTTCCATACAAAGAAAGTTATAGTTTTCAGCAAATGGGTCAGAAGTATAAAAGAGAAAAAGAAAATTTCCTGAAAAGGTATTATCCCAAAACTTAATGAAAAAAAAAAAAAAAAAAAAAGACTAAACACAGGATGCTTGAATATGAACAAAGATTTGTCCACTTGAGACATTAATAAAAGGTGTGTATTCATCCATTGCTGACAAGTGAAATATTCAGATTCATAAAAAATAATATTAAATAGTTTATTAAAAGAAGCCAATTGATATCTGATGACATTATTTTTCAAAATGGAATTCTAGAGATTGTACTGAATATCACTCATAACCAGCAATGAAAATGCGTGTTTACAAAATAAATCTAGGACGTATTCAGATACAAAATATTTTTGCTTGCTATCCTCCCAATTTTTATTTATAGTATAATTTTTAAAAGGTTCACAACTTGTAATGGCCATGAAAAAAATGTAAAAATTTTAGAACAGAGACTCATATAGTGTACAACTCTTCACTATTTTTACTCTTAAAATTAGCTTAAATTACAAAAGGTAATTTGCATACTTTGAGGATTTATTTCATCCATCTCTTATATATTCCTTACAAGTAGATAAATGTTACTGACTAGTTTGATAGAGTGGGAGATTGATTAGACTCTGGTTTATTAAAGACTATTAACCCCTCTTTGAAGGTGCTCAAAGTGCTTACATGCTGTAATAATTGTCAAATAGGAAAAATGAGTATATTAATCAAAGTACACCTTATAAATATAGAAATCTCGTATCTTATTTGTCTTTATAGTATATATTTCAGTGTCTTGTTGAAATTCCATTCACTTTTTCTATAAAGAAAAAAAAAAAAAAAAAGAGAGAACATTTTTACACAAGTTTAATATTTATATTATACAAGGAAAACTGAACTGTAGATTTTACAGGCTTTGATCTAAAGCAATATAATTCACACTGCCTTTCTTTATCATTGTTTTATCATAATAGGTCAATAAATGCATTCTTCAAACATCTGATAAAAAGTTACAGTAATTTAACTACTAGTTCATTGAAACTCCTAAGCAAACACATGCACGCACACTGAAAACCCTACCTAATGTTGACTATATTTTGTGTAGGTGTGTGTGTGTGTGCACAGCAACCTTTATATATAACTAATGTTAATCAGGCCAAACTAGTCTCACAGGTTTCTAACTTTGTTCTTTTCAACATTAACTTTAATGAAGTATATTTCACTACTAATATAGTCTGCTTTGTTACTTTTGAATCCAAGCAGATTATTTGGTAAGCAAGTATACTTAACTCAAATGACAGAAGCCTTCTTTATATTTAATTTTATAACTACACAGTATCAAGCAAACAACATGACCAGTTATCTTAATCTTTCTTTCCCTTCACATAAACAAGCACAACTAAGAGAAAGAAAAAAATGAACTGAACGTAGCAGGTATTATTAGTCTTTGTCACACTAAGTTATAAAAATGAATTTTATAAACTAAAGTGTAAAATATATATATATATATATATATATATATATATATATATATATATATATATATAGCTACTTAGTGACATGTATATCTTCCATTTGCTTGGCTACATGAGATGGCATAGAGTCTATGAGGTGCTGATGTCATTGTGTGGATATACTAAAGCATGTTCCAGGGCTGTCCATAAAGGAGTTGTGTTTGTTGGGTGTGGCTTTAGGAAATTAATGAGTTCTGCAACAGGTTTCATACACGCACAAAAGGGTTTAAATCTAGTGATCAATACAGTAGCTGGCAATCAGCCAAGTATTTCTGGAACAAGTTTTCATGTCACTCATATTCCATGGGAGGTTGTATTATCTTTCTGAAACAAACCAACTTTGGGAAAAAAAAGTGAGCATAAAGGGACGCAAATGGTTTGCAACAAAATCTGTCACAACTGTCAAAATCTGGAAAGATATTCTACCTACTCATATCAGTTTAGTAAATTACTAATTTAAAACCAAGTGTAATGCTGACCATGTAGGTAGAATGAATCAAAGAAAGGCTGAAAGCACAGATCAGCCAGCATCTACCAGCCAATATTTGCAAAGGCAAAGTGGACAATTTGCATAGGTGTATGAATACAAGAGGTTCAACAATAGCTGAACATTTGATAAAAATATAGCATTGTGCCTGGTCCTATGTTTTTTTCAGTACTGATCAAGTCTAATTACAAATTTAATTTCAAAGTGTTAAAATTTATTTACATCAAGTCGTACCAGCCATCTCTAAGCAGGAGTGGTTGGTGGGCTTAAAAGTAATTAACCTGTAAGTGTTACATTTTCTTTCATATAACATTTGGTCTTGGGTGTTCTTTTTTAGTTGTTGTCCACATTTTTGCCCTTGATTTTAGCTTTGATTAGAGAAGTCTGATAAACTGGCTTATCTGTCTTTTTTGTTAATTTTTGCAGTAATATTTTTTGTTACTCGTCCTTTTTTGTTAGAAATTTTCTTCTTGTTTTAACATGGCCATTTTATTGCTTTAATGAAGTATTTTTTTTCTTAAGATGGTACAATTCCTATGACTGAAAAGCAAATACTATTTCAGTGATTTTATGAATGAGATTCAAGTATACCAATAATTATATGGATCATTTATCATTTTCTTTTGCACAGGCAATATATAACAAATAAGATTTATGTAGACCCCTTAAATCTATAAAAACAAGGTTTTGCACACCTACCTTAAAATAACTGATGGGAAAATCTCTTCTGACAAGAGTAAATTAATTTTCCACTTGATTTTTAGCTAATTGGAGTTATTGCAAACTTATAATAAGTTAACAGTTAATAATGCACTTACAAATTCCTAAGCTCCACACCAAAATACATATGAAATTAATCTCACACCTGGAATCCCAGCACCCGTTCATTGTGCTTAATTTTACCTTATTTTATTTTTCCTTTTATCTTTATTTTCTTATTTGCATTCCAAATGGTAGTAAGGAAGCCAGACTCTCTGGTAATATTTAATGAGGCTACTCTGATCACCAGTCAAACAATATCAGGGTTCCTGCACTGCCATGAAATGCATGGATATATGACAGAATACCCAAGAGAGGAGGAGAAAGTGGGAAAATTTACCTCTGCAACTATATCTGAAAGTTGGGGAATTACCTAATTCCCAGACCAGTCGAACCTATGCCAGTCTTGGGCCAGATTTGATATTAGCAGATCATGTTGATACCTCAGAGAAGAGATGAGCAGTGAAAAGCAGATGAGCTGCTACCAAAATCATGAATGACCTGGTGCCAGAAGAATTCCCAACTTTGAACCTCATTCCAAGATTTAGAAGAGCAAAATGTCACTACAGAAATTTAAGAGGGAAGGGTTGGATTTTGTACAAGGAACTATATAAACCAATTTAAAACTAACCTGATGAATCTTCTGTTTTTATTTTGTCTGTAAGAGCATTTTTATTTCATTCATAATACAGCTTTGCCATGGCATGAACCAGTGCACCAAATTACCAATGATATTCAATCTTCACTGCTCTGAGATCCAAGAATACAGCATGGGCAGATTGGTATGGATCAAAACAGCCAGCAACCAACAACCAGTTGATTGATAATGGTACTGGCCAGCGTAGTGTTGACCCTGGGATTGACTTGTTGCTTTATAACCCTGAGGACCAGATTGTGGATGTGATTACATCTTATAGTATATATAGACCTCAGAAGGGTTGTTCAAAGGTGCCACAAAGTAAATATGGACAGTTCGGGACCCCAGTCTATGTAGCTGATGAGGTTTTTGCTGCCAGCACTCATGTCAAGAAAGAAATCTATAGTATTTTCCTTGTTAACCCAGGAGGGGGAGATCACTTGTGAATTAGTAGTGAAAGGAAAAGTGATGAGGGCTCTGATAGACATGTCATCTATGTCCTTGATCAGAGAGGACCCAGTAGAAGAGTTTGATGCTGCAGGGTGGTTAAAAAGGCCTGACATTACAATTAGCCAAACAGATGGGAAGAAGATGACGATAACAGGAATGGCATGGCTCCCAGTAAAGATAGGAGGGACAAATAGTGTCCGTATGTTATTTGTGGCCCCCGGACTGTAGGAAAGTGATCTTAGGTGAGGATTGGCTGGGCCAACATAGAACCGAATTAAAATTCAACCCTGCAGTATTGCTGGTTGAGGGTGTAGAAATACCATTGGCAAGTGTCAGTAGTAGTTGACACTGATATAAAAATAACTCCTAAGATAGCAGCATCTAGTAAAAGGCAGCCTGGTAACAAAGTAAAGGTTAGAAAGTAAAGTCTTTCAGATAACCCCTATGAAGATATACAGCCCTGAAAAAGAGGAAGTAGCATTGTGTGAGACAGTGATGAAAGGAGCAGAAATTATGCCTATTATGTTGATCAATCAGGCTAATAAAGCTGTAAAAATATCAAGGGGAAAAGAGGTAGGGAAAGCCTTGCCAATAAGGGCTATTAAGTGAGTATAAATTTGATGAGCAGAGAAAGAGAGGACAGAGTCGATTAGGAGAAGTGAGAGGAGAAGAGATAATAGTCCCTGAGAAATTGAAGGCCAGGGTAGAGCGATTGCTAAGAGCCAACAGAGATGTGGTGGCTGACTCAGATAAGAAGTTGGGCAGACACACACACAGAAAAGATCAAAATTGATATTGGCAACAATGCGCAGATCAAATTAAGACCATACAGAACGCCCAACCATAAGAGGCCACTGGTGGAGGAAGCAGATAGAGACATGTTAAAATTGGGGATAGTTGAGAGGATCAAGTCTCCCCAGAGTTTCCCCATCGTGGTAGTGGATAAGGAGGATGGGGGACAGATTTTGTGTTGACTTTAGAAAGTTGAACGCCATCTCAAAACCACTGATAGTACCCTTTCCATTGATAGATGACATCTTGGGCCTTCAGGGAAAGGCTAAGTATTTTCAATGATAGATTTGAGATCAGGCTATTGACAGATGGCCCTTGATCAAGTAAACCAGGAAAAACTGCATTTGCATGTCATATAGTGTTATTTCCGTTCAGGGTCATACCCTTTGGCCTAGTCAACACCCAGCAACTAATGTCATTAATGCAAAGTGAAAGGAGAGCTTTGTCATGGCCTATTTGTATGACATCTTGGTGTTCTTCAAAACATCTGAGGAACATTTTAACCATCTGCAAGAGGTACTAGATCAATTATGGAAGCACAGAGTTAAAGTTGAAACTGCCGAAATGTCAGTTCCTAAGAGAGAAGACAAAGTACTTGTGTTTTTTCATAAAATGGACAGGATTAAGCCCAATATGGACAAGCTGAAGATTATAAGAGCAATGCCAAAGCCTAAGACAAGTAAGGTGTTTCATAGGAGCTATAGGGTACCACAGGAAATTCATCCCAGCATTCTCAAGACTAGTGAATCCTCTGATATTGATCAAGAAGTATGCTAGATTCAAATGGACAGAGGATTGTCAGAGAACATTTAAAGGAGCAACTGACAGCAATACCTTTATCGACATGTCCCAATCTCAGCAAACTGATGATCCTATATATAGACACTAGTGATCAATGTGTTGGCGTAGATGAATAAGAGGAAAAAGAGCAGTAGTCTCCATTGTTTGGAAGACATTAAGTGTTCTGTTCAGAACAGTGTCTGAAGCAGATGTTAAGATCGTAAGGAGACAGCTGGAAGGAGTGGAGAAGGAGAACATTTTAGCAAAACTGGTACAGGAGAGTGTATCAATATTGAATGTGACAAGATTAGAATTGTCATAAATACAGCAAGCATAGATTGGCTAATAAGTAATATGCAAGAATTAAGACAAAAAGTAACCAATATTTCATGAACCATGGCAGCTGAATTACATAAGTAGCTTCATTCAGCAGTATTTTCAATTAATAACAATTGTAAATAAGGTATGCAAGACCAGTCAGTCTCTAATGATTTTGTTTGAGCATGTGAGAGCTCAGCTAGACATGTCATCATTGGGACGCTCCTCTCCGTGTATAGTGACCCCTGGTCACTTGAAAGAGTTTCTGTTAAAAATACAAACTAAATTGCCTCACCATTTGAGATTGCCAATAGACCCTGCCCAAGAGTTATGGAAATACTACAAGGTATTAGTTTGTGTTACTTTGCTAGAAGATAAGTTATTGGTTTCCGTTGTTCATTCCATTGTTAGACAGAGAAAGTATTTTTGAGATATATCAGGTGATAAACTTACCTATCCCCTACCCACAAGTAGAACCAGGAGCAATTGCAAAATATCAAATTGAAACAGAATATATAGCCTTAAATTCAACAAGACCAAGAGTTATGTTGATGACAACAGGAGACACAGGGAAAATTAAAGCAGATGTTTCAGGGATGAGTACCTCATTAAGTCCCATTTATGTGACAGGCAATCACAGGTTGTGTGTGCTTGAATTGTTAAGGGAGATAAAGAGGGAATTGAGGAAAATTATCAAATGAGGATATTGACAAATAGAATATTACCACAAGCTATCAGTATATCTGATGAAGTTTGGACAGTGGCCACCCAAACTCACATTGATCTATCAAGAGTATGTGGGGAGAGACACACAGGAGCTATGAACATAAATCCCCAACTGACTTTAATAGAGTTAACCCTGGGGTATTCATCATTTGGGTTATCTGTCTCCCTTCCCCTATATTATCATGCCAACGAGAAATATGAGGAAAAAAAATTCATTGGTAAATTTAATCTAAACAGGTCGGAATAACTGGAAAAAGTTATGTGAAACAGTGGCTGAGAAACTCCCAGGAATTACCTTGAAAGCAGTGCCAAAGTTATTAAAGCAGGTAGAGAGAATTAGTCTAGACCAATTGAAGGACAAATTGAGTACCATGGGAGAAGAGAGTACTGTTTGGAGAGATAATTCAGCGTCCATAATGAACTGGCATGCTATATTATGTACCTTAGTAGTTATTGCTGCCATAATGACAATAATATGGAAGTTGAAGAAGCATAGGAGAAAATCAACTAATTCCCAGGTATTGGCAAGTGTGTATGAAAATGAGAGAGGAACACCAATTAGTGTTCTTTACCAAAGCGGATCAATCCATATTGCAGGAGAAAAAGACCGAGTTGAATTCGGTAGAGGAACTAGAAGCAGAATTGTGGGGAAAGGAAAATTGACTAAGAGGAACAAACCATAAAACAAGTCAAAGGATTAAATTGTAAGAGGTGATGCAAACCCCCACCCCAATATGAATATGCATGCTCATGAACCTAAAAAGAAACACTTTAATTTAATTTACATGCTTGGTGAGAAAGTGTCACTAAAGAAATTTAAGAGGGAAGTGTTGATTTTTGTACCATAATAAACTAACTTAAAACTAACCTGACAAATCTTCCATTTTTATTTTGTCTGCCTGAGCATTTTTATTTTTTTCATAATACAGGTTTGCCGTGGCTTGAACCAGCACTCTGAATTACTGACAACATCCGATCTTCACTGATCTGAGATCAAAGAACAGTGTGAGCAGATTGGTATGAATCAAAATGGTCAGCAACCAACAACCAGTTGACTGATGACAGTACTGGCCATCACAGGGTTGACCTTGTGGTTGACTTGTTGTCCTACAACCCCGACAACCAGACCATAGGTGTGGTCACACCTTCTTGCATAGGCAGCGGCCATATTATCTGGCTGCTGCAACCCAGGATCAACCAGGGTGTTTGTGTTATACTCCATCTAAACATCTTTGTTTACTATTTGTTATTTTTCCCCACTCGCAATAGAAGCAGATATCTATTGTATGGTTTACACTCCTTCCCAGTCTATTGAACAGGAGTAGAGGTTTATCTTTTTTTTTTTCCTGTTTAGGATTGCATCTCTGGTTCCTTCTAAAAGTTTTCTCACTCTCCCAGTAGCCACTTGAATCATTATCGCCTTGCTTGGGTGAATAGATTTAAAAAAAAGAAAGAAAAAAAAAAAAAGACAGATACATATCTGTATAAACAAAAAGGACAAATCAATAAAGGCTAATAGTAAGCATGTGAAGTCATCATTGATGATTATAAACTACATGACCCCCTTGATGATTTTCCCCTAATGAAAAACAGAAAATCACCATGAGATGCTGGAATGAATATTTACTTCCATAGTTTCCAGACATGCATGGAGGTTCATCAAAAGACAAACAAAAAGAGAATGGAATACTCTATAGCAAAAAATAAAAAATGCCTGATGAAAAAGGAGAAAGTTATGAATAAGAACTGATAGAATAGTAACCATTAAAAGTTTGATAACTGCCGAATTATCTAAGAAAAGTATTTCTTTGTTAAATCTGCAAATATGATAAGAATATATTTAGCAATAAATATCATTTTTTTTTTTTTTTAATTTTTTTCATATGTTGCCAGCCAATACAAAACAATTTATTCAAATTAGTTATTAATAGTTACTGCAGAATTTATAACTGTTGAAACTTGACTAATGCATGGAATAATAATGCAACACAAAATGTACTTAGAACAAAATGTATTGAAACAAGAAAGTGTACACAATATTTACATATAGTCTTTTGTATATTCCTGGGAAGAGCGTTCCTGGAGAATGTGTTGACTGAGTTGCAGTCGGGCAGAGTCTCTGGTTGAATCTCTCGATTCCTTTCACTCTCTTCCCGGTACCAACCATATTTATATGGTCGGTACTCCACTATGCAAATTAGGTGGATCCTACCACAACAATAACAATTAGTGCTTTTGTTATATTATTTCATGAATGAAAAAGACTTTAAAAGTGGTTACAAAACAAAACATTTGAACAAATTTCTGTTTGTTTTTGCCGTGTTCTACAAATTTCTTACATGTATAATGTATATGGCAATATTGACCTTACTAAATGCAATATTCTCAGTGTTGTAACAGCTACAAGATATGCTGGAACATGTTAAAGTAATTTCAGTTCTTCAACAACAAATTGTCAAGATAGAGACTGCAGTTTCAAGTTTCAGTTTCAATAGTATCATTAGTCAATAGTGTCAACAGTTTCAGTTTCAATAGTGTCATTTTTAACGTTTTGAAGTTGAGTCATTTGATTGTTTTGTGCATTTAGTGTACCATGTCAAATGTCACCAAAATTTTTTTAGTTATTCACATCATTTGTTGCACATTTTCATATTACTTTATGTTATCTTAACAATAATTCATGACACCTTTTTTTAAATAATTATTTTCATTATGTCACTTTTTCATATAAAAATCTATTTGTTAAATGTAAATAAAACCCAAAACAAGGTTGTTTATTTTCCACCAAATTGATCAATATTCAACCACAAATAACACAAATTCTGTTAATTTTATGACCATAGTTCTTATGTGAATATTAATCAGCATTCAAAGAGCTTTTTAAAGATATACCAACTTGACCATATTGGGAGATATGAAAATGTTAGCATATAAGAGCAAATACCAAAATCCGCCATTTTGAATTTGGCCCCACTCAGTAAAATCCTTGTAACTCAGGCCACAGTCAAAAGTCCACTACAACATTTTGTATATATCTTACCATAAAGCAGACAGATTTGTTATCAAATTAAAAAAAAAAAAAAGTATGTTTTTTTGAGAAATTAAAGGTTATATTATCTTATTTGACCTTTAAACAAAAAGAAAAATAGATCAGATTTTAGATCTATCCAAGTACTTTGAAATACTATATAATTTAGCTTTGTAGATGAAAAAACAATTGAGTTATTAATATTTAAAATTTTTCACTATATTCCAAAATTCACCTTTTTGGCAAAAGTCAAAGGGTCATATTTCGGGAACCCTGTGACTTAGAGATATAAAATAGGTACCATTCAATTTCTATAATGAAGAGCTATAAGCATACCGAATTTGAACAAAAATTTGGTCAGTGATAGTCAGACCCTTGTTGATTTGACACAAAACAACTCAGTTGTATGATAAAGCCATTTATTTTAGGGATAAAAGCCAGTTAACCTCATAAGACTATCTTTAAGAAGAAAATAATAATTAAAAGACATTCCATAAATGATTCTTTCAACACTGCAACATGATTTAAAAGTAAATCAAAGCTGATCTCAACAAGGAGCTAAGCTGCTGTATTGCATCCTGACAACTGAACAAATCTGGAAGAAAATTTCATTTTCTAGTTACTAAACCTATAAAAAGTAAATACAATGAAGTTAAACTTGAATATGAAAAAAACATTGTTTGGAAGAATGAAAATAGTTTTAAAGTTAATTTCTGTAAGAAAAGTAAGTTCAGTTCAGCAGATAGTTTGCTCAATCTTGTAAAGGCAATAGATTTAAGAAAAAAATCTAAGTTTGGACATAAAAATGATATGGCGTACAGGATATTTTCCTTTAAAGGTATTAGATCTATTGTAAGAATTAATATGGAATTGTAAATTCTAATGTTCATCTTACTGAAGCAATATGCCATTCCTTCTCTACAGGTATCTCCCAGCCAACTAGTCATTTTTATACAGGACATCTCTTCTCATATAATGTAAGTTTTTCCAAAAAGAGAACATTAAAGTTGTGAGAAGGCTTGTATGATCTTGACTTAAATATCATTGAGAATTTGTGGAAGATAATAGGAGACAAAGTTAGGGACCAAATTTATGTGAAACATTAAAAAATGAATGGAAAAATAACACTAGATCTGTGCAAGAAGCTTGTTGTGTACTACAGCCATCAAGGTGCTTAAAGTTGTTATACTTCATACTATTTAAGTTAAAAAAAAAAAAAAAAAAAAAAAAAAAAAGAATATTTATGAATAATTTATCTTCTAAAATTTATCATAAAAATGATACTATATACCTGTTCCTTTATTTTGTGTACTGTATTTTTTAAATAAAGTTTTTTTTTCAAATAACTTCTTCCATACTTTTATTAAAAGACTTTTCATGCATGAAGCACATAGGAGGTATGATTTCTACAAAATTCAAGGTCTTGTGACCATTAACCTTAATAAGAAGTACATTTGAATAAATTTTCTCTTATTTTCACTAATATCATTATGCTGTCAGGATAGTTTGACTGTTGAAGACAAATGTTAAGCCACTCAAGTAACACATGACAGGAAAATTACTGATAGTAACAAAATTCTTACACAAAAATTATCACCGTTTAATAAACTAAGTACAGCAGGAAATGAATCAAAGATCATTTCATTCCCAGGCCAATATAAGGTAGACTAATCCCCTGAATAAAGCAATGTCTAGACTTCAATATGACAGACTCCAGGATGCCTCAACTTGCAAACAGATATATGCTAACAGAGTTTGTTTTGTTTACGCAGGGCAATAATGCCACTAAAATGCAAGGGATTACTGAGTGTGAAAAAAAATGAGAAAATGTTAGTGAAGAGAAAGGACAATAAAAGAAAAGGATTTGAAACATGGTAATTTTCTTAAAAGCAAATATAATAGCTTAGAAGCCAGAAAGTAAAGTTTTAGTAATATCAAAAAGCAAAATCATTCCATGGAAAGAAAAAAAAAAGAAAAAGAAGTGGATAACAGAAGAGATTTTGGGATGATGAAAAAGTGAACAATGCCAGGTAATAGTACAGAAAACAGAATATTTACCACAAGCAAAAGATGAAAAGTTCAATGTTAAATGTACAGAGAGAGAGAAAGAACATGCATCATAAATACAGCAGGCATGCATAAAAGAAAAAATAATAGGATAAAAGTATGCTGTTCAATATGACAAGATGCATAAAATCTATAAAAAAAAAAAATGCAATAGAGAAAGAAAAAATACTTCAAAAGATACAGTGAATAGAGAACTCTTCCACAACAAAAAAGAGGAAACCTACTATACACAGGAAAGACTTGAAATATTAAAATCTAAGGTAAGATCAGCAAGGGTTAAGATGAACAAGAACAAAACAACAGGATCAGATAGGATTGTAATAGAGATGCTATCAGCCTTACACAATTTCAGGATCAACAAAATTATGAAAATAAATGAAATATATGACAGTAGCAACATACTGGAAGACCTTAGAACTATCTTCATAACACTGCCTAAGAAGGTAAGTGCAAATCAATGCAAACTCCATTGGACAATCAGCTTAACAAACCTCAAAACAAAGCTATCTGAATTCTAATGAATAGAGCATTTAGCAGAATTAGACCAGAAATAAGGCAAGTGTAACTTAATTAAAGACAGTGAAACAAGAAAGCATTCTGATCATGAAGATTGCCTATCAGCATGAGCAGGAGGAAATATGCCTAAATTTCACAAATTATGCAAAAGCATTTGATAAGGTACAATGTAAAGATCTATTGAACTTCTAGAAAAACTTGATTTACTTGGGAAAGATATTAAAATAATGCAGGACATTTACTGGGAACAATCCACCTGTAAATTGACATAAAATGAATTGATCAAGTACATAAAAGTACATAAAACACACAAAAAAGACAAGGGTGTGTCTTGTTACCATATTCATTATTAATGGACATAATCTTAACATAAGATATGCAAGATGAACACGAGACGCAGAAAGAAAACTGCAAGAATTACAAAAAGTAGTGAAGAAAAGCAAGAAGAAAGGACTAACAACCAATTTTAAGAAAACAAAATGTATGGTTGTTACTATGAGAAATAGCGCAAGATGCAAGCTATGAATTGGAGACATCAAAATCAAGCAAGTACAGAAATTTAAAGATCTGGGAAGTGTTATAACAGATGTCAGAAAATGTGACAAAAGTTTGAAGGTACATTAAAATAGCAGAAATACCTTCCAAAAACTAAACATTTTAAGAAACATGAAAATTTAATAACAAAGAAAAGGGTAATGAACTGCTATGTAATATCAATCCTCCTGTAGGGCAGTGAATGCTGGACAATGTCCCCACAGATGAAAAAGAGATTTGAGACAACAGATGAGATAGAATACCATGGACAGAACATTTGAGCTGCTGCTAAATCTGATTGCCATGAAGGAGCCAAGCCTACAAGAGTCACCTTGTCCCTCCACTTCTCATGATCTTGGCAAAGCGTTGAAACATCATCCAGTACCAGATTAATCTACTGGAGTTTCTAGCAGACATTCTTCAAGCAGATGCATGGTCTACTGCAAGATTACCACCTGTTTATAGATGGGGGAAGGGACTGGTAGAAGACTTTGGTAGGATGGTCATCAGGTTGTCACAGGACATGACCAAGCTAACAAACACAGTGCTAAGAGATGGTGTGGAGGATGTTCAGCTGATCAGTCATCTGGTTGAGCTCCTCATTGAGCACACGATTCTCAGACATGGACATAGGAGGCAAGTGTCTTGCTGAGAGGCCTTGTCTCAGCACTATATATATATATATATATATATATATATATATATATATGAGCAATGACAAAATTTTAAGGAAAATGGGAAATAAAAGGACAATTGTACTTGAAATTAGAAAGAATTGAAATTTCTGAGAAACATGAGGAAAGAAGGCTTGGATAATTTGACACTTAAAAGAAAACATAATGGACAGAGAGAAACAGCAATTACCTTACCTAACAACCTTATGTAAATGGAGAGCAGAACAGGAACTAGGAGGAATAGTAAGGGGCTTAAAGCTATAAGGGATAGGAAATTGTTGTGAGCCATGATCACCCATGTCCTGAAGGGATATGGCATATAAATGATGATTCCCCAGAATCTTATGTATATAATTTAAAAGAAATGTTCTGGAATCTAAATATTTAAATGTTACAGACTAATAAAAGACCCGAATAAAAATATTTGGCTTGAATTCAATATTAATAAAATGCAAATGAAATTAGTTATATTGCCATTAGATTTGGTCAGTTTGGCAATTTATGTTTCAGTATTGGTTTCTGTTTTTTTTCCCTTGATACCGCGATTTCCGATTCATTTTTTTCAGTTTTTAATTTAGTATTCTTACTTTCTAAGGAAGCTATTTATTTTCTTGTGTAATCGATATCTGATTTCGTTTGAGATTGATAAATTTGCAACTTAGTCCATTCAACTCACATCTTGTGTATATATGGTCCAATCTTAAAAATATTCATATGGCTGGAAAGAAAATTAAATCTTTCTAAATATGTATGTGCTTTTATTTTTTTTTTTTTTTTTTTTTTTTTTTTTTTTTTTTTACAGAAAACGATATTTTGCTTCGACCAACAGAAAATGAGAAATATAATTCCCCCCACTCCCTGAGACAAAATTTTACATGTTACTTTGTTTTGCAAAATCAAAGTGACCAATCTTTATCAATATTCTTGAAATTGTACACTTCTCTGACCCATGTAAGTGTATTCCTTCAAAAATTCTAAAGTAAGCAAGAAGTAAAAAAAAAAAAAAAGGAAGAGCAACTGATAGTAATAAATGTATGATAAAAGAACTTTCAAATTATTGAAACTACTGTCTGACACTGATTATTGGCTAAAAAAAAAAAAAAAAAAAAAAAAAAAAAGTTACGAGTTTTAAAAAATGACTTGCAGTTTTGAAAATATACACATTTTAAAACTGTGATTAAAACTTACATTAATTTTTTTAATATCTAATTTTAGGTGTATTCACTAGATAAAAACAATTTTATTTGTAGAAAACAAACACTATAGACTTGCATATCTGGAAATATACACATTTTAAAAATTAAATTAAGAACTATTTTAATTATTCTTAATATCTAATTTGGGTGCATACCCTAGATGAAAAATTTATTTAAAAAAAAAAAAAAAAAAAAAAAAAAACATCTTCATTAATTTTTCTTGTTTATAACAAATTTATTTTGTGATTGGCATATAGTACTGGCTTACTAGAAAACAAAAACCCTTGCAAAAAAACAACTTCATAAAATTTAACATTAAGATGAAACTGGCAACTATTTTTTATTTTTACTTGCTATTGTTAAATTAATTTTACCACAAAAACTTTTTTTTTCAAAACTGAAACAAATAGATTTCAGACATCATATTGTATTTCCTTTTTTCTTCTTCCTTTCTTTTGTAAACAAGTAAATTTCACATTTATTTCCTAAAACTAGTTAATTAAATGTTTTTAACATATTTTTGTTTAATCTTTTCCTCTTACAATGATATAAATGTTGATGAAATTTAATTTTATTAACATCTGAAAGTCTTTTTCAACATTATTTCTTTGGAGATGGTCACTCAGTAGTGACAGCACTTTAAAAAAATGAACGATTTTGGTTTCGTAAAAAATTCAATGCGGTTTCACAGTGTGAAGATGAAACTGAAAAAAGTCGGTTTTTCAGTTAAACTACTCATCTCTAATCTCCATGACACATTTGAAAAGGTGCTTTTTATAGTACAACTATTATTGAGAATGTCTTACAAATCATCGAGTTCACTCCTCACTAGGTGCTCTAATAAGTAAGAAAGTTATAAAGTGCCACAAAAAAACAACAATATTCAGTTATTTATAATTATTTTTGCATTCATTTCTATATTTTGACCACTACCTGAAATAACACGTAAAATTCATTAGTATGTTAATCTGTGAAGCTTATAAACTAATGCTATTAAATATTGCACCCACTCTCACAAAAATTAAAAGTTCTTCAATCAAGTCTCATCTGAGTAATAAGTAAAATAACTCTAAAATTATCACCCTAAATTTAACATATCTGTCAAATTTTAAATATTTCAAGTAGATATTCAAAAATAAGAACAAGACCTCAATATGATAAATACAAAACTGCCAAAAGAAAGGTCCATTTGTCTTTGTTCAAATCATATTTATTTAATGAACAATACTATAGTTAGCCTTATACCTGAAATAGAATTTCATCAATCCCTTTCTGTAGCATTTGAACTTCAGACAAATATGGCAATGCTCATGATGTATAAAATAGAAATGACTTGTTTCACAAGTATAAACACAATTTAAAACTACATTAAAACATATTCGCTTTTCCTTACAATACACATATCAAATATTCTGCACTAAAAACAACTACTTGGCATAAGACACTCGATCAATAGAAGGAACATGTTGCATTAAGTAAATCAGTCATAAATTCTGCAATAAAATTTTAGGAAGCACAAGACTAAAAATAAAATATGTACCTAGCAGCAAACAATATTTAAATAATAGTAAGGATTCTTATTGACATAAGCATAAAGAATTTATTATGCACATTTATATTCATTTTAAAAATAACAGATCTGTTAAAATCAGGAGATAGATCTTTAAACTAATATAAGTTTGTATATATGTGGTTAAAGCCCGGTTTAAATCAGTTAAATAATGATAGTTGCAGAGTTATAAAATTCAAGATTCCTCTTGGAAGTTTAATACAGAGGTGGGGGAAAGGATGCAAATATCCATTAGCTGATCAAGCTGAATTTCCAGATAAAAATGATTTCTGGAATATATATATATATATATAGATAAGAAACTAAATATAGCAAACAAAAGAATTAAATAATCTGAATATATTTAGGAATCATCGTAGTAGAAATGTGATCACAGTTCTGAATTTAAGAAAAAAAAAGTTTATTAAATAGAAGCAAAGAATTAAAAGGTTTACAAATAAGATTCTTTTTATAGAAAATATTTCAAGAATCCAACTACTAAATGATTTTTTTAGAAATGTAAAAAAGTAATAATTTGAGAGTATCAGTCTTAAGTAATAATCAGCAATTCTTGAAATGGGCTTGCTATTTTAGTACGCTTTCTCATAACTACTTACAGTTGAGCTGGAAATCTCATCATAAATTAATATTTACATAAAAAATATCTTTCCTTATATATGCACATGCACACACAATTACATTTCTCTTCTCATATAAACATGCACACACATCCATGTACATCTAAATATAAACATTCATTCAACCTTATTTCCATGACTAAATTGGTCATCAGATAAAAAAAACAACTGGGAGATGTGTAAAGTATTCATTAATACATTCAAACTTCCATTGATCTAATATGGATTCTCAGATCAATACATCAGCTACTCATTAAAAAAAAAAATAATAATAATATTGCCAGAGATACAGGCCTGCAAGCAATTGAACAAATTATATAATTTTATATTTAATGAAATCTAAGAAACTAATGCTACTTATAAAATAGTAATACGACCATCATATGTAGAAAATAAAGATAATCCAACTTCCTTATGCCACAGAAATTTATGGTCTCATAAAATTTTAATGAACAACTTACCACGCTTTTCCGGGTTTGACTGAGGTAAGTGTCCATTGTGTGCTGGATAAGTCCTGCTAGAGAACTCTATCTAGTATTTGTAAGAGAGAGTGGGTATCATGATGACAATAGCAGAGAGCAATTACACTACTGTTGTGGGACAAATTAGAGGTGCAAGTCACTAACACATTCCTCATAAAATGGATACACTGGTGTCGACAGTAAAATACTGATTGTTTTTTCTGCAGCTTGCTACTTCTGCTCTTGGTTGGCAGCATTCAATTCTGTAAGAGAAATAAAACAGAATTAAGTTTGATGCACATGAAAAGTAATACTGAAGTTTGTCGAGTTCACAGCGAAAAAATATCAGTAGAGAAACCATTTTTTGTTTTTAAATCAATATCCAATGAAATGGGGTTGAGTGTTTGGGGATAATTTAAGAACATCATTACATTTATAGACAGAAGTAATTCAAAAATCATAATGAATTGTGGTATCTTCTCCTCACCATGACAACTGCTATTTGCAGGATATTTATTTTGCATCCCAAGAGTAATTATCAAATTGTTGAGTCTCTGGTAGCGCCATTAACCCAAGCTGATGTATTCCAGATAAATTTATACTTGATCAAAATATCAAATATACATTAACACAAATGTAAATTTAAACATAATATAATTAAATTATCTATTATGACAATTTATTTTCTAAGCCACTTATTTGCTTAATGATCCAGGAGAACACTTTGAAAGGAACTTTCCTCATTTACTAGTTTAAAAAATTCATAAGTAATATTCAAATTTTACTATATGAAAATTTACAACTAAAAATAAATGCCCCATATGCAGAGACTTAATATTTTTTACAAACGGTTACAATTTGCACATTTTCACATTTGCAGTATTTAGGTCTTGTAATTATGGTATTGCTAAACATCAGCTTTTATTCTAAAGACGGTTCTTGTTTAGATGATACAAGAACTGTCTTTTGGAGAAAATATGCCACTGAAATATATAACAAAATTATTATATCAGTTTTATCATATTTATAAGTTATGAACCAGTGTCTTTATTTAAATATAATTTCTTATTCATTCACATATTGTATTTATCATAATACTTATGTAAGTACAAAAATATTTTTCAACAAGCTACTTCCATGTCAGTGCATTTAATTTTGTGAAAAACATTAATTACATTTATCAAATCAAAATTCAGTTAATGAGGTCAAGCTGCTGAACTATTTATCCACCCCCATAATTATGAGAATTGAATACTTCAAAGTCAAGCTATGGTAAAATAATGTACATATTACCTCATTTTCCTAAATATTTTAGAAGCAATACTTTTGCAAAAACTCTTTACTCAAGAGAAAATTTGTACATCAGCTCAAAATGGAAAAACCAATCCCAAAGCAATAAGCTAAATGAATGGTTATTACATGAAATGAATCTACTTGAGACATAACACTTTTGCTGAGCATTAAAGTATTGTTTTTCTGATATGAAATATTCTTTTAAAGAGAAATAAATACTATAAAAAATATATGAATGTCCAATATAAACAGTTCCCTTTTATTGAATTTGCAGCCAAAGATTCAAAGGCCACAACAGAACTCATTAAATGTAGTACAAGAACACAGGTTTCTGCCATTGTTTTTTTTTTCTTTTATGGTGAGCAGAAGAGGGTTATTTCTTAAAAGCAATCAATAACCAGTGAATTATAAAATTGGATTAATAATTAGTGTAAAAAAATATTTTAAAGGAATTTTCTATAAAATTTTACTATAATAAAATCTTCCTTTTTAACATCAACTTAGAAATGATGCAACCAGAAAAAAAAACAGCAAATCTTAGTTATTAATATTGATTTCCATTCTCCTATCCATTCAAGAACTCTCGTTATATTGTCAAGTGGTTAACATGCTCTACTCTCAGAAGCTAGAAATGATTTTCATGTTTGCTAGAAATACAATGAATATAGCCTCATACCAAACAAGGCTTATCTAAGGTAAAAACAATCATTTTATTTGAATACAAGCAACATTATCAATTTTAAGAGAAACAGTAAAAAAAGAAAAAAAAATCATGGCAGTGTAAATTGCATAAAATACATTTTAGCAGGGTAATAAATTTTACACTAAAAGAAAATGAGAAAAATGTCTACAATCTATGTTATTAGATAGATAGATACATACATACATAGATAGATACACACACAGACACACACACATAGATACATACATAGACACATACATACATACATACATACATACATACATAACATTACATTTATATAAACAATCAAAGAAAGAAAATTATCCAAACAAAAATTATTTTAACAGTTCAAAATAAGAAAAAAAAAAATTGAAATTTAAAAAAAAAAAAAATAAAAGAGCTTATAGTTGGTAAAACCATTGTTTTTATTAATTAAGTTCATTAACTTTTAATCCATTCTTACCTAGCAAATGATATTGACTTTTGTCTAGCATTCTAGATTCATAATACTAACAGGAAATGTGTAAATTATACAGGTTTATTAATAATTTTTTTGGTGCTGCTATCTGTACTTTTCAAGCCATGACCATTCCAAGATAGTTATAAAAGTGGCAGGTTCTTTTAAATATACTGAAATTTCCTCAATAGATTGTTAAGTTACAAAACATGATTTAACCCTTTACTGCAAGCAATTGCTTTTATTTCAGATGACCCCGACCTCCAATCCCTTTGGGTTGCACTCTTTTTGTCTCTCTACACCTCTCTCTCTTCCACTCTCTATGTTCTTCTCTTTCTGTTTCCCCTCTCAGTGTATGTGATACTAAGCATGCAACACACCATACATAAGTACAAGTATATTAATATATAAATATTGTGAATAAGATTTAACCTTTTTACAATACATTATTGAATTTATATTTTGGAAAAAATGCTGAAATGCCAAAGAGTGAAACCGTGTTTAAAACTGATCTCATACTAAGAAAACTAACTTTAAAATCATCAAAAGAAAGAGTTTTTAATCTAAAATCATTATCAAAACAGGAAGAGCTAATAATAAACATTTTTCATAATAGACCAATAAGTGCCAACAACTCTATAGAGAAGGTGACAATAGTGTGCAATTGGAAAATGCCTTAGTAAACCTCATAATACACAGTAGGCAGATTGTTAGGTGATGATGACTTCTATGTGCCATAGATGAGCATGCCTCTCTACAAATTCCTATCCTTTATAACTCTTAGTAAGGTTGGTCTTTTACTATCTTTCCGAATCTCTATTGTGCTAACCATTTACACAAGCTGATTGGATAAGTTATTCACTGCTTTCCTCTGTCTCTTGCCTTCAATATATCCTATGAGTGTCAAATTCTCCAAGCCTGCTTCATTATGTGCCCTATGAATTTCAATTGTCTTTCTGATTCTAAGTATGTCTTTCTTTGATTCCATTTTCCCTAAAACATTCTTGTTACTCACATGTTCAGTTCACAGGATTCTCAGCATCCTTCTGTAGAACCACATAAAGAGATATGATGTGAGTTTTAATGTTTGAATAAAATAAAATACACAAATTTGGCCATTTGTTAATCTCTTATCGTGAAAGAAAAAAATTGATTAAGTTATCCAGTTATTTCTATCAAAAGAAAGTAAATACTGATTGTTGTGATCAATACACTAAGTAAAAAATACTTTGAATTGATTTGATTCTAAAGCATTAATAATCAACTGCCCATTTCCACAGTTAAAAAAGATGAGTGAGTAAATTTAGAGACAACATAAAGATTAGGAAGACAAAGAAGTGCAAAAGTCAGACAAAACAATAAATTATCAAGCAGGAGAGAACATAGAAAAATCAGCATATCTGTGCCAAACGATCAAATGAAAGGAAACATCCAATTGAGCATTGCCAGAATGAATGCCAATCCTTACTAATGCCTAGTAAATCAATTCTGAACAAGTTTAATATGGAAAAAACATTTTGCTTCAATATTTAAGGTCATAAATTTCAAGCAGTGATTTACTAATCAATCACTAAACAATGAAAGAAATCAATACAGACAAAACAAAATTGATGTACACTGTAATTAAATTTCTTTTTAAGTTCATAGCATTCAATAAATATGTTTAATCCCACCATAACCAATCCATTTATTTATTTCTAAAATATACACTACCCTAACAATATCTAATAGCTTTTTTTTATAGTTCCTGTGAAACATTAAGTACCAAAAAATTATTTAAACAAAATTAGCTTTTTATCAACTTTTATATAAAGAGAATTGTACATATTTTTCACTGATGTCTACAAGAGATAAATGTCTACAGTAAATATTTTTATATTTCTCAATATCAAAAAATTACTATCCCCTAATTGTTTATTATTTGAAACTCAATGGTTGCAGAGACTTGGTTCAGAAAAATTACTTTCTCCTCTTACAAATTATAAAGATATATAAAAAACTTACTAAAATATGAATGACATTGAGATAAACACCCTAGCTGTTTTAAAATAAATTGATAATTAATATTTATGATACCAACAGAAATAATTCTTTTAAATTTATTGCTTGTCTGAAGATGTCAATATCACAGTAATATGTTAAGAAATTTATATATATATATATATATATAAATAAAGGTTTCACAATATTATGTGAGAAGCATTGTATAACCTGCTGGTGTGATCAAATCTTATCCAATATATAAATATAAATCATTGTGAATAATGTAATTTATTGATAAATATAAGATGAGGTTTCTAAATAGATCTTTAAAAGAAACCTTTTTCTTTTACTTCCACTGATTTCTATAGATATAATAAACTAAAAGATGCATTCAGTTATTTTTGTGGCGGGTAGTAATTATTTTCAATTTCTGTCTGAAGTTCTGAGAGAAAGTGTTTTCATTATTCAAATGAATCACATCCTTCTTATAGCCGTTACAAAAGAAAGCCAAAAACTACATCAGTTAAAATGTGATAAAACCTATAAAAATGATGTCTGTCTAAACTACAGAAACAATTATTTTTCAATTTTTTTTTAAGAGAACATTGCTAATGTTTTAAACATTTACTTTTATAGATGTATACTAAAAAGTGTGATATAACATACCTAATAAGTTGGATAGTATTGAACAGTCCAACATTAAAATGGTATAGATTAAAGAAGAAAGGCTATTGCAATATACACCAAACTCATTAAAGATTGATATTGATTCTATGGATACAACAGCAAGGTGAATTCAATGATTCAACTTTTCAGAAATACATACTAGTCTTGTTTGTCATCTCCAGCATTTCATTGTTAATGTAAAAAAAAAAAAAAAAAAAAAAAAAAAACTATCTCATTCTTATAAACTTATAAAGTAGCTAATTCCTATTGCCATATTTTTATATTTTAGCTTTCACATACAATTTGCAAGTTTTGTATCAGAAAGAAATTTAAACCAACCATCTTAAAAGAAATATGTGTAGTGGATGTGTTAATTATAATGGGTAAATACTTGTTGAGAATAGGCTACGTGAAAATTAACGATTTCCACTAACATTTTAAATCTCTATATTCATACATGGAATAAGATACAAAACTCAACGGAATGATTTCAAAACATAACAATTAGATTTATCAATGTACAAGCATGCGAACTGAAAAGGTCGGGCAGAGTTACGTCCCTTTGATTTGGTAATAGTTGTACCGAAGTTCATACTAAGAAGAAGTAATATTGAACTTCTAATTTAGAAGAATAAAGTTTGGAATTGTGAGTTCTAAAATTGGTAAGAGTTCAGGAGTGATTTCAGAGGTTGATGAGTGAGTGTATTGAGTTGTTTCGTGTTAAATAAATTTAACTTTGCAACTTCAAAAGTATGAGTGACGTGGAGTAGTTTGGCAATTGGTTATCCATCACGAAGCTCACTGGTAAATTTGTGTTCGTGCATCGTATTTATTTACATTCCTGGTCACGTGCGTGGCTGGCGAACACATTTCAAGATTTTTGGCGGTATTTTGTGTTTAAACACATGTGCGTAGGCGTTGTTATTACTTTGAGATATATTGGCCAGTCAGAAGCAATTATTGTAAAACTTGCGTCTGGAGTCTGGATTGTGTTTAGCTTGCACAAAAATCTATAACTAACATGAAAATGTAAATTAGAAATGTTTTTATCATTTCTTGTCCAATGAGGATGTAGTGCATTCAGTAATTGGTTCTGATCCACTGGCATATAGAGGTTAAGCTCTATATATGTAAAGCATAAGAATAAACACAATATACAATTTGTACATATGTTGAATTAAATAATTCATGTTTGTCTTTCTAGCTTAAATTGATAAGACATGAACTTCAGTCACTTTTAAATAATAATACCACAAACAAAAATATCAAATTGTAAGGTTTTAATAGTGTAGATTAATCATGACATTAAGTTTTCATTTCCTCATCTGAGCAATTATTAGGTTGGTGCAAAAATAATGACGTAATAATGTTGTTTTTTGACGTTATTACGTCATTATTTTTGCACCAACCTAATACATAAAAACTTTTTTTCTTCATAATAATTTCAGATAGAGCTGAATTGAATAGGAAAAGTGTGAAAGAGAAAAAAAAAAAAAAAAACATTGTCTATAAAGATCATGTTCAGTGGGACAGAAGTGTCACAAAAAATAGACTGAAGGATCTGAAGAAGATCCTCACCTCAGGTGGCATCAGTGGAAAACACAATCTGTTGGGAAACTTATAATAACAAAAAAAAAAAAAAAAATTTTTCCTCTTTGACAACAATCACAAAACCAGTTTTCAATCAAGGAATTATTGCAAAAAATATTTTAGCATCCATTCTTATAATTTCACCAAGATCTTCAAATGCAGCTGCTATAGCATGACCTATTTGCTTTTTATCAGCTACTACTTGGGTGATATATCTGATGTAGTATACCTCCCTAAAATATTTTTTAATTATTTTTTTTTTTTACTCCTTTCTAACACATTCAAAACTTTTTGAATTCAAATGTTTTTTCTTTTTTTTTTTTTAATGCAGCAGTGGTGTAACAGAACTGGTAATGGAAATTTTTTGCACCTGTTTTCTGATAAAATAACACATTAATTTGGAAAGTCTTGCAAAAATCAAATAATTGCCGGATTTTAATGAAACTTTCAAGGTTTATTCACAAATCAATGAATTTACTTTTGAAATAATTATTTTTAGAAATTCATGGTAATTTTTTTTTTTTTTTACACTTGTTACCCACCCATTTAATTAATTTTATTAAAGACATTAGAGTCTGAAGAAAAAAATTTTTTGATGAATAATGAATTTTTACAAGAATTGTTTTCATTTAAATATTTTTTTTATGTGTATAAACGTGCCAATTTTCAGAGAATGGATGATCATATACGACATTATCAGAAAATAAGATCAATCATGATAGTAAATTTAAAGTCAACATTTCTAAAATTAGATTACGGCAAATATTTTCAACATTTTCAAGATTACAGAGTACTTAAAAATTACGTAAAAAAAATCATTCACCCATCATTTTCTTTAATTATATTTTAACAGATAAAATCTCCATAGAACAATAATAAAAGTGTCAACACCTTGAAAATCACTCATCTTACAATACAAGGTGTTGACAAGCACTTACTATTTGTTTCTAAAAACCCATTTCTCTGTTATTTTCAACTTAAAGTAAATAATATTTATTTCAAATGAGATTAATTATAAATTAAATCAGCTAATATTCCTCAAATAAAGTTTCCGAAAAGTATATTTTATTTTTGGAAGATTTTTTTTCAACAAAAAGAAAAAATTCACTGCAATGACAGATGGCTAAATAAGAGCACTAATCAGCTATTTTTAGCCCCAAAAAATGAATTTACTCCAATTTCTGTTTGAAATATGCTACAGAGTATTTTACTTACTGGAAATAGTAAATTTAATCCTTTAGCTTTCAATTAAAGCTTCAAGAAAGATTTTTTCATTTATGAAAATTTATTTAAACCTTAGGTATACCAAATTATTGGAGGTACCTAGTTATATTTTATAAGCCTACAAATAAAACAATCATATACCCTTGTCTAAATCATAAGTTCTTTTCCAAGGATAAGTCTTTGATATAATAAGTTATTGCTTCTCTTGAACAAATTCTAACAGACTATAATATTTATAATAAGTACTCAATTCCAGTCATGAACAAGCAGGTGATAACTGAATTACTTTCAATTTCCTCTTAAAATGATGCATTCAAAATTGAATAACAGATTAACAAAACCCATGTTATGTAGTAATAAATAACAATTACATAAAAATTACATAAATTCTATTTATTTATTTTTTGCACATCAGCAGCAGGTTATGTGATGTACTTTTTTTAAGTTAAAATAATATGCAGTAAATAACAGTTTACCTTTGGAAAAAAACTAAAATATTATCTACATCAAATGTCAATATTGGATAAAATATAAACTTTCAGGTAAGTTATCATGGTAAAAAGACAGAATAATGCCCTCCCATATACACTTACAAATTTTGGTTACTTATTCATTTATGAATAAATTTATTTATGAAAAGGGAATTTTGTTAAAAAAAAAAAAAAAAAAAAAAAAATGATGGAAATTTAAAGCCAATCTTAACCAGCCTTTAAATTTTTGAAACCTTAAAATATAATTTGGACACTTAATATTTACAGTTTACAAGTCCACAGAGAAATCAAATCCACTGAAAATTTAATTTTAAGCTGTGTAAAATTATGGCCCGAATCAGAAAATGAAACTAGAATCATTTCGTTTTTAATTACGTTTTAACTAAAATATTCTATAGGCTTTTGGGTTGTATGAAGGTGTTACCTAAGTATCTCAGCCATACTGTGGATTTAGTGATGCTGTTTCTAAAGCTATTCCCTCGAAGTATTCCATGTATATGTTTGTCAACACTAGTGATAAACAGTGAATCCATAGCCAAGCCTTCCTCCTGTTGGTATGTGTCAGATTAGTTGGAAGAATGTTGTCTGTACACAGAATGTCAACATTCCATCAGATTATCTATCAGAATGTTAGTATGTTCTCTCAGGAAAGGGTCCGATTCCAATTGGTTTCAAACCATTGTCAAGGCCTCATCTCCAGGGACTCTAGTGAACAAGTTTATCACATCCAAGCTTACCATCAATTTCATCCATAACAATCAGATGAGCTACATAGATGACATCTGTATACTCTGGCCTCACCAGGAAGCTGTACAAATACTTCTGGAACATATGAACTCTAAAACCTTTGATTCGGTTCACAATAGAAAAGGAAAATAATAATCAGCTAATTTTCCTGGATGTACTAATAACTTGTACAGAGTGTGGGTTTAAAAATCTGTATATCACAAGCTAACCTTCACTGAACAATACCACAACTTAATTCACCAGCATCCATACAATGTGAAGAAAAAGATTGTTCAATACTTACAACACCAAGCAAAAATAATAAGTGGTGACCCACACATACACTAACAAGAAATAATAAGCATCAAACATATCCTTCATAATAACTACCTGGCAAGCATAACATCAGTGTCTACAGTCGGGAACAGAAGGAACAAAGAGGTAGACCAGACCATCTACTTTATGTCAAGGAATTATCAAAAAAGATTCAGAAGATCCGTGGTCCATACAACATCAGGAGCAGGTCTACTCTATGGTGAAATCTATGCATGGGGGAGAACAGGACCAAGAATTGCATGTACTGTATTTTGCAGTTGTGGCAGAGAATATAATGGTGAAACAAACTGCTCCCTAAAAGTGAGGTTGGAGAAACATCGAAAACCTGTAGTGAGAGGTGAGACAATGAAATCAGGCATGGTTGATCATTTATGGAAGGAAAGGGTTAGTCATCAGCGTCTGTGGAATGAAGTGAAAATACTGGACAAGGAAGAACACTGAAGTGTTAGACATCTGAAAGAATCAGTGTACCATGAAAACCTCCTTAGTAGGCCTAGCATAGAAGTAAATACAATATAGGAGCCACTAATAAAGAAATACAAATGACAGCAAGTCAGCAACAGCAATCAAAAACAGGACTAGCAGTTGCAGCATTACTCAGCAGGCAAGTTATGTTTAAGGCTCCAAGTTCACTCTTGGCCTAGTTGATTAAAGTGTTCATTCATGAATTTGATGACAGTCGTTGCGTTCGATCCCTGGATCAGGCAGTGTATAATTTGATTCGGTTGCAAGGGCAAGAAATAACTGAGTAGTACTCTTAAAAATAAGAACTTGAATTGGAAAGTGGAATGAGAACATTCTACTCCTATAAATTAAATAAAAGTTTCATCTAAGGCTTCCAGCATCTCTATTACAATTCCGTCTGGTCCTGCCGATTGGTTTCTGTTCAATTTGGCCAGTTACTTATATTAAAAGACAAGACAGAAGCAGTGCTTCATAATTTGAAGGCTGATAATAGAAGAAAATGATTAAATAAACACTTGGAATATTTAATGAAAGTCTTAAGTACCATCACAAGATGGCATGATTATCTGAAATAACTTAAAGTTATTGACTTGAAACTTACATAAATATTTATCAATTTATATCTTATCAGCCATAAATAATGGTTAATGAGAACTACTTTATTTAAAGTTTTATTTAAAATTCAAAACATTAATACATGGATAATAGAAATACATAAAAATTAGTTTTAATTTCAAAAGGAAATAAAAAAGTAATAAAGCAGTAGAAAAAATGTCTCTTATGAAAGAGATAATATACAAGAAAGAAACATTTTTTTTTTTACATCAATATATATTGATTATATGCTTTCTTTACTCAAAGTATACAAGAGAAAAAAGACAGACAACAAAAAATTGGGAATATCTTAGAAAACATTCTATAAATTTATAGAAATTTCTCTGTTATCTTTAAAGATGGCATTACTTTTCTGTCATCTATTTAAAAAGGATATATGATTGTCACATATATATTTTTTTGTAATATACTTGAATATTTTTCTAAAACAGACATAAAACTTAGACTATCTTGAGTTAGGATGAAAACATTCTGCTCTGAAAATAATCTTATAATTAATTTTGGGCAATGTGGGTTCAACTAATGGCTGGGTATTAAGCCTCAGGATTTTGCAAGTCTTTCAGAGTCAATGCTTACTGCAGTCAGAGCTTTGATGCATTTTGAAAAAAAAAAAAAAAAAAAAAATTATAAATACCTATAATCACAAAAAAAAAAAAAAAAAAAAAAAAAAATTCTCAAACAGTAATTAATTTAAGTGCTAATAAAATATAACATTGTTCAACATCAAGGAAAATATAAGTCTTTGTTGCACTGTTTGTAGAATGGATATTTTTCAAGTAATTAAGAGTCATAAGAATTAATTCACACCCTAAGTGTTTCTTTTCATCTACAAATATCAGAAAACAATCTGTGACTAATAACGTAAAAGAAAGCAGAAATCTCAAACTAAATTTTGTCCGAGACAAGTGGTGTTCTCAATTAAAAAATATTTTACTTTTTCTCTTAAACTTTAATTTCCACTCATAAAGCAATTTAAACGAAAAAGTAAATCGTTTTTTCAGAAATTAAACAGTGCTCTTATTTTCCTCATGACTTTTTCAACTAGTATAGTTTCTCCTATAAAATATAAACTCCCAATATCATTATGATACTCATTAAAGACAACTGACATTATGAAGTCTCTATATTTCCAATGTCAATGATCCATGAACTTATCAACTTTCCACTATCTTATCAGTGTTACTTTAGCCAGTATAATACACAAAGTACACAAGACATAAGTACACAAGTTTTTCTGTAAATCTATGCTTTTTGCTTATGGCATGAAATAATCACACATTAACCACAACACTAACAGTCAATAAAAAATAAAAAAAATAAAAATAAAATAAAAAAAAATAAAAATGCTAAATTAGTATTATAAAAGCTCCAACCTATCTCTCTTCCACATCATATTCATTCAAATTGTGTTCTTCAGCTGACTTATGAAGATATTAAGTGATAATTCATATTCCTAAGCGCAACTTTAAGCAGAGTGGTAAGAATGATGAAATCTGTTTGAGATAACGGATAAGCTTGAGTGAACTGATTAATGGAACAGCTCACTTCTAGGAAAACACACATATTCCTATATGCATTTGTTTATATACTAATTAGATTCATCACTTAGCCTCCATATTCTGACATGAATTTTCTTCAAATTAACCTTGTGGTTGGATTTTGGATCATAATTTTGGATCATATCTAATCTTCTATATGCCTTTAGATTATTTTGGTTAGGTTTGCAGAGGTAAAATTTGAAATACCTGCACCATTATGAATGTATGTAATTGTTATTTCTTTCATGAATTCTTTAGATCTTCTAAGAAAGCATAAAACATAAACACTGCAAAAGGCAAAAACTGTACTTACTGTTTCTAGCTAATTATTTTCCCAAAACTAATTACTGCATCCAAATAAATTACAATGGGATTTCTTTGGCACAAACACGATCAGAAATAATTACAACTTGGTACAAGTTTTCAGTATATTTAAACTGAAACATCCAAGGTACACTGTAGACAAATGAGTATTTTATAATTTTCCAAAAATATGAAACAAAATCAAAGTCCTTTAATACATACTAGACCACTCATAAACCCATTCAGTTCCTTTTAAAGTAGTTCATGATACAAAATGATGAGGTAACAATATTAATTTTATTAATTACACATTTTAATTAGTATTTGCAATACAAGTTATTGTAATAATAATCATTATTCAAATTATATATATGTATATTTAAACTTATTTAATAATGTTGTTTATTATTTTTCACACTTATAATAGTTAGAATATACAAGTGTTTGTTTATATACATGGCTTGTTATGAATGTATCAAAAACAAATACTGAATTTTTGTATAAAAATGCCATGAAAACAGCCCTAGCTCAAGAACCCTTGTTTTAATGAAATTTAGCACTGCACAAGTTTAAGGTACAATATGCTTCTAAATCGGTTGGGGTATTATATATCATTTAAGCTGTATCTCAGAAACAGACATACATACAAGATTAGAGTTTTAGTATTATATAAAAATATTTATTTTTATACCAGGTTATATATTTGCGGAAAATGAACCACTGAGGAAGCATACATTTTATTCAGATTCTTTTAATGGGTATGTAAATATTCTAGTTAGTTTCTTCTAAGTTGATAAGAACTATTAAACAATATTATCAGCATTGCAATTTTTTCAATACTTGAGATTACAAAAGGCACTATCATTAAATTTGAGGAATTTTATATTTAAAAAAAAAAAAAAAAATCTAATAAATACATGTTAGGAGTAGCACTGCTAAAACACAAAAATGAAGACAACTCAAAAGAATTGCTGAATATCATTTAATAATTACAGAAAAGAAAACAATAACCATGGTTAAATACATAATAAAATATTTCTGGGAAAGGAAGAGAATTATACAACTAATTTATATTGAATTAAAATATATTAATGATATAAAAATCACAACTACAGTTTTGTAATTCAGTCTGGTTCATACTCTTTAGATAACATATTTCAATATTAAAACATGACTACTAGTTTGGTTTGTTTTGTTTTACAGCATATCAACCTCAATGGGTTATTTAATACCGACAAAATTTTTATTGCTGGTAATATTTTGTTTTGTCAAAAATCTATTTATCGTAATATTTTTTCCTTCAAAAATGTATTGCTGGTAATTTTTTTTACAAAACATTTCTGATATTAAAACCTATTTATACATTTTCATAGTGTTTTGATCCCAGTTTGGGTGTTCACTATTTGCCCACAGCTGGGACCCTAACAGGTGCTACCATCCCGGGTCATGGTGAACCTGGGAACACCAGCAATTAAGAGGTGGTTCCACACTCCTCAGAACTTCCTGATCAGAGGTCTTGCTGTCGGATGTAGTTTATTGTCTTACCCAGGACATGACAACTGGTATAAAATTCAAATTTATGCTTATTAGTCAGTGAAAAACAAATAACATTTCCAATTTGTTTTTAAATGTGCAGTTAGATTTTCTTAATATTTTCTGTTGGAATTATGAATTCAGATCAAGACCATGAAATTATTAGAATAGAATTATTTCAAAGTTGAGCATGACAGGACATGCTGAGACAGAAGTAAACAATAGAGAAATAACTAAAAGGATTCAGAACCAATTTCTAGCTGCTTCAGGTCAGTATAACTGAAGCATGATAGATCATTTGATTTGGGGGGGGGGCTAAGACAAAAATCCTTTAAGTAACTAGTTATAACTTATGCATAAATGTCCAAACATTGAAATAATCAGATATGAATATTCTGAAGGTATCGCAATACTATAAATTTGTAAAGAACACAATCATCATTATTAACAATAGCAAAAGCCAATGATTAAACATTCCAAAATTCTTAATAAAAAATAATTTGAAATTCTGAATGAAAAATTTATGTGGAAATTTTAACCAAAGCTTCATTCTTATATGTTCTTAAGGTATTAGGTTTTTTTGGGGTTTTTTTTTTTTACATTGTTCTATAAATGCTTCGTTTGGTCAACAAAATGTAGATTATTTTTCAAAATGAGAATATAAACCCAGTTAGTGAGTCAAAACAGAGATCAAATTGTTAGCTTGGGGAGGAATGCATTGGTATTCACACTCATTTGACTTAAACCTCTAAACTTACATTTATTCAGATTTCTGGATAATTTACATTTGGCAAAGTAATGAAGAAATCATCCTAGCATTATAAGAATTCTTTTAATCTAAAATTTCAAAGTCTTTAAACAAAAAAAAAAAAAAAAAAAAATGAATTCTTGCCATTTTATAAGTTTTGATAAATTTTGTCTTAGTATTTCTGTATCTATCAAAGCCTAACATTTTTTGTTGTTGTAATGTGGCCATTCTCAAGCACCAAACTTTTACCAATCTAAGTTTAATTATATACAATAGACAGTAATGTTAATAAAATGCCTTCTACCTGTCTTTCTCACCTTCAAATAATATTTTGTGAAGTTTCATGACTCACTAATACCTTGTGAGCCAAGATTTTTTTTTTCTGTCTACATCTTTGTATCCACTTCAGTCAATATGCAACAGCTTGAAGAACTTTAATATTAATTTGCTTCTACCACTTTTACATTCTATATCCATTTCTAACTATGACCTAAATTATAAATTTTCTTTCTGGGAATGAGAGGGAGAGCAATGGTTATAGAAAACAGAATCAACTGAGTTTGAATTTCTTTGGAAACTTCTTATATTCACTTCAAATATCTTCAAGAAAGTCATTAATCCAGCTCTTCCTGTGGACATTTCAATGCCACATGTCTTGACAAAAGTCTCTATATTGCTATACTATGTTAACTGTCGCTTCAGTTGGGCCAGGGATTTTTCCTGTTACCAGTAGAATGTAGTACTATACTATTTATTAAAGTGATACTTCGCAGCAGTATAATCAAAGCTCTGGATCATGACTTAGAGAAAAGTTAGTCTCTATGAAGTAACTTTCCTGGAAATTCAACAACTTCTAGGTTATGGGATCAACAAATATACTTTCTATCACACTCACCACATTATACATTATTTTGTGAATTAAACAAACCAAAATAAAACTATATTTATAGTGTTCGGTGACAAATGGACTTACTTGCAAGAGCTCAAGAGATTCTACAATAGATGCTCTTCCAGAAATCATACCAACCTTAACATAATCTAAAAAAAGTCTACGTTTCAATGGAAATACTGAAACCCTTGCTTTTAAATTGATTTTTCCAATCTTATAGAAATTCTTATTTAATGTTTTCAATACAGTTTTTGCTTAATAACTTAATATCAGTATAAAACTGCAGGCCTTGTATGTGAAAATGGCAAGATTTGGGAAAAAACATTTGACAATTAATGTTAGAGTCATCAGCTACAATACTATAGTAGTTATAGTAATAAAAGGTCATCGTCATCATTTATGTTCCATGTTCTTTCAGATCATTGGTGATTTTGTCTCTCCACAACTTCCTGTCCATTAAATTTTAAAGCTATCCTTACTCATAATATACCCCAGAAATTTCATCTATTCCTTTCTAATTTTAAGTATGAGTGTCTTTCTAGTTCCCATTTTCTTTAGAATTTGCTTGTTGTTCATATGTTCAGTCCGTATTCTCTGTATCCATCTATAAAACCACATCTCTCTCACTTACAGACTCTTCATCAACTGTGAAGAGATTATCTAGCATTCACTGTCACGCAGTAGGAGAGAGAGTTCAGCACTCTTTGTTTCTAATGAAATATTTCTATATACTTTGCTAAGTTTCTGGAAGGTAGCATTTGTTATACTAATGTTCCTTCAAATCTGTGACACAATTTCCATCATTTGTTGCCACATTACTCAGACAGATATTTTTTTTTTGTATCTACTTGATCCTGATGTCTCCAAATTAAAATCTCCCACTTTTGTCTCTTGTTGACAGATAATAGTCTTTCTATAGTTAATGGTTACTCCTTAGTGATGATACTTACAACTCTTCCAATAAGTTTGATTAAATTCTAAACACTATTTCAACTAAATTTAAGAATCCTGTTGCTGACAGTAAGATTCCTAACCAACTCAAAAAGAAAGTGTATTTATTTACCCATTTACCTAAAAAAAAATACAGTTAATTTCCAAAATTCCCTTATCTATATTGGTTAATCTCTGAAAGGAGTTGAGTTTGAGCCAACCCACAAATAACTTATTCTCCAGATACCCACACAAAGAACAGAAATAAAAAGTCTGTTTCAAAAGATGCAAGTGGAACAACTTTGTTTAGAAATTTTTTATTCAAACATTGTAGCTTTCAAAACTTCCAGAGGTATGCTGAACATGTCAATACAAAAACTTTTTCTACTATGTAGCAATGGCTTCATTTCAGACTTTAATAGTTTAAAATGCTTAAACAAATATTTATCCTTCACTATTTTTTTTATTAAATAATATAAATAAAATCATATATAACATTTAAAGTAATGCAATATTTAGTGCATATGTGTTTCACTAGGCAACCTGCGTTTTTTAAGTAGAGTAAATTATTTCCACCAGCCTATGCATTCAAGAGTCTTCATAAAGAAATTGTGCCCTCCAGCAGAATTCAAACCTGCATCGCCCTTGTATAGGAAATCATTATCTCCCTTTATTAAAACTCAAATGTACAGGTCAGTAGACATAATTTACACTGTTTATAAAACAAGCAATCTACTTAAACATGTACATCCACTAAATATGACATTTAATGTAATAAAAACTAAAGTTGAACTGAAATTAAAATCTATTATTTCCTTAGAAATTTCTTTATATTTCAGATATGAAAAGGAAACCTTGGCATAAATTATTATCCAAATATTAATCTACGCCCAGGTTTTTTCCCCCAATATCAGCTTTCCTAACTATTCTCCCAAGCCAATGTACACAACAAATATATCAAGTAATCAAAACAAAACAGTTGAATCAGTCAACACAACAATACAAACAATATTTCTACAAGTGAAAATATTCTCTTCAAACAAATTAATTGACGTAATTTTTCACTTGACCATATGAATATATAATAGCATTTCTAAATTCTTCTACTTGCTAACGACATTTTGTTTGTTGTTTATAGATACTGTTTCAATAAATTCATTTTATTTTTTGCCTTGAAAAAGTCCACATTGGACAAAACGAGTCAGCTAAAACTACAGTTTTTCTATTGTCTTTTTCCTATATATATATATATATATGAGAGAGAGAGAGAGAGAGAGAGATAAAAAGACAGAGGAGGGGGAAAACAATTTGTTAAAATATAAATTACAATAACAAGAGAAAAAAAAAAATATCAAACACCTGATCATGTGTAAATCATTTGCCCAATGCATAGAGATAATTAACATAGTACAATGCCAGAGAGGATGGTGAAGAAACACCAACACATATTTAGGTAGAAAACTATCATCTACCAGAGGCATTTATAGTTTGGTGGATTCAAATTAGATGACTGTCCAAAATATACAATTATCTTAAAATGAAATTAAAATTAATAAGATTTCAATAAGAACTGATTTTGTCCCCAGAGAATTAAAACTCTTAGTAAAAGTTGGCTACTGTGATTTGAGTGCATTCTTAAAATGACTATAGATTTAGTAAAATCAAATGATACTCAATAAAAGTAATGAGCCAAAGAAAAAATTATTGTTGGTAAATGCAGTGCCTCTTTTCAGAGAAGATTGCTTTAAAGGACTTGAACAATTATTCACAATGATGCCAACATCTTGCCACTGACAATCAATAACACAGATTGTAAGTGATTTGATTTTTATAGATTATCAACCCTTTGTAGGTTATTTAAAGGCAAAGACATTTTGAATTTTGAGAAAATTATTTTTATCTAAGTGAATATTGCATTAACAACTTCTTTGTAAATAATGATTTTTTTTCTTGATATAAGTTCTACTATTTAGCCCATAGTTGGGGAGAGAAAATGAAATCATACCTTTCCCAAGTGAAGTTCATGTAAGTCAATGTAAAGAACCTAAGTGGAATTTGAATCAATTCTCCAATTTCTCATTCAGAGCTACTATCCATTATACAACCCACACATTCTAATAAAACAAAAGAAGGGAACATACAGGTTTTCATCATTAAAAGGTCTTGTGTTTAACAAAATTGATCAGGAGGTTATTTGTTTTGTTTTTTTTAATAAAACAAGACAGGGTAATGCTTTCCCTACCACTACAATCTTAACTTCTTGACATCTAGAGTTAACCATTATCTTTCCCCACATATACTATTATCTTCTTACATCTTACATGGATATGCAGGTGGTGTAATGGATAGAAGTTCAGAATGAGAAATTGGAGAAATTACTATAAATTCCAGTTGTTTTTGTCACATTCACTTATGCACAAATACCCTTGGGAAAGGTATGAATCTATCTCCCCACCCCCTGCTATGGGTTAAATCAAAAAATTGTCAATGCAATATTCACTCACAAAGAAAAAAAATTTATTACAATCCAGAATGTTTCACAAAGGGTTACTAAGTCATAAAAAAAAAAAAAAAAAAAAAATTAATCCTATCTCTTATGCTTACCACTCAGAATAATCACATTCAGTAACCCTCTATCATGAATGGCACTTGGGCCTTCTATTTGATGAACATTAGTATATAAAAAAAAAAAAAGAAAAAAAAAAAAGAAGATATTTGCAACATCATTCAAAATAATAGTAGAGACTCTCAGTCAGTCACCTTTACAGATAAAAAATTTCCCTGCTTTATGAAAATGAAGGTCACTTTTTCAAATGAAAGAGTAAATGTACAGACAGCTTGGGTATATCATTATCAACTTCACAATATTTGTACTTCGGTTCTAAGACTCAACTTTAAAACCATTTAACATTCTGCTATTGTGAAAGAATTGCTACTTAAAGTCAAAGTCAATTTTTGTCTATATAAAGAGACAAGCTGTCACTGGTTCAGTATTTTTTCAAGGACTGGTATAAACTATTTGCAAAAAAAAAAAAAAAAAAAAAAGTATGTTTTTAACTGGCAACATTCTATTCTAAAACTTAATATCATAACTAGTTTTCTGTTTTACAATGTTCTAGACAACAAATATGAAGTGATATACTGAATTAAAAATAGAAAAAATAGCTTCCCTATGATTCAGAAATAAATTACTATCACATGACCAGTGACTCTTCTCATAGGTAAATTGAATTTACATTCATGTATTTTTCTGAGTGTAAATAAAATAAATAGCATAACAAAATACATGCTGACTGGCAAGGTTTTAGATGTGGTTGCAACAAGTCAATAATTTAATCACTTTTAAGACTTGATGCTGTCTAATTTAAAAGGCCATACATGAATTTTTAATGTCAAACATAACATAGTCATAGATATAATTTACATCTAGTTTTCCCTAAAACAGAAGATATTCAATGAAAAATAAGCAAACAAATTCTTAGCACAGCTTCATTTATATCACTAGTTTCATCAATTTTCACCAGTTTAATAAACATAGTTTGTTTCTTATTCTGTATGTAAGTTTTTAAATGACCAGTGGCCGCCAACAAGTTGGTCAAACATCAAAGGTTTAAGACCACTTTGCAATTTTAGTATCTTAAAGTTAAAAACAACACAATAACAAGTAATTTATGAAAGATTGAGTCAATTTTACTGACAGATTTGTATATGATGATGTTCTCTATACATTTCAAGCAAAATAGTCTAATGGTCAATATTCTGTATAACATCCTTTGCTTTCAATTACTTATTGGATGGAGCTGAGTATATTGAGAATCAAAAAAGTCAACCAAGATTTCTTTTGCCCAGTCTTTTTTTAATAGCCTCTCTCAGTACTTACAGATTGTTTTTCTGAAACTATGCTTTTGACAATTTCTCATAAATTTTCAATTGGGTTCAGATCTGAACTGTCCAGTATTGTCATGTTGATCTTGTTCAAAAAAATTCTGAACAACATTTGACAAGTGGTATCATGCATTGATGAATATGCATATGCAGTTTCTCCTGCAATATTTCCACATGTCTTGCACCATACTTTGTCCGTGGAGGCAAGAAGTTGAGTCCAGTTCTTCTAGATTTGGTCATGGTGGCTCAAATCATCTGGCTTTGTGGGTGCATCCTAAGTTTTTTTTATGCATAAACTGTTGGAAAGTAAATTCATCTGAAAACAACTTTGCTCCAGCTGTCCCAGTTTCACATTGCTCCACAAATGCTAGATGCTTAGATTTCTCAGCTGCAGTTAGCCATGGTTTACTAGCAGGTTTGAATGATTTCAGACAAAACTCAAATCTCAGATGATGTGAATCTGTAATAGAACAGGTACTTGTATCATTTTTAAGTAGAGTATTACGTATTTTCTTACAAGAAATTGTTGGAGTTTGTGTAGCAATGTGCTTCATCAAAGTTATCTCCAGCATCAGTTTTCTACTTTTCCTCTTGTTACTAAATGTCCCTGAATTTTGAAAATTTATGATAGTGCGCACCGTGGCTTTGCTACAACAGATTTTTACACTAATTCCATGCCCCAAAATAGTGTTTATCACATAAAACCACAAATTGAAACCTTCCTCTAGTTGAAAGTGAGGATTTTTTTGCCTGTATTCTAAGTCTAATTCACTACAAATTTATATTATCACAATGGCTGCTAATTTGGCAACGACAAGTATTTTAGACCATAAACCACGTGTGAATAATGACTGATGAAATAACAAAAAGCTATTGCATCATGCAATCTCATATGATAGAAAGTAATACAAAAAGAACCTTGTTAAGTGGTTTTAAACTTTTGTTAATGACTGTATCTGGCTATATAAATGTCAGATTGGTGCTTCCAGAAGTAAAAGAAAAAAAAAAAATCAAATAAGCTTTTAAAAAAGAATTATGCTCAAAAGATGTTGTCATATGATAAAACATACATCATGGTCATTAAATACTAGCTTGATAAACAGTTCTTGCTTATTACGGACTTCTATTAAATCCATGTTGTATGAAACAAGTTTTTTTATTCATTTATGTTTTACATGAGAATATTTTATACAATATTTAGTATTATTTAGTATATTCTTAATAAGAATTTCCATTTTTCACCTCATAGAAGAGAGAAAAGCAAATTCATACTTGTATGTTCACGGAAAGTTGCATAAATTTACTTTCCTGAGACAAGTTGTTTCCAGGACCTCAAACAATTTGCATCTTAATGTGAATAAATCATATACAAATCTAAAAGGAAAAACAAATTTATATATTTATAGGATACATAATACACAAGCTAACTTTATGAATTCACATATAATTTATAACTTACTGCTGTAATTAGCAGTACTTCATTTATTCAATTATAAGTATTAAAGTGGAGATTCTATGATCTCCAGGCAAATACCCTAAACATGGAGGCAGCATAGAAAGTTATTTTATTGGAACTATGTAAATTTAGGATTAGGTGTTGCTTACAGATTCACAATTGCAATGGATACTAAGCTAATACTAGATTCTGGATTATTGACAGCAACAAGATTCCTAATTAGATTTGATATCAAAGTATAACATAGGCCAAACACTCATGGCTCCATGAGTAGAAACAGTTGAAATAATAAGAGGCACACAAATTATATAGAGTTCAATAAGCAAATATGATTATATAGAATCAGGATTTGACATTCTATAGAATGTAGTTTCTAAGAATAAGAAAATAAAGGCCAATAGAGGGAAAAAATCATTAAAATATAACTTTTATGTTTGTGGTAATATATTTCTACTTGTTTATTGATGTTTTTGGTTTTTTTGCATCAATTCAAAATGCTCTTTAGAAAATGCCACAACAGAGAGGCAGAGTAACAAATTTAAAAACTTTTTTTTTTTTCTTTTAACAAGAATAAAATTAAATGTAAATATAGTATATTTGCTGGTTTACAAGAGTTATGGTGTATAGAGTATTAATACAGGTTATTCAAAAAGAAAGAGCAAATTTCAAAAATTTAATAAAAACATCAAATTGTTAAAGCTGTGAAATCAATATCCACAGATCAATTGATTCAAGTGTAGCAAGAAGCAGAATACTGTTTCAATGCTTGTCGTGCAATACATGTGCTTATGTTGAGTGCATACAATTTGAACAAACTTAAAATAATAAACTTTGAACCTTTTCCTATCCAGTAACGTGGTGTGAATGTGTTTCTGTCTCTTAACATTTGTTTTTATTAAACTTTTCAAATTTGCTTTCTTTTTGAATAACCCTGTATAACTCAGTGACTTAACCAAGACTTATAACTATCCATTTTGAGTTTTGATAGACAAAAATAATAAATCATATAAATAGATAGTGTAATATTTATATAGATTTTTTTTTCATGGGAATCTTATAAATTTTTTTTTTTTTATAAAAAATATAAGCAAATGTAAAATTATCCAATTGGATCCAATCCATCATTATATACTCATTATCAACCAACTACAAACAAATGAAAATTTAAAAAAACAATTATAATCTGCTTGAGCCTTAGTTTTAGGGATTTAAGTCTAATCAATACTGGTCGGATTTTTTCACTCCAAAGAGAAATCTAATTATTTCTAAATAAGCTTTTAGAAACAAGCTTACAACACTTTGGGTTGAAATAATTTCTGGTATTCAGAAGTCATATAGTTACATTTACTTATTTTAGTATACATCAAATTATAGACAGTAATATTATCCACTAGAGAGAGATGTTTTTTTGCTTTGTTTTAGGGGTTATTTTTTATATCATAACCATGAAACAATGCAATGTTATTAATACAATTTTGTTCCATTTGGAAAGTAGGTTAAAAACATTTTCCCTTTTGGTAATTGGAGACAGCTATGATAGATTTAAATTATGAACACTGAAATAAAATTAAGAACTTGAAAACAAGTTGAATATATACAATGTTAATATAGTATCAAATGCAGGTAACAGCTTAAGTGGTACATATAAATGTTTCTGCAATGGAATTGAACAGAAATGTATATTTCCATGACATTTAAAGAATCTGTTTGCAGTGTTTTAAGATAAAGCTAACTGGAATAATAGGAAATGGATCAATTACTTGGTAGAGATGTAATCCTTAATAAAATAGAGACAACATCCTAATAGTAATATATCTTCTTAGATACTAAAAAACATATCTAAAAAAAAAATAAAAAAAATAAAATAAAAAAATAAAAACAAATAAAAATAAGAATTTATCAATAAGTAGTCACTTCCTGATATCTTAATTATTTATTTGCATTTTGTTTTTGTTTTTGATATAACAATAAGTATAATAGAAATATACAAAAGAATTGTTTACTTTTTTTTTATTCTGAAATCTTGGATAAAAGAAAAACATTCTTACCTTCAAGTTTCTCAAAAATCACATTCCCTGATAATATATAGGGGTTCATTACAGACAGAATATACACATTATTGCTAATTGCATGAGCAGCTAGAACCTGTTTGCAAATAATCACTTTTAGGGGGAAAAAATCTGCTAAGCAACAAGAGAAAAAAGCTTTTTTCTTCAATTGTTAAAACCTTCCTCCATTTTTCTTTCTTTCTGTGCCTCATGCTGCCAGTTGCCTGGTCATCATCATATAAATAATCATAAGTGAGCACATGTTGATGTATATGTGTTCATGTTAATATAACTTTCATTAAAGACAATAAAAAAGGAATTTTTGTTAATTCATTTTTATAATGAACCTACAGGTTTTCATGCAAGAGAACATGCCTGGATAAAATGAATGTAAATACTGTCAAAACATTTGTGATCTAACTCTTCAAAAATAACTCTGGCCATTATCAAAATCAGGGGAAAACTGTGGATGTTGTTTGTTTTTCAATTCTTTTAAAATAAATTTAAACTTGATGTTTGCTGTTTGTGAATAATCGTTTGGTTTGGTTTATTTTGTTTTACGGCATATCAAACTCAATGGGTTATTTAATGCCGATAACATTTTTAGGATAGATTTGTATGAATAGAATATGTATTCTTTGGTCTAGATTGGTTTGGTTTATTTTGTTTTATGGCATATCAACCTCAATGGGTTATTTAATGCTGACAAAAATTTTTATTGTTGGTAATATTTTGTTTTGTCAAAAATCTATTTCTGGTAATACATTTCCTTCAAAATTGTATTGCTGGTAATAATTTTTTTTCAAAAAAGTATTGCTGGTAATAGTTAACTATTTTCCCATAGCTGGGACCCTAACAGGTACTACCACCCCGCTGGACATTGTTTAATGTCTTACCCAGGATACCTGTTTGTGAATAAAGCAAATATTATACATGATGTGGCATATAAACAAAATTCTCCAATTGGCTAAATGTATCAATCAATCAGTTGTTAAATACCTTTAAAATCCCAATGCCCAAACTGAAAATTTTACTTAGTTTCGAGTCTCTTTGGGTTATGATAAAGGCTTCAAGAATCTAAAGAATTTTCTTTTTGTTTTTAACAGTTTATGTTGCATAGTATACTTGTATTATTCACAAGTATATGCATATATTAACAGAAGAATTAGTGCCAAGCAATCAATGTTCATTAATATGAGCATGAATGGCAAGTAAACATGTGGGATAGGGTGATAGTTCATGCAAATTGAAATATTTGAACATCATAGGTGACACATTCAGCCAAAAGGTTAGAAACTAATCATTAGTAATGATATTTTGTACCTAGGTAGATAACAGTTTTCAGAATGATTTAAAGACTCATTCACCAATTCTTTTCTTCAACCTTCATGACATATCAATTTCAAGTCTCTGGTCAAAATATCTGATGATGAAGCAGAGTACAGAAAGAAATGAATTCATGCCTTTCCTAAGGACATTAATTCAAAGTGAAAACTACTTCAGCGGAAAGTTAAGCACAATTTCCAGATTCTGTTTTCCAAGTACCAATATTACACACCATCATACTAAGAAAAAATACTAAGAAAAATATTAAGAAAACTTCTAAGTTCATTTCAGTGAATAATTTAAGCAGTTAACTTGAATTAAAATATTGCCAGTTTTTCTTTAATGTTCAGACCTAGAACTTTTCAGCCCACCCACATATCTTACACACAAAATTAAATGCTACATGACCACATAATCTAAATTTACAACAGAAAATTTGAATAAATTTTCACATTTGTAGGACATACTATCTTCCAATTATATTATTATTATAGTATCAACTAACAAATTAGTATCTAGACAAGCATACATTGTTAATTATTAGGTTGGTGCAAAAATAATGACGGTTTTTGACGTATTTTTAACGTCAAAAACCGTCATTATTTTTGCACCAACTTAATATTTATGTAAAGGACCCAAGAGGCAAACTTAATCCTATAATCTGATAATATATAATCCTTAATCAAAAATTGATCGACTTTCCCTAGAATATTTTTGTGAACTTTTAAGCAGAACATTTTCCAAATACCTATTGAAATACATTATTTACATTATTCGGACTATTGTCCTCATCTTTGTCACCATATTTATTACGTTTCGGCTGTTGTACACTCCGGCGGTTGGAATGTCAAACTGAACACTTTATTTCGCTTACTGGGGTAGACTGTTCTAGTTCCACGTGCCATGTTTTTTTTAATGGATGTCAGTTATCAATTATCTCCTGTTAATTTCCCTCTGAAAGTTCTACACTGCCTTAACCGGGTATTGAACTCACACTCTTTGGGTCCTGTCACTGGATCTAACCAATGCCTTTATCCACTGTGCAAAAATTCTTGAGGACATCTGGGTATTATAAACGTAATGCCTTCAGCAACCATTTTTACCAGTGCTCATAATGCAATTTTGTTGTTATCATTGCTTTTCTCAGGCACTCCTTATTACTGGTTCCCATATTGTATTTATTTCTATGCTTGGTCGGCTCAGGAGATTTTTGTGGCCTAGCATATGTGCTGATTCCTTAAGTTTACGAATTTTCCAATGGTGTTCCTTGTCTATGATCTCAACATGATCCCACAGAGGGCGGTGATCTCCTATCTCTCTCCATATGTGATCAGCCATGTCTGATTTTTCCACTTCCCCTCGTGTTACAGCTTTCTGGTGTTCTTGAAACCTTACCTTGAGGGGGCGGCCTGTCTCTCCTTTATATTTCTTTCTGTAACTGCTTGGGATAGCATACACACAGTCTTTAGTCATGTTCTCCTGTATGGGAGGGGTCTTACTCAGGAGAGATATCTGCGAAGTGTAGTCAAGCTTTTGAAGGTTATCCTGATGTTATATGGATTGCAGATCCTTTGTATTTTCTCTGATAACCTCTTCACATAAGGCAGGCAGACTGTTTTCTGAGTGTTGTTGTCCTCCTCCTCTTGTACCTGCCTATGCCAGTTTTGGGGGGCTGCTGCCATGTACCCAGGGTAGTTGTTACGTTGTAGGGTACTACTTATACTGACCAATTCTTTATCTAACGTCTCTGGGTCGCCACTTATGACTTTTGCTAGGTGTTGTAAGCAACGGACGATCCCTTTCTTTACGCTGTATGGATGGTGGGAGTTGAAATTGAGGTATTAGATATTAATATAAGATATTAGAACATCCAGGAACGGGAGTGTATTGTTACTCTCTTTCTCTATTGTGAACTGTATCGACGGTCTTATTGAATTTACATGGTCCAGTAGAAGCTGAACATCTTCCTGGTGTGGCCAGAGTATGAAGGTGTCATCTACGTACCTTAACCATATAGTTGGCTTTAGAGATATAGATTCTAATGCCATTTCCTCAAAGTATTCTATGTATATATTCGCCATTGCTGGTGATGATGGCAAGCCCATTGCTAAGCTCTCATCCTGTCGATATATGTGTGATCCCATTCCGAAGTTTGTGTACAGAAAGTCAACATCTCCATCAGATTATCTATTGGAATACTGGTCCATTCTTCTAGGGATGATTCAGAAGCCAATCTGTCTCTAACCCTAACTACTGAGAGTGCCTCCTCCGTGGGTACCTTGGTGAACAAACTCACCATGTCCAAGCTCACCATCTAGTTGGATAGGATGGGAGCATCTTTAATTATTTCCACAAAGTGGGCAGAGTTTCAGACATATGAAGGAGACTTTCCGATCAATGGGTCAATTATATCTACAAGGAAGTGACTCAGAGGGTGGCACACAGAGCCTTGGCAGCTAACAATCGGCCTGAGTGGAATACAGTCTTTGTGAATCTTAGGGAGACCGTATATGCGAGGTAGCTTGGTGTAACACTGTGATAACTGCCTATACATCTTAGGTGCAAAATGGTCCTTGTTCTTGATTAGTATCTGTGACAGTTTGCATTCTGTTTTCATAGTAGGATCCTTTTTCACTTTGCTGTAGCTACCATTGCTAATGAGATCTTCCAGCTTTCTTGTTGTGGATAATAAAAAAAAAAAAAAGAAAACAGCAACCAGTGAGTAAATTCAAGCTCTCCCAACTGGTATTCCAACTTCGAGTCGTTCCTTGAGTTCTGTCTCAAAATCACACTAACAGACTTTTCTAGCCGCCAACCGTGAACATCACTCCAAGCACCTCGCACTGGGAAAAATTGGTTACTTTTATATTTGTCCATATACCCATAATCCCTTGCGTCTTCCTGTGATCCCATAATTCATTGCGTCCCTGTCCCATAATGCATTGTATCTTTATTGCATAAAAATGCAATGCAAATCCCCCCTCATTCTTTTATGTTATCTGGCCGAGGACGGATTACTGCAGAGCGGTAAGTCCTTTTTTCTCCCTCATTTCAACTGCAGTAGCTTTACATGCTAAGCAAATACGGGCTCTTTTTTGGCGGGGACAAGGCAAGTGGCAACCAGTTGTGCTCGTCCCAGGTCCTGTCTCATCACGTCTGCCACACTCCCCTCTGATCTCCTGATCACACAGATGACAGTGCGGGTGCAGTCTTTTGTTCCGGGTGCTCCTCCGAAGAGGGATTGGTTGATCTTTTTCATCGGAGCTCTCATTAAACACGACCCGATCTATTGGCAAACTACTGATATCGGAGTGATCGGTTGTTGAACCCAACTCTACGTATATTGGCTGTTCACTATCCTCCGTGTCTTCTTCGTCAGTTGTGGGATTTGAGCCCAAAAAAGGGCACAGGTCTCTAACATGACGAGGCATTCCATCGACCCGCACTGACTGCCGACTTACCACCTCGGTCAGACGACCGGTTCCAAATTTGGTCGTGCATTTACCATGTGGAGTCTTAACCCAGACAATATCCCCTTTCTTGTATTCTCCTTCGGTTATTTGTGACTCAGGTGGGGGCATTGCATCAATGCCTCTCACCCGGACGTGGTACGTATGCAGTACATCATCTGGTGCCGTGGAAGGTGAAAGGTTTTCCTTGGGTGTGACGTTATGCCAGTAGACTGCCTCCAAGACTGAACAATTTTTCCTGGCCGCTATGGTTTTGATGCTTCTGTGGTTGCGTTCCACAATACCATTTCCAGACGGCACGTAAGCGCACCGGAACCTTAAATGCACGCCCCAGCTGCTTACAAATTCCTTAAATTGTCTGCAAGCGAACGTGGTGTCATTGTTAGTCAGTATTTCAGTCGGCGGGCCTCGTTCGCAGAAAACTGTCTCCAGCTGATGAATGACACTAGCAGAGTCTTGCCGTCTCAGTGACTGCCATACTGCAAAACGGGAGGGGCCACAATCAATGAGTGTAAGAAAATGGCTACCATTGTAATGGGTCACATCCATTGCTAACCTGCTCCAGTTTCTCCTCACACTTAAATTTCCTTTTTTTCAATGTACTAGTGCTGGGTCGATTGATTGGCAGGCTTCGCAGGTTCTAACAACAGATTTTATCAGTTCCTCAGACACCGTTGGATCTACAGTCCTAACAAAGTACATTGCTCTTTTAACACCTGGGTGCCCACTCTGCTGGTGGATGTGGTTCACCTGACGTTTGTTCAACTGGCTCGTTGCAGTGGCACAACTCACTTGCACCTGTTCTCTCCCTTTCTTGTGCATCTCTAACCAGCGTTGCGGCACTCTGGTGAGGCTGTCAGCGCAGTTCTGACAAGATTTTACCAGCGTCACAGTCATAGTGCATACTCCTCCACCAAAGCTTGCAGTGTCTCTAAGCGCTGCCTCATCAGCATTTCACCTGCCGCCTTCGTGTTCACGTGCATCTTTCCTGTCAGGGTGTCAGACACCCACTGATGCACACATGCTGAATCGGTGACCACATGCATAACTGGTGCCTGCCACTGCAGGGCAAGATTCACGCCCTTGATCACTGCATCAAGTTCAGCAAGATTAATGCGCCTGGCATCATTAGTTGGACATAACCAGCAAGCAGCTTCCACGACACTCCCATTCACCTCTAGTGCCACTCCCGTAGCCACAGAACTTGCATCCACCCAAACTGTCATTTCACTGCCGTTCACACACCAGTCTCCACCGACAGGATCTTATTCCCGCACTCTGGCCACCGTTTCTTCCAGCATACATTCAAGAGGGGCATCCTTTATCTTGTCATCCCATCCTTTGGTTAGTGTACTTGCATAACGCTTAATAAATGCAGTTGCCAACCTAAGCCAACCGCACACAGGGAAATGACCCATGAGTTTCCCGCACAAGGAAAACACGCTTCGGCAGGTCACCATTTGAGCAATTTCTGGAACCTGACCTCCCCACTTCTATCGAAGGGAGTTGCTTTCTTCCCAGACTTGCAGACCCACGACCTTAGTTCCGTCTCTCAATCGCTCCGGATCTTTACAGACTAGCCCGTAATCTGCAAAGTGCTGTCTTACGCACACTGCAGAAATTAGGCCTTCATTTATGAAGATATTGTCAACGTATGCCGACGTGGCACTCTTAATGTCCTGATCTTGGGACGCTATCATGTCGATCACCGACTTCATGATAAGTGGTGCCACATTCAGGCCAAAACCCAAACGCATAAGGCAAAACTGCTTACCCTTAATGACCACTGTTTGAAAAGGCCATAGCGATTTGTCAATGTGGATCTGCAGGTATGCATTTCTCAAATCCAACAGCGATACGTCAGCTCCTTGTCGTCACCATTCTCGTAATTTCTGCGCACACACCTCTGCGTCAACTGTGAATGTGTCTACAAAGCCGTTTAACTCCCGATAGTCAAGTACTGGCCGGACCTTCCGTTTGTGTTCTTGTACGACCGCCATTAAGGGAATTAATCCGTTGGGTGGGCCAAGCTCTTTCTCGGGATATGGCAGTAGCCATCCATCTCGCTGCCACCGTGCTAGTTCTTTCTCGTATGCATCCCGGACGTGGTCAGGTACTGTGTACTCCTGTACTTTATTGACCAACTTGCTAGGTGAATGACCACTCACCCACTTCCACAATGCTGTCCATGTTTTCGTGCTCGGGTTACATGTAACTCTAAAGTCAGGCTTGTTGATAAGAATGGCGGCACATGCGTTCAGGTTTCCGAAACGCACTTCCCCTGATTCGGTCAGGTGTACACCTCCGAGCACTTTGATTGCATCAATCATGAGAAGGAGATCGAACCCTAGCAACTGTCCGTCCACGACCAGAACCTCAACAGTCACAGGCGGAATTTGCTCGATGCCCAACTTAATTTTGCCGTATCCACGGCACTTCAGGGTCCTACCATCGGCGGTTAACACTCCCACCTCTTCCTGTCTCCAGCAGTGACACACAGCCTTGCTCACCAGTGTCTGTGAGCATCCTGAATCCACTAGCGCTGTGCAATCTACTCCATTTACAAATACTTGTACGGTGGGTAACTTCCGGGTTTTTACTTGCTTAGGGAGAAGGCTGGCGCTGACGCCTTCTCCCCTTGGGCATTTTCCTGGCATTCTGAGGAAATGTGTCCAATGCCATTGCATCGAAAATGCCGCTTATCGCAGCCAGACCTCTGCGTTCTGTTTGACCTCTCCTGACGTCTTTGTGTACAATCCTTTGCCATATGGTTGGGTCCAGAGCACTTGTAGCAGATAATCGTTCTGCTAACAGGTTTGGCAGGGGGAACCTCAGCTTCTGAGCACGGTAGTTCTATGGATGCAGCAGCCAATACCTGGCACCCTTCGTCATCCGTCATAATGGCCTTTGCTTGGGTCAGAATCTATTCTAGATTCATGTCGTCCATCCTAGACGAAGCTTTGAGAAGCTGCCTAACATGATGTGGCAACCCTGACACAAATGCACATGCCATCCACCGATCAGGCAGCGGATCTATTAGCCGCACCAAACGATACATTTCAGCCAGAAATACATCCACCAGTTCACCTGGGCGAAGACACCATCCCATAAATTGGTCGAACACATCAAATCTGTCAGTCGCGTATGCAGTCATAAGGGCTCATTTAATTTGTTCCGCGTCTGCTCTCCACTAAGTTGTCTATACACAGCAAGGGCACTGCCTCGTAGTCGTAGAAGCAGGATGCGCTCTATCTTGTCCATGGTGCAAAGTTCGCATACCAATTCCACATTCTCTATCCATTCAACAATGGGCATATCCGTTGGGGCGCCGCTGAATTCTGGAATCAAACGGACGTCAAAGATCTTGCCTTCCATTTTGAAGAATTAATACGCCAAAATAGCTTGTGCATAATAAAAAAAAAAAAAAAAAAAAAAAAAAAGAAAACAGCAACCAGTGAGTAAATTCAAGCTCTCCCAACTGGTATTCCAACCTCGAGTCGTTCCTTGAGTTCTGTCTCAAAATCACACTAACAGACTTTTCTAGCCGCCAACCGTGAACATCACTCCAAGCACCTCGCACTGGGAAAAATTGGTTACTTTTATATTTGTCCATATACCCATAATCCCTTGCGTCTTCATGCGATCCCATAATTCATTGTGTCCCTGTCCCATAATGCATTGTATCTTTATTGCATAAAAATGCAATGCAAATCCCCCCTCATTCTTTTAAGATATCTGGCCGAGGACGGATTACGGCAGAGCAGTAAGTGCTTTTTTTTCTCCCTCATTTCAACTGCAGTAGCTTTACATGCTAAACAAATATGCGCTCTTTTTTTGGCGGGGACAAGGCAAGTCGCGACCAGTTGTGCTCGTCCCAGGTCCTGTCTCATCACGTCTGCCACACTTGTATAATCTGATTTGTCCATCACTACAGTCGCATTACATTTGTCAGCTGGTAGTATGATGATGTTTTTGTATCTCTGTAGGGATCCAATCGATCATAGACAAGGAACACCATTGGAAAATTCGTAAACTTAACTAGCACATATGCTAGGCCACAAAAATCTCCTGAGCTGACCAAGCATAGAAATAAATACAATATGGGAATGCCAGAGAAAAGCAATGATAACAGCAAAATTGCAATATGAGCACTGGTAAAAATGATTGCTGAAGACATTAGATTTATAATACCCAAAAATTCATACCCAGATAGGACACATGGCACAGTGGATAAAGGCGTTGGTTAGATCCAGTGACAGGACCCAAAGAGTGTGAGTTCAATACCCAGTTAAGGCAGTGTAGAACTTTCAGACGGAAATTAACAGGAGATAATTGATAACTGACATCCATTAAAAAAAACGTGGAACTAGAACAGTCTACCCCAGTGAGCGAAATAAAGGGTTCAGTTCAACATTCCAACCATCTGAAGAAGGCCAGAGCATACAACGGCCGAAACGTTGTAATGAATATGGCAACAAAGATGAGGACAATAGTCCGAATAATATACATAATACCTCATCTCAGAAATATAGACAGATACCTATTGAAATATTCAAGTAAAGTAGATTCTCTAGAAGAAGCATTTTATTGAATACAATCATGAAACTATTTTTCATTAATCCCTATCTATAAAAGGCAGGATGTGTGTGTGTGTGTAATGAATACATGGCCACAATTCGATGGATTTGCACCAAAATTTACATGAACATGCTCCAAGTTAGCGGGAAGGCCAAAACCAACTTTGCATTTCCCAACTCCCATCGATAGTGGAAATAATCGATTTTTTCATGCTTCTACAGCAGTTTTCATGTTGTTTGCAGCCATTTTCTACTGGCCAGAGTGAGAGCCTGTAGCTGGCTGCCACGAATAGGCAGGAAGATTCTATTGGTCAGTGTGAGAGCCAACAGCTGACTGACAGAAATGTTAACTAGCATGCTAGCATGCAAAAAAAAAAAAAAAAAAAAAAAAAAAAAAAAAAAAGAATCGATAGCTGCATTCGTCACAAGTGGGAAAAATTTAAATCTGCATGGCACTTTACTCCAATTGGCTCATTTGCTTGCTTAAACTCAACGCTGATTCTGATTCCACAGAACTGGGTTGGGTGTGAAAAAGTATTTGTTGTTAACATTCTTTTTTCATTCGGTTTTTCTAGTTACGAATCCTTTTTTAAAGCTGATCATTTTGTGTTTATTTTGTTTAGTTCTTTTTTTCATAACAGATTTAATGTTTAGTACAGAGCTTAGAAAAAATTTGCAGTGTGAGATAGGCAAGAAGTAAGGCATGTAACCTCATCAGCACGGCAAAGGGCACTCCTTTAAAGGCAAGGAAGGGCAAAAATATTTTAAGTCAAGTGATAGCAATTGCTGTATGAATCGTACAATTTTTGAATCAAGCACGGGCAACGCTGGGCCATGTTGCTAGTTTAGTATAGAATTTAAACAGGTACACAATATTTCTTTTAAATTCAAGTACTTTTCAAATAAGAAAATGTAATAGTTTCATCCTGCATCTATAGAAATTTACATGAATCTGCCTATTTCTTGTAGTTTGCTGTACTTTAGTATTTTAGTGAAAATGTATCATATAAATTGGTGAAAATGTATCATATAAATTGGACCAAATCCATTTGTCCTTAGTTTTACTGTCTTTTATTTCCATAGTTTTTATTAAAAAAAAAAAAAAAATTAAACATATGTTGCAAAATATTTTGAAATTATACAATAGAAAATGACAATACCATAAAAACACATTAGCAAAGTACAAGTCCTGTGACTACTAAAGACATAAATTCAACAGTCTATCATTTTCTTCCAGCTGTAATGTTTTTTTTTGTTTTGTTTTTTTACTTTAAAGACCACGTATGTGAAGAGGAGGTTTCATTACTCTCCAAATTATATAAATGGTGTGGAAAGCATATAATCAAAGTAGACAGTGCATATTAAAAGCCAAAGATAAACATACACACATATCATGAGGTATAATTATACACATCTTTCACTTGAGCAGGTTTAAAACAAAATTATTTAGGTTCAAAATTGTTGGTTGGTTGGTTGATTGATTGAATCTGGAAGAAACTTTTGTTGTTCTTAGCAGTACCCATCTCCTCTCCAAATGTCATATGACAAGCAGTAAGATATTATAAAAAAAAACAAAAAAACAACAACCCTTGCCAGGCTCATGAGCATGCATATAAAAGAAAATGCATGTTACTTATAAAAACCTTTAAAGCATTTCCAAATTTATGAAAAATAATTTTTTTTTGTTTTTTTTTTAGGCAGAATCAGTTTCTATGTTATTTCTCTTCATATATGAGAAACAGTTAATAAACAAAATTCAATTTCATTGTTTTTGTTAGCTAACTTTTATACTGATAATGTTAATAAGATTGGAATCCTCATTTGTGCAATATAAAGACTACAAAATTTACTGCTGTTAAAATAAAAATCATTCCCAATGTTAAATAACTGAAGATTTTTTTCAATTGTACAATTATAATTACATACATCATTTAAAAGGCCATAGTGAATTAAATATACCCTTACAAATGATACTAAAAGTAACCCCTGCCTCAATATGAAACAAGAAAATTATTCTTAAAAATTTAATTAATATACTAGTCCAAAAACTCAATTAAGATTTGATTTGTACAAAACCTCCCTGACCTAAGCTGGGTAATTTTTTTGATTGGTATGTTGAACTGCAGTTTACTTCGATGAAACAGAACAAAGACCATTCAAACTAAATAAAAAAATTATTATTTTTCAAAATCATAATATTTTTCTGCCAAGTCTCATAAGAAAACAATCTCATCCAAAATATACCACCTTAAGATGGTGGAGTTTATTTTAAGTGAAACGTTCCAGACAAAACAGAAAGGATGAATGTACAGTTTGAATGGACAAACCTTCCGGTAGCAACATACTAAAAACATTCAAATATAGAAACACCATTCATGGTAGCAGCAGTAGCAGCTAGGATTCAATGTTTACAAGAAAGGCTTAAAGGAAGCTACTTGAAACATGGCACAAACAAATCACACATCTATTGAGAAAAGGCATCTAAAGATCTGCAAATAAACATCAATGACTGATCAATAACTATATCACGTCAGCCAGGAATAGAGGCTCTAAGAAAGTTTTTATTTCTTCTGAATGCAGCAAAGCAGGGGAATCTTGTAAACTGTCATTGAAACTGATTCTTCAAGAGTAATTAAAAAAGAAAAGAAAAAAAGCTACATCAAAATTTGTTTATGAACTGTTTTTGTTTTTTTTAAATATGTATGTTAATCATAGACCTTCATAGAGCAAAATAACAATGAACAATATAAGCAAGAGTGTTTATCTGCTGACATTTTTCCAGAATGTTTGAATAATTTTATCAAAATTATCTGTTATCTACATATACCTAGAGTTTTCAATATGAAGTTTAAGGAAAAAGATGCTTATAAGAAAATAAAATTGCATAAGGAAGATTTAAACCATAAAATACAAAGAAAAACAAATGGAAAAAAAATTACCAACAATACTGTATAAAATGCATTTAAAACAACAATTCAATCTTCAAGAATTTAATAGGATTTGAATAACTGATTTCTTATTAATTTAATTGCAATTCGCAAACAAATGAAAAATGTTCTCTTAAATGTTTTCTCTGAAAAATAATTAATGGTTATTAATTAATTTAGATACTGTCTGCAACAGAAATACAGGGTTTCTTAAGTATCTCTCTCTCACATCACTATAATTAACAATACGTAACAACAAAATATATACCAGATGCTAGAAACAAATTAAAAAAACAAATGCCAATTACAAAAGAATAAAATCTGCTCTAAAGGCAATAATTAGAATCTCATGAATATTAAATAATTAAATACTGGCTTATATTGTTATTATCCTTTAATGTAAAGGCTCAATAGATGTTTTTCACAGAAATAGTTGCAGGTAGAAGTATACACAATTGTACAGACAGTAAGCTACTGATGTAAACAGTAAAGCCCAATCTAAACTTCTCAATTGAAGCAAGTATTAATCTGTTGGTTAATGTTAAACCTGATCCCAAATGACACAGAAACAATCTGAGATTTGGAGGATCTTTTTTATAATTGTCACAAGCTTATTGAATAAAAAATAAAATTAGTAAGGGTTGAGTCTTACCAATTTAACACTGGGTTTTCACATATGATCCAACAATATTTGTAATTGGTATATTCTCAATTTTCACTCGGCTGTTGTACAATTACATCTCTTAAAACCAGATGTACCAAAGGGGGTTGAAGTCATTCCATCTGTTTTCATTTTTCATCTATAGCAGAGTATGCAGTGAGTCTCCTGTATCCACAGGAGTTAGGGACCAGAACTGGCCACAAATAGTTAGAATCTGCAAATACTTGTAACCCTCCTGAAAGTGCTTATAAGTACCTATATTGATTGTTAAAACCCCATATTCCTTAAACTTTAGAAACATTTCAAACCGTTTTTAAAACATTTAAAAATAGTATTAGTGACCATACACAGTGTAAATTTTCTTTCCTACATACAATAACAGTTTTTAATTACACATAGATCGATGCAACCACTGAAAATACAGTATAAAATTTGTGTAACAAGACATAAAATATAAAGTTTAAAACATTTTTTAAAAACAGAACTGTGATGATGCCTCCAGACTTAGCATAAGCCACTTTTAAGACCCCAGATGCAGCCCCTAACAAAGAACAAATCCAAGCACTAGACATGTTTTTGTGTTTGTTTTTTTTACGATGAAGATGTACAATTCTGCCAATTTTTACCATAGAAATAGACTGTTATATGTTTTAAGTCACTTAAATAACAGAAAAATAATACAAGAATATTTTAAGTATTTTCTATTAAAAAAATATGCAAATCAAGGGAGTTCTCAGTGAATAATTTGTACACATGTTCTTCAGAAAAACACATAAATATTCAGGGGCTTCCGTGAATAACAAGTATATATGTTCTAAAGAAAAATCCGCAAATGTGTGAAGCCACGAATGCTGAAACACGAATAGGCAGGGGGCTCACTGTAATCATCAGCAAGTCTATGGCCTGAGAATTATGAGTTGAATATTGAGATTTTCACCATATAATTCTTGGTCTATATAATTAATATAGAAATGTTAAGTGCATTGACAAGGAAGGAGATAAATATCTGTGTAAAAGTTTTTTTTCATCATTAAGCTACAAACCTATTGATATACCTACATATTAAAAACAATTGCAAAAAGGAATACATGTCCCAATGACATCATACATGATTCCCTGATATAAATCAACAATAAGAAAAAAAGCTAACAGACTGTCAAACAAGAGCTGTCAACTATTTGCACAGTGCCAAAAAATATAGACAGCAGATTTTGTTAATTCTTTCTGAAATCAAATTAAATGTTCATTAGTAAGCTTATATCAGAAATCAAACAATTTCAGATAAAGACTGGTTCCTTTGGAGAATAATTAATATTTTTCATTAATATCAGTCATAAAAGAGACAACATAAAAAATATTTAAAATAGCAACCCTTTTTAATTAATAAAATTGTACATAAAACTTTAGCTATTAAATCTTATTTAAAAGAATTTTAGCACAAAAACTTGACAAATAAATGATAGTATGAAGAGACAAGGTGATACATATGTAGGTATGGAGATTAAATAGACTCCTTTAAAAGGAAGATGTCACAGTGTCTTTAACAAATTCACTTGTATATAGAAAGCACTATCAACAAGTCACATGACTGAATGATGTTACATAACAGAACAACAGCTCTCATCAGCTTTTCATGCATATTTGTTTATTTGCAGCTATGAATAAGCATTTGAAATGTGATACAAAACAATATGGTTCTATCTCCTGTCACAGTGTTGTGGAAGGCTATTGTTTTAGCATTATTCAGAGACATAACATTTACTATCATCCTAGTAAATAAAAATAATTTAAAAAAAAAAAAAAAAAAAAAAAAAAAAAAAAAAAAAGGTAAAAAAAAAAATTTTTTTTTAATCTCTATATATTAGTTATCAAATCTTGATAATATTAATTCTAACAAATTATCTAAGTGACAAAACAAGAAATCTTCACTATCAATAGAAATTGTTTGAAGAACAATTTCCAATGACCAAATTATGTTTGCCATAATTCGTGGATAATTCTATGGATATTTTTAAGTATGTATTTTTGAAGTTACATTTTCTTACAGAAACTAGACTAACTCCTGTTTGTGTTGTAGAATGATGGTTAAAAATAATTACATAGGTATTACTGTTGTAGAGTTTGTGGCCTTGAGCCAGACTAAGCAAAGCCTAGCAAATATTAAAATGGATAGGCAATGTTTTTTTGCATATGAACGAGTTTTATCAACAGAATATTTTTGGGAGGCAGGACATTTTAATATTTGCTTGTATGCAAGCAAGTGCTGAAAAATTCTTGGCTAAATACACTTTCCAAAAAATGGCCAAATGACAAAACATCTCAATTTTAGCAAGGTCATTTTCTGGCCAAGCTGATAATTTTTTTTAAAATCCATTTTATCCAATTAACCTCAAATTTTATTTGTAGAATAATTTATAATAAATGTTAATAGAATCAATTACAATAAAGATTTATAAAATCATGTTTTAAAATGACATAACTGCACATAATGTCAAAACTTAAGGTTAAAAAAAATAATTCTGTCGTGTATATTGTGTGTGTGCATGCACACGTGCATAACCATTAACAGAAACAATATTACAGGTACAAAAATAAGAAAATAAATACTAATGCTATTCCACTATTAAGTATACACATGCAAAAGTAACAGGTCTTGTAATCAAACTATTCTATCCTATTCAATAAAGCTGCTATTTAAAAAAATTACTCATAGGATAATTATTGAATTTGTTTGGGCAGTAATAACTCCAATTTTATCATCATTTTTATTTTATAAAAGGTACATCATCAAGAACAGGCTACAAATCTTGAAAATTTTATTGCAAAATTATGTATAAGCCAAAGTATTAACAGAAAATAATGCTTTACTGCATATGAAAGCCTTACGCAAGATTAATGACACCATTTTCATTTTCTACGTCATTCATTTACCATTGTACAGAAGAATAAGAATTTGGGCTGCTGCAATTCACAAATTTCTGTTTAATATTCATTTTATGCAAATTCAAATGCTTTCATTCAAAAAAACAGAAAATAAAATAATTAAAAAATCCTGCAGTATGACAGAATTGAAGCACAAGTCTCTGTTCTAATTTGATGTTCACCAAACTATCATGCTGTAACTGTAAAACAAAGAAAGTGGTGTTTGTCACTGAATAATTACTTGTTAAACACTGCCTTGGGAAGATATATATTAAATTATTGTTATGTCATACAATAATAGATTAAATAAAATAAGATTTAAGCATTCTACTTATTTCATCTTTATCCAGTTAAGATATGCTTCCTGCATTCTATGCTGTCAAATTATCTTCATAAAACCAACATTCAATAAAACATGCAACCAGGTAAAAATAAAAGAATTATTTATTCTAATGTTACTTTTAGCAATTATATTTCATTAAAAAATTTTGAAATTGATAATAGTTATTTTTTTAAAGTTTTGTTTAATGTTTATTGTGTGTGTCTCAGTAGATGCAATCTTAACAAAATACATTATCCTAAATATATTGTGTTGATGAAAAAGAAAACTGAAAACTAACATACAAGGAAGTCAAAGAGAGCAAGAAAAAAAAAGACTAACCATTAATTATAAGAAAGAATGGATAATTGTCAACAAAAGAGACAACAAAAGCTTTGAGTCATGTCAGATAAATCAAAATCAAGCAGATGCAGAAATTTAATTTTCTGCTTAGTATAATAACAGGTGACAAAATGTCATACAGATATCTGAAGGTATGTAGGAAGTGTGAAAATAACATTTCAGAAACTATGCAATGTATTACAAGATAAGAAAACAAATAAAAGAAATGCTCGACTGCTATGTAATATCTAATCTATAGGAGAGTCAATGTTGGACACTTTCCTCATGGAAGATGAATAGACTTGAAGCAAGAGATGTAGTTCTATCAACAAATGTTAAGAACACCATGACCAAAACGTGTGAGAAATGAGGAAACTTTAAAGAGAAAAAGAACTACAAGGAAACTGCTGCTAACAATCAGAAAGAAACAGCTGGAATTTTTAGGACTCATAATGAAAAAGATGGCTTGTAGAATTCAATTCTCAGGAATGGTAAAATAAAAAAAAAAATACTTAAAGCAACAAAAGACAGCTAAGTTATGTAGAGCCATGATCACCTATATCCTGAAGAACATAACACATAAGAAAATGTGAATTTGGATGGGGTTTTTTTTTATATTTTATTGAATGAAAAAAAAATAATCTTGCAATAATTGTTTCAATAGAGCATATCTGGACATGTAATGACAGAATTTGATCCTGAATATATTTTTTATCATAACTGTAGAAACATATTTCATACTATATTTAATCTATGATGATTTTTTTTTTTTCAAATTTTGGTAAAATGTTTTAAGATTAATTCACAATTATTAAGTTTTCATATTTTTCAAACTATTTTCTTTTATCTGATCCTCCAGATCATTTTGCAATTTCTTTTTATAAAATATTTTTTATCAAATTAACTTACTTTATACAAAGATTTTTTTTTCCTCTATTTTATTGACAGAAAATGGTAGCAAAGTTTGTTCTTGCCCAAGTATTTTCAATTGAACAATTTACCTGTGAAAAGAAAAATCATTTTGATAGTATTTGATTTAATTTTAAAGCTGCTGAAAAGGTCTCAGCCATACCAAGAAACCCCTTCAAAATAATTCAGTTATTTGGTCAAAATTTGATATTACAAGAGCAAAATACATTCTCTAATCATTTAATATCCTTTAATAACAGATGCTATGCAATATATAAGCAAAGTTTTTGTTTCTTTCTTAGATAACTTTGATAAAAATATTTTGACAAATTTTTCTTCATATAAAAGATATTTACAGAACATGCAAAAATAAAAGGATCAGACAAAACTACTAGTTTAGAATATTAACTGCATTTACTGAAATAAAGTAAAGAAATACTTTTAAATAAAATGAAAATATTAGACAGGAAGTATTTCAGCAACAAATAATAGAATAATTCATTCTAAATGTTGTTTTTTTTTTATGACATTCACAAATTTAATATAGTTATGAAAATAAGCACCAACAATGTCAATGACTTAACCAAACAGAAAATAATAGTAATAATTTACCATAGCTTCTTTTACAATAAAAAGGTCATGTAAGTAAAGATACTTATCAACATTCAAGTTCCAGTTTATAAGAAAAATATAGAATATTTTACAAATCTTCTAATTATCCATGTTTTTCAATCCTAATATGGAAAGAAGAGTGAATGATCATTTTTTTTTTCTTTTACTGGCTTTGATACAGCACACATAAATATAGTTGATCAGAGTTCAAGATCCAAATACAGAGACCTTAGACAAAAGTCAATTTCTGGTATGATTTATCTATTCATGTATTTGAAAATCTCCAAGTTATATCTGTTCTTAGGAAATGTATCTATTTTTAAAAAAATATTTGTATTCAACAATATTTCGTAAAGACCCATATCAAAAACTTTACATAACTTATTCTTCATATGTATGATAAAAAAATTATTTAAATAAAAAGGAAAAGAAAGATACAAAACAAGACAAAAGTGAAAACAGCATCATTCCATCAGGGAAAGTTGGATATGAAAAAAAAAAATATAGTCAGGATTATGATATTCCAAAAAGAGTTTTAGGGAATCAAGAGAAAGTTTTTGATGCAAATAATATTAGAATTGGAAATTCTTGAAGGATTCTAAAACAACAGTGATTATGCACATTTCTTATAAAGTAAGCTTAGCTTTGTATAAAAGAATGCTCAAGAGATAACAAAAAGGTAAAATAGATTCAAAATAACACTATTATTTGCAGGCGATAGTACAGCTTTTAAGCATGTCAATACTAAATGAAATTATCATAAAAAAAAGAATAACCTTTCACACTGATCCACTTAGATATCAGTGTGCCTAAATGGTTTTTCTTAAATTTATAGGACATGCACCAAGAGCAACTTCAGAGTGATATCTTGATAAACTTATACAAAAATTAAAACAATTTTCATTTTCAATCAATATCTAATATATAGAATATCATCTTACATTATCAAAATTCCTTTTCAAACAATTTGGATATGATTAATGAATTGTTGATATTATTATTTTGATTGTTGCTTCACAGGAAGAAAATTATTGCGTTTCTAAAATCAGAATATTTTATGCTACACCAGAACTGAGTCATCTGTTCTTGTTGAAAGCCAAGCAATGATTAAATGCTTAGTCTTTATTACTGATGTCATAATTAACATTTCAAAGCATAATAATCTGCAATAAAGAATTTCTATCAATGCACATTTTCACTAGAAATGAAATTGAAAGAATTCAAAAATATCTTCATCCAGATTTCAATTTTTTTCTTTAGCAAAACGAGATTAATTTTTAGTTGAACAATTATTTTCAGATATGGCTTTAACATTATATTAAAAAAAAAAAAAAAAAAAAAAAAAAAAAAGAGAAATGTGCACATTTTACAAAATTACTATTGCAACCCCCCCCCCCAAAAAAAACATATACAAGCATATATAAATAAATACATGTAAATAAACAATTACAATTTTTATTGTATTTTACTCCCTTATTGTATTAGGTGGGTGCAAAAATAATGTCGTTTTCTCACATAGTAACATATGTGAGAAGACGACATTATTTTTGCACCAACCTACTAATTAAAATTTCAGCTATAGCTGCAGAAAAAAAAGAAATTATTCTATAAAGACCATTAAACTATAACAAAGTATTTTTGATGATAAATATTGTCTACTCAACACAGACTATTATTGTAAACAAGGAAATTGTCAATGACATTCCATGATGAATTCAAATATCAATATTTCTTAAATAAATTACATTGTTATAGGCATGTCTATTGCTTTAAACAGAATGAAGACATGACCAAGAAAATAAAAGATTTTTTTTCAGCTTATTCATCTTGGCTGCAAGCATTAACATCATAATGAAGGAATGGTAACCAGAGATAGAATAAATCTCATCAAAATTCAGTTTTTTTATCATTACAAGATATGATGAAAGATTATAAAAAAAAAAAAAAAAGATCATTATAACCAAATCTTTTTAGCTTAAGTTTTACTTTTAAAAACACCAAGCAAAATTTAAGAGGAAATATTTGTCTGAGTTGCTAATAATTTTGTATGCTCAAGCAATGTTTTTCTGTAAGTGTTGACTAAAATTAAAGCAATATTTATCAATTTTATAGTTTTACATTAATTCTGTTATATTCAGAAGACTTGAGTAACATTAAATATTAATTTAATCCAGTTACATTTGTAAAAATATAAATCAATTGAGGATTTAAATTTCAGCATAATTGGAAGTTTAGTTACTTATTAAGTTTGACTATGTTGACTTACCATTGCGACTTTATATACATTTTTATGTCAACCTAGACACATAATGAAACCACATGACTTATAATACCTGTTTTTGTTTCATAAAGAAAAAGCAATACTTAAGGTTTAACATGCATAAAAATAAAAAAAAATTCTTTAAACTTTTAGTTTCAATTTCAAGCAAATATTGGAAATATTAATTTTAATCTAAGCAAATCACTTCATTGTATTTCAAAACAAATTTCAATTGATCAGAGTGATAAAAAACAAAATGCTGAAAATGGCAATTTTTGTCCATATTTACAAATCTTTCAACAAAAAAGAAAATTTTTAAATAAAATATACTTTCCTGGACTTTATTTGAAGAAGATAGCCGATTTAAAGTTTAATCCGATTTGAAACAAATAATACTTACTTTTAAAATATTGCAGAAAAGCATTTTTTTACATGGAGGTGTTTTTATGAGACATTGATAAATTTCTCACTAAACTTGTTTGGGAATATTTTGAAGTGGGGCAATTATTTGACGAATATAATGCAAACTGCAATTTATATATTAATCTTTTAAATTTAAGAAAATATTCTAAGTAATCTAATATTTTACTAAATTATAGGTACTTTGTTTTAATAGTCTAAGGAAATGTTAGAAAATTACCAATAAAGTTTAAATTTACTATAACACTATTATTTTCTGATGTCATGTATGGATGTCCATATTTACAAAAACTGGAACGTTTATACTCGGTACTTCCACTAATTTTCGATACCTATGGTTTAAAATTAATTTTTATAAATGAAAAGGCTTTCTTGAAGCTGTCATTTTAGCTTTCATTGACAGCTAAAGGATTAAATTTACTATTTCCAGTAAGCAAAATACTCTGGTGTATTTCAAATAGAAATTACATTGATTGGAATCGATTTTTTTTCTTTTAAAATAGCTGATTAGCATCCTTTTTTAGCTGTCTTTCATCGCAATGTAATTCTCTGCATTAAAAAATCTCCCAAAAATACTTTTCTGAAACTTTATTTGAGAAATATTAGCTGATTTAAACTAAAATATAAATAATCAATCTGATTTATAAAAAAAATATTATTTACTTTAAATTTAAAATAACACAGAAATGTATTTTTAAATCAAAATAGTAGCTGTTTTTTTTAACAGACATCACCAGATTTTACATAACTGACAAAGGCTCTGACAGGTCTTGACATAATGATTGTTGTTCCATGAAGAATTTATCTATAATTTAAGAAAATGACGTGAGCCCCTTTTTTTATAACTTTTAAATACTCAGTAATCTTAAAAATGTTGGAAAATATTCTTCAAGATCTAATTTTTGAAATATTGACTTTATAAATTTTACTATAATCACCGCTCTTGTTTTCTGATAATGTTGTGTACGGTCGACCATACTTTAAAAAAAAAAAAAAATAGAACATGTTACGTAATATTTTATATTCATAAAAAAAAATTAATTAATTATTTTAAAAATCTTGGTGCAAAAAAAATAAATAAAAATAAAAATTTGTATTAAGCTTTTCAATTTTTGATTAGTAAACATAGTTTTCAGTTCACTTAACAATGTCACCTCGGATGAAAAAGTAATGCAGAATTGTAAAAGATTTATATATTATAAATTTTTAATAAATTATAATTAAAATTTGAAAAAAAATATATATATATATAATTCTTGTAAAAATTCATTATTTATCGATTTTTTTTTTCTCAAGACAATAGTGTCGTTTATAAATCTTTAAAAGCTTTTCTAAAATGTTAGTTTTACTTTTATTGCATTTTTGTATTTTATAAATTATAATTCGCAGCATATTTTCGTGTAATGAGTAGTAGTTTGAAAAAGAAAAAAAAAATCGTTCATTTACATTTTCCAAGGAGTCCTGATTTTTTTTAAAAAAAAAAAAAAAAAAAAAAAAAAAAAAAAAAACTGTCGGATGAAAATTTCTTGAAATTTCATGAAATTAAGGAAGTGGGGAATAACATATATAAAAAATAAATAGAAAAATAATTCAAAAATATTTTCATTCATTTGTGAATAAATCCTGAAAGTTTCTCTAAAATCTAACAATTATTTGTTTTTTGCAAGATTTTCCAAATCAATGTGTTCACCTGGAAAAGAGACGCAAAACACTAATCGTAAATATTATGTCGACTGCTGATGTAAAAAAAAAAAAAAAAAAAAAAAGATTTTTTATTAACCATCTAAATTTCGAACATGCTAAAAAAGATTTTAAAAAATTCTTTAAAATTCTTTAACATGTTTTGACAATAAAACTTTCTTTGTTTTTAAGTTTGGGGCCTTCTTTTCAGCGAAAAAGTGTGGGTACCTGTGATGTCACCCGCTGACGCAAGAAAAACAAAATTTCGGTTCTAAAAAGGATTCAAAAAAATATTTAATTAATAAATAATAATCAAATATAAATCCTTTGGTCTTTCCTCTTAAAGATTTTGACGATAAAACAGTTTTTTTTTTTGTTTTTTTTTTTTATTGCTTTTTTTATTATTATTATTATTGTGCATTTCGAACATTCTTTCCTCATGTATGCTCATCATAGCGAATCTTTGGAAAGGTAATTCATTTGGTTTTTTCAACACTTGATCACATAAAAATAAGGGGGTGGGGAATAAGCCCCGTAAGAAGACATCAATGACCTCTTATAAGATCTGAGAATTTTCTCAGAAGACTAAGAAAACGACGACAATAATAAAAAGAAATAATTTGGAGCACAACAATGATAATGATTGTTTTCATTTTTTTCTCTCCATTAAAAACCAGAAAATAAAAGTAAAAAAAACTATCCGTTACTGAGTTAAACTGTTTTTAAAATACACTGTCAGTGATACACAAACATTGAATTTTTATTTTCAAGAGAAAATTCGCCGGTTATTGTAACTTACTGGTGTGACCACATTGTCTAACCTGAGTTTTCACTCACAATATTTTTTTTTTTTTTTTTTTTTTTACGAATTGAAACAGCACGGCAAAAAGAGCATTCATTTAAGGAGATTGATCAACTTTTGAAAAACGAATGCACCCCCTCTTATTTCACGGCTACACTTTTAACTACAAACAAATTTCCTCTAAAAACAAATACAACGGACAAAACAAAATTATCACATCTAATTTTTTAAAGAAATCAGTCTTCTTACGCTATTTTCTCATCATTCATTTGCAAAATATTAAACAACCTTGTCTGCAAGGAAGCATGCTCACCCACACCGCAACATTGTCGGGTGGGTGGTGATGGTAGTAGTGGAGCCATCACAATATGCTGTCAACCGTAAGAAGAAGCATCATCACCAGCCAGGAGAAAAGTAAATTATCATATGTACTCCAAGTGAGCAGGTCACTAACCTAACATTGAGTAGTTTATATTAATAGGCTTCCTCGTCTTAAGTCGATTATTTTCCTTCATCCTCTCATTTCTCTGGCAAATAATGATGATGATTTCAGTGTACTTGCTGCTACTAACTAAAAGAACAAGACACGACTAGAGAGAATTAGACTTTTTTTCCGGAAGAGAACACAAAAGCAAGAAATCAATTGAATTTCATTATTTTCTTTTCTTTTTTTTTCTTTTTTTAATGATTTGAAAATGTTAGTTAAAGAAGAAATACACTGACACTGCTATTTAACTTTATCGTTGTAAAATAAAATAAAAATAAAAACAAATCAGTTGATATTTTTCAAGCAATCGGCTTATCGCGTAGTAAAAAATGGAAAAAGTAAAAACCCAAAACGTTAAAACCAGAGATTACTTTTTTTTTTGTCATTTTTTGTTGCCTATTCTAAAAAGAATTCACTTTCTTTCACAATAATCGTAAAACAAATTTGAACTTTGCTTAAAAAAGTGTTTTTTTCCTGTTCGTACTGTACCCCATTATTAATAATTGAATGATGTGATGGCAAGTCGCAATAATTGTTTTATATACGGTTTTACTTTTACCGTTTTACTTTTCACTTTTCAAAAGTATTTTTTTTTTTTAAAGTGGGGTTGTATACTGTAAAACACTGGGATTTATGAAATGATTTTATTTTTATGAAGCAATTCAATAACTAAAAAAAAAAAAAAAAAAAAAAACCGCAATGAGAAGTAAAACTTCAATCTTTCATATCTAATTCAGTTGCAATGTTGCATATACCAAGTTTTTAAGAAGAATGAAATAGACGTAAAAAATAAAAATAAAAAATAACTGAAAACCTGTTTAAAACTGGATTTTTACAATGGATTTTAAATAAAAATTTAAACCGTTTTTTCTCTTACATATGCGTTTGAAATAAGTTTTGTTTTCTTTAACAATATTCAGCATTAGTCGTTCGTTAGGCTAACCTATTTTTTGTTTACATTTAAGATCAGCTGATTAGTGAAACAGACCAACTCTCTCTTCAATCGTTTGACTAATTTTAAAATAAAATTAAAAAAGTTAGTGTTATCCATTCATTCAATTCAACCTTTAATGTTAGAAAAATAAAACAAAAAACAGAAATCTATTTTTTAAGAAAAAAAAGTCATCATCATGAGAACTTGAAAGGAAGATGGTATCCGGTACCATTAAGCCACGTGAGAGGGTATTTTACTTAAAAAAAAAAAAAAAAAAACAACTTTGAGTATTTTTAAAGCCCTTCTTTAAAATAAATAAATAAAAGCGTGTGTAGAAATTGCGAAAAAACTAAAAGTGATCAAGGAATGATAGGAGACACGTTACTACTAGTAAAAACTTACCAGTGTAGAAAAAAAAAAAATCAATGATTTATGGTGAGAAAAAAAAAAAAAAAAAAAAAAAAAAAAGAAACTTTGTTTAAAATGTTAGTTTTCGAAGAAAAAAAAAAAAAAAAACCTAAAAAAAAGTAATAAATTCTTTTCTAAAAGAAATATTCCATTATTATCCATTATTGTTCTTTAAATAAGAAGAGAGAAAACGATAACTGGTTGGGTAGTGCCAGTGGTATTTGTTTTTGTTTTAAAACTACAAAAGTATTTCCAGTCACAAGAAATGGATAGTCACTAGAGTCAGTGGGTGTTGCAAAGTACTAAACTAAACTTAAAAAAAAAAAAAAAAAAAAAAAAAAAAAAAAAAAAAGCTAAGGTTCTTAATTTGAAATGAAATGTTTTCAAATTTGTTTATAATTTTATTTTTACTACATCATTTAAAAGGAAATTTTAAAACTTTATCGCCGTTGGCATTATTATTTCAATGTTTCATATTGCGTATTAATAAACAACGCTTTTTTTTTTATTTTAATTTTAATATTTTTTTAATTTTTGTTTCGAGTTTTTGAGTTAACGGAAATCTGAAAGATGCCGATTTCTTTGCCTAAATTCCATGCAATGTTTCATGGGGAAGGGATTCATCTCATTGCTGTCAGTTTATTAAAAAGAGTGGTAGACAGATTAAATAACTTTTTCCAACGAATTTTCAAAGATAAATCGGAAAATGTGTTGTCTTAAAACAAAAATTGTCCAAAATCGTTTTTCTACGACACAAAAATATCTCCATTGTTTTGTTTTCATACCAAAAATGATCGTAATGCACACAAAGAATTTGTTATTGTTTCTGTTTGTTAATGCCAATGGCATGTAAATTCTTAAAAATTTTGCTCTTAAGAAAATTAACATTAAAAAAAACTAAAAAAAAAAAAAAAAAAACTTTTTTGTTGTTTATTTAAAGAACTCATTTAAAAAAAAACTTTTCATTATTCAGTACCAGTGCCAAGCAAAAAAGATAAGAAGGGTTGTTTCTGATTATTGCAGATGTTATTTCAAGATGATTACTTTTTTTTTTTATCTCTGTGAAACAGTTACACAAATTTTGACGAAAAGATTCTTTGAAAATTTCTAAAAAAAAAAAAATAAAAGTTATTAATCCTCTCTATTTTTAGCATTTTTTAATCCATTTAAAAAGTAGACCTAAAATGCCATAAAATGTCGGTTTCTAATTTTTCACTAATTTTCTTTTTCCGTTTTATGAGATTTCGTAAAAAGTATTCATTAAAAAATACATGTGATGATATCAATAAAAATAACATTGTCAAATCATTTTTCAACAAAGCTTAAGTTATGATATGAAAAAAATTCAAATTGATTTAAAAATGTAAACAAAAAAACTGAGTAAATTCAAGGGGTGTTTCAAGTTCAGATTAAGTTGGTTCTTCTTACAAGCTTATTTTAGGTTTTATTTTTATATTTACAAGGCAAATACTTTTACTTTTCAAATGGAATTCACTGGAAATCAATTACCGACGAAAATCAATCGTAAATACAAACATGCGTATTTTTTTTTGGGGGGGGGGATGAAGGACTTTTTAGGAAATGTAAAAAAACATACAAAAATCGAAACATTTTTTTATGGCAACTAGAGGAAAAAGAAAAGAAAACGAAACTTGTGACGATTTGAAACTTTTGGAAAATAAAATTGAAACAAAACATTAAACAATAACACTAACACACAAATAAAAATGTTAAAAAATATTTGCAGTTAATTTAATCAAACCTTGTTTATTTTTTACTTTTTCTGTAAACATTTAACTGCAATTTATAAAAGATATTTTCTGTGACAAAATTAATTTCCTCTACAAATTCTACAGCATTAAGTAGATGCAAATAAATTTATCAATATCTCTAACTCTCAGTATTGTCAAGCAATAACGATTTATAAAAAAAATTAATTAAAGAACAAGTTCATTCTTCTGCCTCACAAGAAAATCAAGCGAGTCTGTAACGTTTAAATCAATGAAATTAAATTTGTTTTGTTAATATCAAAAATTAAAAGAAAATATCACATTTTTGTTCTTGACCATTCATTCATTATCTTTGAAACTTTATTGCGTATTATTATTATTTTAGAAACTAAGATGAATTAAATCGAAGAATTTTAGCAATAAGGCAGGGATTCACTTTTTAAAAAGTGGCAGGGTTCTAGAAAGAAACTATTTCCTTTCTGTCAGAAGATTTTACACAACGATTTCATTTTTTATCACATGTTTTTGGCAAAAACTACATCTTACGCCTAACGCCCAAGATGACAATTGTCATTTTAACTGAAAGTCATTTATTTTCGGAATAAAATTAGGTTTTCTTTTAGTTTTATTTTAATTAAAACTGACTAATAAAATGTTTGTTTTTTTTTAATTACATTATGAAGCAAGATTAAAAAATGTAATTCTGTCAGGCGTTAGGACGATAAAAGGGGAAAATGAAATGTTGGGTAGGTAAGTTAATGAATTATATCTTCTGACAAAATAAAATACTAATTTATGTTGCTGTTTTGTTTTTTGTTTTGTTTTTTGTTTTTTTTAGGAAGACCCCTCCCTCTCTCCCCACCAAAAATAAAATAGATTTGTTTTTTCACTTGTTGGAATTTGGTAATCAAGATTTATATTGCGAATAAATGTTTTTAAAAAAACTTAAACATTCGACACTGAAAATAAAACGTTTAAAATGTAAAAAATAAAAAAATAAGGAAATATGTTTATGTTTCCTGCATTTGGCAAGAAGAAGACCTAATTTTCATGAAAGTGTCGTTAAAAGATAATCTTGTCGCAGAAAACAACTGATATTTAAGCCGAAATAGAATTGTTCACATGACTGCTTTGTCATAAAACGTACTGCAGGCAAGCGGAGAGAAACAGCTTCATCGAGCAATTTTTAGCTTTTGTTGCTTAATTACGAAATTATTTAAATTCCATTTTATTTTTTTTACTTTTTTTCAATAAAAATTGCAACGAGAAATTAATTTTTGAATGACTATTTTTTATTCAATCTTTAAAGTTTTAAAATTGTCACCAAGTTAATGACAGTGACTTGAATTAGCTTTTTTTTTTTTTTTTCTTTTTTGTTATTTTTACTGATATTTCATTTACTTTCTATTCAAGCAACAAAACAATGGAGAGAAAAATTAGACTAGAAATGACTAGAGAGAGAAATACAAAATAACAAACTAAAGAGTAGAAGGGAAATAGTTGCGAGTTAAAACTAAGCGAAATAAACAAGGAAATTAAGAGCGAAATACATAAAAAGATGACGATTAACAAAGTAACGTTATTTCAAAGCAATCCCCCACTTAACGGCCACTTAAGAGGGAAACATTTCCTACTACATCAGTAATTGTGGGCAGTACGTATTGGCACGCATGTTTCACTTAAGGGGTACCAGTTTGCAATTACGAGGCTATTAAAAATCGATCACCCACTTTATGGCCGTTTTAGATGAGGAAGAAGACACATGAAAAATTAAAAGAGCATCCAAACCTGAGCGGACTTTTTTTTTTTAAAGCCAATGTCTTTCTCTCAGAAATAATGTCAAGGAAAACTAAATACTAGTGTATAATGTCTGAACATTAATGTCTATAACGGAAACAAAGAATGTACTCGAAGTTTTTTATACGAAATACATTTTTATGAAGCCAAGCGTGCAATTTGTTAGCCCGTGTATCGCGGGGTGCAAAAGACGGTTATAAAATGGGTGATCAGTTCGTAATTGATTGAACTGTCGCATTGATCCCCAACTTCGTGACCATCTGTAAACAACTGATGGATGAGGAAGAGAGTACATCGCACAGATATTTTAAAGTAATGCAAATACCGAAGCAATTTAAATTCTAAAGAAACATAAGATTTGTGTTTTATGTACATAGAGAATGCTAAGATAAGTGAAATGATAAGTAATCTATTTTGTTTTTCTTACCTTTTAAACGTCGTCCTTGCTTTTATTCCAGCACGCCGTCAGTCCAACCGTCAGACTGGTGGTCACGTGGTGCGGCTAACAACAGACGATGCTGTTTGCTTATCTTCATGGCAAAATAATAATATCAACAACGTCAAAAAGTACGACCTTTTTTTTCTCTCACTTTTGGTTTTTTTTTGGGTTTTTTTTTTTGTAACGGTGTTTTTGATTTATACAGATATGACAGTAAATAATCACGCCAGTTGTTTAAAATAAAATAAACACTTCCTCCATAAACTATTTTTTTTCTCTTTCGCAGAATGAAATTCAATTCAACGTTACTAGGCAATAATTATTTTTTTAACACGAAATTGATTTTCGTCTTTCTTTTCCTAATTAATCATGTTTAACCAAACAAATTAGATTTGATTAAGATCAATCAATGAAAAATAATTACCATAACGTATTTTAACCTCTTCACCATGGAAAAAAAATTTATGATTAAAAACCGAAACCTAAACTTCACTCTCTTTTTCTTTTCTCTCTCTCTCTCAAGTTACTTAAAAATAAAATTAATACAAAAAAAAATCAAATAAAAATTCAAATTGGTAATAAATTAATAATTAAAGGAAAGAATGGACACTCTAAGATAGAAATAAATGTTAACTTTTTCCTTCAAAATAATTTCAGTTTTTTGTCTATATAACTCCAAATCTCGGAAATTTTCAAAATGTTTTGTTCCAGGAACTGCTCCGAAAAAAAATCCATGACTCAGGAAAGAAACGTCTGCGAAAGAATCATCAGCCAATGTTGTCCTCAGAGATTTAATGTTTTGTCTATTAATTGTAAAATATCTGACTGAAACAAAATTTTAAAGTCCTATTATTGCCGGCCAAAGTCAATTAAAAAAATTTAATTAGTTTTTTTTTTGGTGAGAACATCTTCAAAAATAGATTTGCTTTTTCGCTGAACATTTTTTTTTTCATTTTTTATGAAAGATAAGAAACAATGGACTTTTTTGCTTTTATTTATTTTTTTAATCATAATTGATAAGATTTATTACTTGTAATTTTTAAGGCAATAATTATTGCATTGTTTTCATTTGTAAGAAACTTTAAAATTAAAATTTAAAAACAAAATGATCAACAAATCTAAAGTTTATTTTCATATTTTTTTAAATTTAAAAATTAATTTGGTTTAGATTCTAAACTACATAATTTTAAAATTTTAAAAAATATGAAAATATTCATTTTATTTTTTCTGCGATTTTTTTTTGTTTATAAATTATATTTTTTATTTTAACACATACATACGGTTGGGTAATGTGTGTGTGTGTGTGTGTGTGTGTGTGTGTTATTGAAGTCAACTGTCAATAAGACTTTCACTTTTACTTACTACTTTCTTAAAAAACATTTTTAAATAATCAACACATCTTTGTTTTCATCTATTTTTCCAATGTAAATTACTTTTTTATGCGACTGACTTCATAGTTAGAAAAATATTTAATTTTTTTCATTGTAATTATTATTTAATTCGTTAAAATTGTCAAAAATCGACTGACTAGCTGACGATAAAAATAAAATGAATGACACTCACTCAGTGTAACCCGGATATAAGATAAACCCGGATATAAGATAGATTTTCACTGGTCCCAACTTAGAGCCATACTAAAACAAAATAGACCAAACCCGGATATAAGAGAACCCGGATATAAGAGAACCCGGGTATAAGAGACTTCTTCTCTGGGCCCCGACAACTCTCTTATATCCGGGTTACACTTTAGTTTTAGACTAAAAAAAAGTATTATAATTTTATCGTCAAATTTTAGTTTTAGAAACACTTCATTCCATAATTACAAACAAGCAACTAAAAATGAAAACTCTAAAAACAGCAATTTCTCCTAAGTTAACAATTTGCAATCTAAATTTTTCAAACTTTTTTACTGTCAAAAGTTTTTATAACCCGGGACCGGAGAAGAAGTCTCTTATATCCGGGTTTCTCTTATATCCGGGTTTAGTCTATTTTGTTTAGGTAAGTATGGCTCTAATTTGGGACCGGATTTAACCTCTCTTATATCCGGGTTTCTCTTATATCCGGGTTACACTGTACTATTAATTCGTATAAATAAGTGATTCAAATTTCTAATTTCTCCATATTTAAATTAGTCTTTTTTATTTAATTTCTCAATCTTACAAGAAAATGTTGCAATATTTTTTTATTTTATTTTTGTTATTTTTGGTGAATTGTTTTTTAGGGTCTTCTAAAAAAAAAAAACATTTAACTTTTTTACCTGATAAAATTCTTAATTGAATGTTGGATGATAATTTTTTAAAATATTTCCACAAAGCCTTCCAAAATAATGAACTATTCAACATAAGAATTTAATTCAAATTGGATAATTATTATCATAATTACTTGGTCTTTGGCAAATTTTTGAAACTGGGCTAGCGATTTTTGCTTTCATTATGGAAAGTGCGTACGCATTTTGGTAACAAATTTTTTAAAATTCATCTTAAGACAGTGAATAATATTTTGTTTGCATAGTGACTAAAAATGCAAATTAACATCTTTTTCTACTAATTATATAGTATCTATAAAAATAGGTTAATGACATGATATACCATAATTAACTTCACTACAGAGAACTTTAGCGTTTCCTCTTCTTTTATTTTATTTTTGGAAGAGAAGACGGGGACAAAGTCAATCATTTCCGAAACAAAACAAAAAAAGAAAAAAACGATCTCAGAATCGTTTTTTTCTGTTTTTAAAACGTATTCCTTTCTGGTTTCGTTGTCTCCTTTATTTCTATTTCAAAACTGCGATATTGTATTTTTATTCCTTAAGGTAAATTCTTGACATGAAAAAATGTATGTAACATTGTTAAAAAACTTAACACTAACACTCACTCAAACACTAATTAAAATTTTCGCAAAATGGCAATCATGACTGAAAATAGCCAAAGATAGAATTGTTTTTTTTTTTTTTTTAGCATTCGGGACCACAGGCAATCGTTTACAAAGAAAAAATTGATTGAAACTGATGAGTTCTTCAAATTTAATTCGATAAAATCAGTCAAGATTTAAAAAACCAATAAGATAATGAAGCTATACATAAATTTTCAATATGACAAACAATAGTACACAAGTCATTTTCATTGTCACGATAATTAATGCCAGTATCTGCGACATGCAAAATCTTTTATACAGTTGAACTTATTTAAATTTTTAAACCTACACGTTAGAAATAATGCACACTTATTTTTATTTCTGGGGTGGTTATGAGTGAACATTTTTTGATATTGAGACTGCAATGATGACAAAAGCATTACTTTATAAACAAATATTAATAGAGATTATCAATTTATTGATATATAGTATAATATATGTGTGTGCGTGCGTGCGTTTGTGTGTAAAAATTCAGATGTACATAAAATATTTCTGTAAAAAACTATGAATAAATTCTTTATTCATATCTTTGTATGTATTTTTGTGTATTTGAACATCAATCCTTCTTTAAGTTTCATTGAAGTTACACTGATAGGTACTTTCCTTTATTTTTTTTAATTATTTTTTCTATTATGCTTACAAGTGTTTTCCTTTCTAAATGTAATGTGTGAAAAACTGGAATCATGAACCAGGATGAGTAGTGTTGATTATTAAGTTATGGATTTGATCTATTAACAATCCTTACAAGAAGAGGTTTTTCTTTCAAACCAAATACACACACAGACATACATAGGTTCCATCAGTCTTCAACCTGTTCACAAGATCTTCTACAGGCTGTTACATCTTTGGATAAAACTGGAATGATAAATTACACCAAGTGTATTGGTATGAAGAGTCTTTGCTTGTTCCCAGATGAGGATGTCTCTATTCTAACTCTGGATGAAGCTGCCACCTTTCCACTCAATGTTTGCTTTAATATTGTCTATGTAAGATCATATGATTCAGTCCCAGTATCAACACTACCCATCCCAGTTCATGATTCCAGTCAAACAAAGAACAGTGAACAACAGACAATATGCCAAAAAGTCTAGAGCATCGAGTTCTCACTGTGAACCTCCACTGAGACCCGAATCATTGCTGAACAATTCCACTGTTTATATATATAATATATATATATATATATATATAATACATAAAAGGTTAATGGCCAGAATTTGCAGATTCAACTGATCTCCTGATTTATAAAGTGTTTGTGTGTGTGTATATATATATATATATATATATATATATATATATATAGTAGCATCCAAAATTAATGAATAAAAATTAAAACTTTGATATCTCAAACAATATAAGTTCAATTTTTCTGAAATTTTCAGTAAATGTAGACAAGTGGCATTTCAGTTGTGCTTTAAATCTGTAAGTTATTTGGAATGATACAGAGAGAGCTACGATTCATATAATTCTTTATTCAAATATCAAGTGTCTGAAATTAAGGAACAAATCAGGGAAATATGTGAGAATAACACACACAATTCGAATTTCTGATAAGTGAGGTTAAGATAAAGATTGTTTATCATCACTAAATCATTTTCTAACATGGCAAACCAACGAAAGGTTGACAAGTCTCCAAGAGCTGATGTTGTCAAACTGCAAAAGGAAAATCACACAATTGACCAGATTGCTGAAGAAAACACTGGTTGCTTAACCTGTTCTAACAAGGTGGGTAGACCAAGGAAAACAACGGCTAGAGAAGACAGGATCATTCAACACCTAGCACTGAAGAACAGTTTTCAAACTGCGGCAGGCATTTCACAAGAAATTTCAAATGAAGTTAATGTGTCTCAACAAACTGTGTCTAGATGCTTGCAAGAAATAGGGCTTTATGCTAGGTGTTCACAGAAGAAGCTGCTCATAAGCAAAAAGAACAAGACAGCAAGACTAGAATTTGCAAACAAGCACATGTTGTTGTCAGAGGAACAGTGGTCCAGCATATTTTTCAGTGATTAAAGTAAATTTAATGTATTTAGTTCTGATGCAAACAGTATGTAAGAAGACAAATTGGAATGTGACCCGTTGGTTGATAACTGTTAGATATTTTCAAAGCATTAATTTATTAACCATATCAATACGCAATCCTCTGACTCAGAAATCCTTTTTCTTTCGTTTGGTATTTGACTGTAGTTGTGTTTATTTCTGTCTTTGCTCAATAAAACAATATCTAAAAAACATTTTATCTTCATGGGTATTATTTTTAATAGATATAGTTAATATTAGCCATTAATAAAAATGCTTAACACATTTAATTTAATTTATTTAAAATTTATAATAGCATCATCATCATCATAATGGTTTCGAAAGAAAGACTGGTATTGTAGCAGCTTAAGCATAGAGTTTATATTCTCACAAAATTAATTTGTCATTGTGATGCTAAAAGAGCATAAGTGAAAACACAAATGGTAATGGTAATATTAGCCATTTCCCTACAAGGAAACACTTGGCATTCATTGACAAAGCAGCTAGTACTGTTTTCAAATGAAATTTATAAAATCTTTCTATTATAAAAATTTTTCAGGAAAATAGGTTTCTCAAGTCCAGTAGCTGTTATTGCTCTTTCTAGTATTGATGTAGGTTTCCTTTCTGACCTTCTGTTTGAAGTAGCGTGGAATGTCAACATGTTAATTATTTCATTATTTTCTCTTTGAGTTACATTTTAGCTCTTGCTGCTTTTGGTAGTCTTCAGGTGATGTGGTTCCTGTTAATTCATACAGTTCTTTGATTCTGTAGCTCCAGTCCTCAATGTTCAAAGAAGGATGATCTTTGCCAAGACCCTCACACTTCACTCACTTTTAGCCATTTTTAGCCATTGATCTTAGTGTTTGTATACAGCTGATAGTGTAGATATTTCTGAACAAGTTTGGCACCATGCATAAAAGTCTTCACCATATGAAAGTCTCATTCTGACAATACTATTTAAAAATATGATTCAAATTTTCAGGTTAATCTTTTGGCTTTTAAACACATTCTGGTGTTGGGAAAAACTACCCCTGGTGCAGCCTATTCTTTGTTCAATTTCCTTTTCTATTTGAAAGGAGCCTAACTCAACAGATGCCATTTTTGAATAATATATTTTCTTTTAGTTAGAAATTAGGGCCTAACTTCACAAAAACGTCCTTGTATCAGAATATTGCCTGTCATTCTTATGGAAGTGATTTAAAAAATGGGAAAACATGCAAAATGGTTGTATGTCAATTTATGCCCTTTCAGAATTATACCAACATGTTAGCTAGCTTATTCTAAAATAAGTAAATATGAGCTAAATTAAAATCTGGCAAAAATATACACTCCAAAGTTTTTAATGCAAATCTGTGGAAGCCAGAAATGCTTACAAGTATGTCCATGTATTTTCTACATGAATGAATAAGTAGATATACTCAGAGCTTATATTATACCCAAATGATATCCATCTTTATATCAGATGTACTTAAAATCATAGAGAGTTCTCTTTTAGCTCACATATGCTCTCTTTTATAGAGAATATAGAAACAGTGTTTATGAAGGGCTTTTAAAAGAAATGTTTTATCATATCTTTTTCTTTATTAGCATTTTTACCTTTAAAATGTTAGTATTGCCTATTTATGTAAAAAAACAAAATTCCTTGTATCAAAATTCTTGATGGGCCATAAAGTCCTGTATCTAAAGTATATGTAACTTTCTACTTTTATGTTTTTTATGGTGAAGTAGTATGTATATATACTGAGGAGATACCTATGTCACCAAAAATGGATCAGAATAAAAGCAAAATATGTGACAGGTTATAATTTTATGAAATATTCCATAAAATAGGGATAAAATAGTAAATATCCAATCATGGAAAAGATACTTGTTTTCTTTTTTTAATCATATTACCCCATACAAGACAGTGAAGCCACTAAGACACAAGTGTGAAAGAACAAAAAAAAGTGGCAATCATTAGGGATCAGGAAGAATAGAAGATGAATCAAGACAGTAGATAACAATTGACATTGCATTTAAATTTTGAAGATCAAAGATGGCTGGAAAGCAAGAAGCCAGAAGAGAGTTGCACAAATGAACAGTGCAAGGAAAGAAACTGCTAGCATAAAATTTAGTTACATCTAGCCAATTCAACTGTGAATTGATGAGATCTTGCTGCCAATCTAGTACTGCGCTTAAATTCATAAGCTCATAGCAATAAGTTCATCCAAAAAATTACCATGAAAGTATTTATAGAAAAGGTACAAAGAAGTTACATTAGAGTAGTTAGAAAGTAACTAAAACTGAGATGACAGGCCAGGATTAATAATATTGCTGATTCTTCTTTGGATTCTATCAAGAATCTCTATATATACAACAGGAGCACCAGACCAGATGGGGCAGCATTATTCAAATCATGATTGAATGGTATACTTATAAATATACAAGATAGATTCTGGAGAGGAAAATGGTCTAGCACAACACAATGACCTGACTTTCTTAGCAGCACATCTAGCAATGGATTCTTTCCACTTCATATCAGCTGAGAATGTTAGACTGAGAATGTGCAACATCTCATGGAGGTTAGCATCAGCCATGCTGATGAGAGCAGAAAGAAGTCTTTCAGGTAGAGTCCTATTGCCTATATTTCTGAACAAAGAAAAGTACTTATAGACCAACTGATGAGGAGTGATTGCCATTAGAGATATAACCCTATTATTGCTACTACATATCTCCTCTACTATAAAAATTTATATAATAAAAAGAAATATAAATTATATAAAAATAATTAAAGGGTAAATAAACAAAATAATACAATAGACTAGGTTTGTTTATTACTTTCTTTAGAGGGAAGTTTTTAAAAAACTTTTATTAAAGAAGAAAGTTATTAACACATATTCTTTAAAACAAAAACTGCTATAATGAAGCTCAATGGTTAGTAAAAAATGACTTGAATGAAATTTGATGTATAAGACCCTGCAGATATGAAGTTCAAATTTATGTTATAAAAGAACCACCAAAATGAAACCTGATGGTTTATAAAAAAAGATACATGTATAAAATATGGTTTCCAAATGATTGTAAAAAAAAGTGACTTAATTCTTATGATCTGAAAAGCCTTTATAATAAAGGTTGTGAACAGGTGTTGTTTAAATAGATACATTTTGTGATTCTTTACACAATGGAGAAAGTGAGTCATGAAGCCATAGTATTAAATTTCTGATTGAATTTGGAGCTGATTTGTGGCTATTTAAAAAGCCTGTCATGTCAGACAGGTAGAAGGGATTTGGCTTTCACAGGTGAAAGATGGTTGCCAGTGTTGAGAACTGAACTTAGATGAAGAAGAAGAAAAAGAAAGCAAAAGGGTTTCAGGTTTCATAGGCAAATGATTGGAGGTTGCTTCTGAGATCTGAACAAACAAAAAACTAAAGTCTGTCAAAGATGACAAAAAGGAAGTAAGTTAGAAAAAGAACAAAAGCTGAAAGAAAAAGAAAAGAAAGCAGAAAGGAAAAAATTCAACAGATTTAGAGAGATATATGATTATCTTTGTATGATTGTGAAAGTTTGTCATAAAATTAGAGGTATTAAACCTGATTTTAAACCTTGTATGAAAATACATATCTCAGTTTATAAAACTGAACTCTTATTTATCAGAAGCCCAGTGATGCTTGTGAAAAGTCATCCTTCTCAATTCCTTTCAACAGTCAAAGTGAACATTTTGTTAATAATTATAATTGATTTTATGAGCCCAACAGAATTGTAATTAGAACATGTTATCTTGCCTAAGTGTTAGGTGCACAAAAGAAAATTTGTTTTCTAAATTTTGTATTCTGTGCTATTATTATTTGTTATATCATTTGAAAATTTAAATTTCTTTCAAATTTCACACCAGATTAAAGTCTTTTCATTTGCACCTTTCATAATACTTGGGATAATAGATTTGACATTCTCTTTTCTACTCCTCCTCTTCCTCAAGTCCTTTTACTACTACCTTTTATCTGTGTTGTGGTTTAAACTCACTACAATAGGTTGTGAAAAAATTACATAGTTTCATCCTTATCAATAGACAATACTGTTCTTTCAGTGTATATTTTTTCCACCACCAAACTCTTTATCTTACATGATACTTTTTCAGATGTTCTATTTCAGTAAGTTCCCTTTCTTATTTCTTATTAAATATATTTTCTGTTTAAATGTACATTTCTTTTCTTTTTTTTACTCATCCTTTCTAAATGTGTTTATATACAGTTTCACAAAAGCAAAAGTATAGATGGAAAGACTCATAATTCAAAGTACATGAAAACAAATAAAACACATTCACTCCTTTAACTTCTCAACTGAACATACGATGACATTCAGTAGCATGCAGAGGGTGCGACAACCCCAGGCATTCATATTGGGAAGGCATCCAATCAAAGAGTGAAATAAAATTTTAGTTTTTGAAATTTGAAATAAAGTGTTTATTTCATGTCTCATCTGTTTTTACATATTTAAAATGCTTTCTTTTCTCACATTTCTCAGTACTAGTCTTGGCATAGATATTTCTGTAAAAGTTTGGCACCAAATATGGCATCCATATGAAAGTCCTGATCTGACCAAGGTATTTAAGAACATGACTCAAGTTTTTAGGTTAATGTTTTGATTTTGTAGCAATTTGCAGTATTGGACAAAACTACCCTGAGCACAGCCTTTACTATGTTCTATTTCCTTCTCTCCTCTTCTAAATTTGTTATAACTGATTCATACACTGAGATATTTTAGGCACTTTGACATGGTGTAATGTTTAACAAGTTTGTCTCACTAGATCAATTATGAATGAATATTGAGTTCATTCTTCACTGGGTTCCCCATACATTTGGCCTTGTATGACATCTAAGCACCACTTAAAAAATTGCCATACACTGAGATATTTGAAATGTTTAGTATTTACTAATTCCATATACTGATTTTTTATGATGAATTCAGGGTATGTGCCATTCCAGTTCATTATTTCTGATCTGGAAAATGTATCTTAAGTCTTGGAACACTTAGTAAATGTATCTTATTTCTTGGAACACTTAGTAAAACATGTTGAAAACTATGTCATCAACATCGCCCCCATTATCATCAGTATATTAGCCTAAGAAGGGAATGCAAGATTGTTGTTTTCTATTAGTGGATTCATTTGGGATGTGGTATGGAATGCTTAAATGCCCATCTCTTCATATTTGTGCTTGTATATGCTCAGTGTATAGTTGAGGAAGAAATTAAATAGATTATGGCCCTCATTTCCTCCTCCTCATAGTCCTGATACAGTTTGAAATGTTTCAGTATTTGGGTCTTCACCAGGTATGTACAACTTTGTGGACTGATATAGCTCTTCTATCAGATCTAGACATTTAGAGGAGTCAGAGTTTGGAAGTTTCTAATGGATGAAAAGAGAATGTCTCCATTGATGTGGTCATATGCTGCGATGAAGTCAACATACCAGGTATACAATTATCTACTGGAAAGGTATATAATTTCATGGAGTTATTTGATGACATATATACAATCATTACACCCCTTACCATAGGGCTAGTGCAAGGGTCTCATTTTCCAATCTATAATACAGGGCCTCCCACTCTAGATCTAAATTTTCATAAGGTAGTATTTGTAATGATAAAAGTACACAAGTGTAGGCTTTAAGAAAGCTTCATTCAAATTAGAATACAAGGTTCGTGTATAGTGTCCTTTTATAGTTCCAGTAAACAGAAATAACTCTCTCAAAGAGGAGAGTAACGAAACAAGGGGAGACCACTCTTGATTATCCATAACAGTATTTATATAAAATACAAATTTTATTGTAACCTACTTATGTACAATAATGGATCATCTATATAATAAATGCGAATGTCACTGTGTAACACTTTTTCAACTTTATTCCTAAAGGTCATTGCCGAACATATCATATCATTTTGAAATCACACTGACTCCATGAGCAAATTAAAAACATTCCAGGTTGAATCTGGACTCACAATCCTGAAATCTTGGATTCCCAATTTTTCATTATTGCAATTGTTTTTGGTGATTTTTTTATGTGATTTTTTGCAGCAATTTTTTTTATACAATAACAATTTTTATAACTTGGAAATAAATTTGGGAATAATCAAAATTAATTCCAAATCCAGCGAAAGTTATCCATGAAATAAAAATAATTGTTTTTCCAGAAAGTAAAGACCTACATACATAAATTGTCTTTAAATTAAGTGGTAGCAGAAGAATTATTGTTGAACTTTTAAAAGGTAAGCTTGAATATTAATGCAATACTTAAATGCAGTAATCAATTTTGAGTTCATCTGTAGTTTATTGTTGCCTATCACATCTACTCATTCTTATCTATTGTGATGAAGGCCCAATCAAGAGCCATCCACAGGAGCTAGCTTAAATGCCACCCAATAGTGACATTGACAATGCATCTCAATATAAATTAGAGACCTGTCATTATAGATCATTCCATCTTAAATAAATGAACAATGTTGTTTGTTAATTTTTAACATCAACTTGAGATTTTTATTGTTAAAAAGTTGAATAATTTAACACATTCAACATTATGGATAAAAAGTAATGAATATTATATAGTGTTTTCTTTTGACTTAGCATGAGCAAAACAAATTGACATATTTGGACAAACCCTAGAATAATGTCAAAATCCTTGAAAATTTTTAATCCTTTAATAGTCACTTGTGCTTAGTTTAATTTGTAACATATATAAATGTAAGTAGTTAAAAAAGCAAATGTTGATCAGATAGCAAGGATCACAAAACACTGCCTTGGACCCCAATCAGGCTTGAACCCATTTGATCATTGATTTTTTTTGTAAAGAATTATATGAAAATACCCAAACTTTAGCTCTGAATAAAACTAAGACATTATTTAATTAAAAAAGCATTTAATGGGTTTTATGAATAATATATATTAAAGACATTTTTGATTGAAGCCAAAATTTTTTTTGATGAAAAATGAATTTTTACAAGAATTGTTTTCTTTTTTTTTTCAATTTTAAATGAAAAATGTGAAAAACTTGATAAATTTTTAAAATCAAGTTTGAGACTGAGTGACTCTGGAAATGCTCTTATTAAAAAGGGGTCTATTTTTACAGATCATAAATTAGAAAGCTTACTACAATCTGTTACAAGAATCTATTTTTAAAATAATTTTTTATTATGCTAAAAAATGCATTAAAATCATCTCCGACAAAACTATGGAAGCACATTTCTGAAAAAATGTCACATGTGCTAGAGTTATTTCCCCTAATTGCAAGGAATCATTCATTAGTATTATACTTTCATACTGTTAGCATGTGTCAAATTCTCTGAGTGACCATTAACATCACATTTTCAAAATTTTTCTTAAAGAAATAAAATCTCATTTCATAAATGAGTTACCTGTTTCACTTATGAAATGTAATGGTACTTAATTTAATTTTTATATTGTCTCAGGAAAAATACTTCATAACTGAGACAATATAAAACTTTAAAAAAAAATATACCATAAAATTATATAAGAGGTGTACATAACAATTATGTTACTTTTTTTTGTCTGTTATAAAATTTGAATTCTAAATGTATTTTTTTAGTTTAAATGTTATTTTTATTCCAGAATTCTCCCTCAAGCATAAGGTAAAAAAAAAAATTTTTTAAAGTGTATTTTTTTTTTTTTTTTCTGTCCTACCAACTGATAAATTCCCCTGATGTAAGTTGTTGATACATTGACATGCATCAATTCACACCTCCCAAAACCGATCACTACAGTTGGACATATCTTTCTTAAAAAATTTTCTGCTAAAAAAGTAAGTAATGTTTCTTTCAAATTACATTAAGTATACTTTAAATTTTCTAATTTTCTTAAAATAACTTTTGAAAAAGTATAATTGAATTTTACAAGATTTTTAAATGGATAAGTTCACTTTTGTTTACAAAATTGTCAATAATGGCTGACATGATTGATTTTAAGTAAATTTTGATGACTTAAAAAAAACAAGATTTTTAGCTAATATTTCGGACATGCTAGAAAGGATTAAAAAGTTTTTAAAAATACTCAAAAAATACTTTGAGTCTTTCCTCTTAATAATGACATAAACATTTGGACAACAACAAAAATTTTTAATCAGGTTTGGGGAGTTTTTCATCAGGGTCTGCTCTTTATTAGTAAATTTTTGGACATACCTACCTAAGAGATAATGAGGAAAGTGACAACTTTGTGGAGAGGTCATAGAGATTGTCTGATACAAATAGTGACTAAGAGGAGTCCACTCCCTTAGAAGAATATCAGGAGACCAGAAAAGAGTAGAATATACCGCACTAAATGAAATCTAATGATCTTATTAAAACAAAGTTAAATAAAGCTTTATCTTAAGGATACATGAAGTGGACTGAAGACTGTGTAAACCATTTGGAAAAAATAAAACTCTAGTGTCTCTAGAAAAATCAATGATTGACTATAGACAATGCAGAGACAACTGTCGACAATTGTCCAGAGAGATTTGGATATTTGGCCTGCTAAGTATCCATATGAAGAAACAAAAAAAAGAAAAACAAATATAACATTCTTTATAGATTCTTCCTACACCATTTCATCTCAGAATCAAATGTATATATAATAACTGTGATGTCGAAAGCTGTTTTTAGTTGGATAAAAGTTTGGAAGGCTAACATTTTAGACAGGCAAATTCAGAGTTAGACATTTTGGCCAAAAGTTTATACCTGACTTCTTTTGGTGGACACTGTCTGAAGTGATAATCTAACTTCATCTCCCCACCACACTAGATGGTCGGGAAGGCATATCAAGTAGAAAAGAAAAGAAAGAAATATTTCAATCAAGAGTGGTTGAAGAACAAGATTCTAGCTTTGTCAACAGAGAAACCACAAAAATAGACTTCCTACTTTAAATATGTGTCAATCACCAAAAAGAATGACAATATAGAATAGCAAATTCTATTAAATGCAGCTACAGGAAAAGGAAGGAATCACACTATAAATAACAATTCAGATAATAAGATAATAAGATGCCGTATATCTATATGTTTATATATGTATATTTAGGTAACATATCTTCATATAAACATGTTTCACTGAATAATACAGACATATCATGTCTGTTTTTATAATAATCATTTCTCTAATCAATTCTTTGATGTTAAAATGAAATTCATCCTGGAAGGTGTTGTAGTTTTTTCCTACCCAAGTACTTTTGATCTCCTCCAAGATCATCCTCAGAGGTGAATTACAAAGACAAATTTATTGTAATTGTGATAATGTAGAATAGGCTTTGAACTCCCTTGCAGGTATGAAAACATTCTCTAAAATTGATTTAAGTCAGCATACCACCAAATACCTATTGATGCAGACTTTAAAGAAGTCATAACAATAAACATACCAATAGGCTTGTTAAGATTAAAAATGGAGTTCAAACCACAGGTGCAATTTTTCAAAGGCCTATAGAACAAGTTATTGGTAGTGATATAAAAATACAATATGCTACCAAGATGACATTTGTGTTGGTGCTATTAACGACAAAGAATTAAAATGGAAAACCTGTATGGTTTTGAATAAGTTAAACAATGCTGGATTAACAATTAATGAAAAAAACTGTGTGCACAACACTAAAAAAATATTTTTAGAATATTCCATATCTAACAAAGACATATCACCATACCAATTGTTAATTGACAAAATATTAAAAGTTGAAGTACCTAAGAACAAAAAAGAATTGAAATCTTTCTTAGGACTTGTAAGTTTCTACAGATGATATGTAGAGCAATATATCAAATTGACAAAAAAAAATGTGGAATTTATTTGGGCAAAAGAATAAGTGGCATTTGAAAATTTAATAGTTGTTCTGTCAAAGGAGCCAGTAGTAAAAATATTTGACCCAAGAAAGGAAATAGTAGTAATAACTGAGACATATGCACACTCAATTTTGGGAATATTAGTTTATAGGATATAAACTCCAAATTTTACAGGCAATAAGCGAAGTACAAAGAAAGTAAGAGATGCCTACAAATAAATTTTACTAAATTCAGTAGATACAAAAAACTTTTTACAGTTCTGTACAAATACGGCTCCAAAATTAAATAATTGTCTTCTGGAACCTGGTTTGATATAAGTTACGTGATGTGCTCTCTATGATGTCTGCACAGTTGAACTCCAAATGACCTGGAAATAGGTCAGGACTTGTGTGACTTAATACATTCCCACACAAAACTCAGATAGAATTTGTGAGCTGGTCACTGACTTGCTGTAAGTGATAAAAGCAGCTCAGGATGAAATCTGAAACAGAACAGTCAAGATGAGATCTAAAATGGAACAGTCAGCAAACCAGACTAGCCTTGATTAACAACAATGACACACATACCATGACAACGCATATGTCAGTGATGATTTTTCTATATACGATGTCACAATGAAAGTAAGTCTTGTATCTCATCTCTGTTCACTGTGTTTTTAAAATTACTGGTATTGTATGCAATCAGCCAGCAGTCTCAGACATTTCTTTAGTGTGTGCTTCACACACATACATATTGGCATACATATCATTTTGAACTTTTCAGACTCACTTGCAACAGAATAACTTCAAACTTTGCAGACTGACTTGCAATAAATCACTTCAAACTTTGCAGACACACTTGTGACAAATCACTTTGAACACTCAAACTACTGGTCTCTTCATGGCCACAACAAAGAACATTGTCTTTGAATGTGTAAATATATGTACCTGCCTGTATAAATGTTATTGTCATATTTAGCTTGGTTTTCTTCTTTTTCTGCAAAGATCATTTCTTTGCATTGTTTATAATTTTGTATTGTATTTGTGGACATGACACTCAGATTTTACTATTCCTCCTAAAATCTGAGTAGACAAGGTCAGGATGGTCATCCTATTACAGATCTTTTGAGAAAATTGTCAAAAGCCGAATTGAACTACTTAAATATTGAGAAAGAAGCATTAGCCATAATATAGATGACAAATAGATCTCATCAGTTGTTGAGCGAAAAGAGATTCCTACTAAGATCCAGCCACAGACTTTTAGAATTCATATTTAATCCTAGGAAAGAACCTCCTAAGGTAACGCTTCTAGAATTCTAAGATGGGCCTTAATGTTAATGCTGTTTGACTTTGATATTGAGTACGTGTAAGCAATACCATTCTGCATGTAGAGAATGAGGTTTATTACTTCTGTAAATGAGAAAGAGGAGAAAAAATTTGAAGATACTTTCTTACACTGGGTCAAAACTTATATTTTGTCAATAGACAAATTAGCTGAGGATACGAAGTGTGATCCCATATTGAACAGTATATTGTTCAGGATAAAAAAATAATAAGTGGAATAATTGCTCACAGGCGGAAAGGCATTTTAAAAAGGTTAAACATAAGTTAACTGTAGAAAAGGGTATAATTTGTAATGGAGACATAGTGGTTCTGCCAGCAAAGCAAAGGAGCAAAATTATAAAAAGCGTACATTGTTCATTGCAGAAAAACGTTTATGCAAAGGAGATTAAGGCAAGAGGCATGGTGGCCAGGCTATTCTACAGGTATAGGAGAATATATAAAAAGGTGTAAAATGTGCAATGAAAGAAGAAAAAAACATCCTTAGGACAGAGTCCACAGGGATCATCCCCATGTTAATAGAGTGGGATTATTACTAATACTGGTAGCTGCATATTCAGGCTGGCCAGAATTAATGCAGGTTTCCAACAAAAGAAGTTCCACCTTGAAACAAACATTAAGGATCATATTTTCAAGAAATTGAATTCTGAAAATGCTATCATCTGACAATGCCCCAGAGTTCTGTGATGAGGAACTATGCCAATGGTTGAAGAAAATTGGATGCAAACCATATAAAATCACACCATACCATCTGCAATCAAACAAATTAGAAAAAAAAAAAAAAAAATCTATAAAAAAAACAGGTTGAAAATATGTGTACAACTGAAAGAAAAGATAGAAACATTTCTTCCTAGATTGTTGCTAAGTTATAGGACAATACCAAATGCTGGAAGATCGAAAATCCCGTCCGGCCTCATGGGTAGACAAATTAGAACCACAATTGACCATGTCCTATGATACCAATGAAAAACTATGGTATAAAAAGAATAGTGAATCTAATCTACACAAGATAAGATTCATAATGCAGAGTGGAAAGAACACTATGATAATAGAAACAAATGGAAATGGGATATTAGCACATGCAGACCAAGTTAGATTGCAACATGATAGCCATGAAGAAATGTACAGTGAGCCTGAAAGTAATGAAGGTGAAAGTGTCATGTCAAGGCAATTCAAACATGACAGTGAAATTGACTCTAAAGATGAATACTCCTATGAAAAAAAAAAGATCACAATCTCCCATATCTAGACAATCTCTTAAGGAGAGGGGGAAGATATTGAGGAGACAAAAGCTCCCAGAAGAACTACCAGGGAAAATAAGGGGATAAAACCTCTTCAGTAAAGGGAGATGAGGTGGCTCATTTACAGAGGAAGTAACAAAGACTATAAATATCTATGGCTATTACTCATGAGGCAGTTGAGTGCACACTACTTCCTGTGAGTCAGTAACACTACACTACAAAAGTAAACTAGCTTAGCTAAGAAGAGGAGAAAAAAAAACAAGATTAATATTGTTTTCTTATATAATTTTGTTATTTTGCATTTCAACCTCTCTTCTCATTAGGTAGACACCATTCTGGCTTTAACTGTTAAACCTTCACTACAACACACAGCTAGGTGTTCCTCCAGTCATAGTTATACAGTCACACTTAATCTCTCTTTATGTATTTCCTATAGCCCTACAGTAATCCTATAGGAAATGAGAATAGGGGATCATACCTGAGCAGCCTTTGAGACCCCTCTTCTTCTGATGGGTCTTTTAGTCCTTCTAAAAGAGTAACCTTGTCTTGGTTTCTGCGTCTCCAAGCTCAGGCATGATGTTTTCAACTCAAGGAGTTCTGTTTTGATTTCTGAGAAAGAACCTCTTTTAGTAACCCTCTAGCTTTTGGGCCTTGTATTGAGTGAAAAATAGTATAAAACAATTTGTAGAAATGATTATATATAATAAAAATACAGTGATTGCTTTTGTTATGACGTGTTTTCTAATAATATATATTTATTTCATCTTTTTTATCTAATTGATAAAAATGGTTAGATAATGTTACTTGTTGATGTTTGTTTATTTTCCCCTTCATTCTTTATGTATAAATAGACTACCAGATTTCATAGGCAGACATTTTTTAACAAGTGGTGGCAGACCTAACTTCATTTGTCCAGCTTGGTGTGGCCTAATTAGTGAAAAGGGTGAATATTGGATAACAAACACCAAATCTGTCTAACGAAATGTGTTATTCAGAATACAAAATCTGAACAATAAAAAGAAATTTATCAAAATAAAAATAGAGACCTGCCTCATTTCTAAATACTTCTAAAATCCATGATTGTATCCATGACTCAACACCAAAAGACATTATGAAAGACACAGGTTTCAAAATTAAAACTGATAGGCTCAACAAAATTTACCTTCATAATGAGAATATGAGACTTTATACTATTTATATTCAGACTATTATCCTCATTTTTGTTGTTGTTATCACAATGTTGTCAGGTGTATATCATTCTAGGTAGCTTACAGGGAATTCTGAACTGAACCCTTTATTCAATCTACAGGGGTAGACTGTTATCATTTTACTGCTCATGTCTAGGGATATCATCTAGTCCTTATTTTATTTTGCACTGTTCAATTATTGCTTGTCTGTTTCCCCTGAGTGAAAGTACACACTGCTTGTCCCAGGAGTTGAACTCACAATCACTATGTCACCAAATTCACAAACCAATGTTTTTATCCAATACTGTACAGTGGCCTATTGAATTTGTTGACATAGTGATTGTGAGTTCAATTCCTGAGTCAGCAATGTTTACTTGTACTTGAGATTTATTGTATATACAATACAGCATTTGTGGTGATAATTTTCTAAGAGTAGCTTAGATGTGGCACAAGGTCAAAAGTATGGGGAACCTAGTGAGGATCAAACTCACTATTCAGTCGTAATTCATCTAATGAGACAAGCTTGCTAACCATTACACCACGTCAAAGTGCCGAATGTGTAGTTGGACGAAAGGTGTGATAACAACAACAAAGATGAGGACAATAGTCTGAATATAAATAGTGTAAATAATGATAACTCCATATCTCAGAAATTCAGACAGAAAATATGAGAGCTTATATGGAATTTGTTGGATGACTCAACTTTGTCTGTCAGAGGACTTCTCTTAATGACCACTAGGTGATGTGGTAATAAGTACTATAAAACAGAAAGGACTCAAATCCACTTATTGTTCTCTCAGCCACAGGATGCAGTTGTGACAAGATATATCTAGTTACCTATCCAGGGTAAAACAGTCCCTGGGTAAACGAGCTCAAGCAGACCATGTGGCGCATGTCACCCTCTCTTTCTCTCACACATACACATATATTGATAGCTAATCATGCAAATATATGTTTCTCTTCTTTTCTGAACGATGTGTGTAAAGATGTAAATCCACATATGTGTTGAATTAATTTATTTTGAAACCAAATCCTTTCTCAAAGGGGTAACCTTCTGATGTAATTTGAACATGCAGTCATTACAAATTCTTACAAATGTCCTTGACATACCAGTATTAATGATTTCCTTGTCTGTTATGAATTTATCTACCAAAAGTTAACAACATATAGAGTTGTTCAACCAGAAGAGGTACAAAGGTTTTTCATGCTGGATAAGAGTTGACATTTCAAAGGAAAATAAAAAATTGTCACAGATTACTTTTATTAAATTAACATGAAGTTATGAAGCAAGACATCTAAAAAGTATCTGGAGATCCAGTGACTTGACCCAAAAGAGTTGTGAGTTCAATAACTGGCCACAGCAGAGGTGGACAAAAACTTGAAGAGTTGAGTCATTAAGGGAAATAAATTAAACTGAAACTGAGATATCTGGAAGAGGCATGGCATGTGGAAATAGAACAATCTATCCATGATGGCTGAAATAAAGAGTTTGGTTTGAAATTCCAATCACCTGAAGAAGCCTGGAATGTACAATGGCTGAAACATTGTGAATGTGACAACAAAGATGAGGACAACAATCAGAACAATGTAAATAATTACAATACCTCATCTGAGAAATATAAACAGTATTGAAGATGTTTTGTCAATTGAGAGTTTTCTGCCAATTGTAAAATCTGAACAAAAGATTGTGAACTTTAATGACAGGTCCAACTAGTGAAGAACTCAAAGAATTTATGGTGGAAGATACTATGGTACTACTTTAGTGTGTGGTCTACCACAGTTTCTGTAGTCTACACTGTGAAATAACCTTTAGCGTGCAGTCTACATTTCACAGAATTAATTTATTATTTAACTTATTTTTATCCTTTTGATCTGAATGCTCCTGATCAGTCAATATAAAATGATCTTTAGTATACAGTAACTTTCAGGTACTTCCCTTATTTTTAACCTGAATACTAACCCTAACCTTGTAGCACCTATGAATTTTGTCATAATGATGACCATTAATGTACTATTTAGCCTTTTTTGATTATTATGATTCTGATTTGTATGATTAAATTTATGTCAGTAATGATAAAGCATTATTCAACATTATTCAATTTGTTTTTATCATCCTGCAGTATAAGGTTCTTGTAGTGAAGGTAGACTTCACGCAAATCCTACATACAATGATGTTCACCAAACATTTTGCCAGAAACTGTCATACAAGGATCATTTACAAAGACCAATGCAGTCAAGTGTATGAGAAAACTTTTCAGAAGCAATTTGTACAAAATGACAATTTTCTGATAGTGTTGCCTATTCATGTGGATTTGAAGAGAATCAGTGAAGAGAAGAAATTTATCAGCACAACTTATTCACAGTGCTCTCCTTACAACATGCCTTTAAATTCAGTCAAGGAATGGTGGAGTGTCATGAAGGCTGCCAGATGGCTGAAACATTTGAAAAAAAGATGGCTTCACAACCAGTGGTAGTTACACAGAGTACCTATTATGCTATCTTGAAGAAGAAATCAAAGAAGGAGTATCTATTATCCTGTGACTATGTATGAATTTATACAATCATGTTGAAAAACATTTTGCCCTAACCGTTACACAAGATCTCTATTCTGATATTATATTCAGACACAGAATGAGAAAATAAGGTTTGGAGCACTTAGAGCATATTGAAAAAAAGAAACCCCAAACTGCTGCCAGTCACTGTGAACAGGTGTTTTCTTGATGAGGCTCCATGCCATGAGAGAATATTGGGCCTCAAACGCACACCTGACCTCAAGTGGAAAACCTATATATCCATCACTAAAGATGCAGGTAAAATAATCAGCTCCCTGTATTGCTTCACTAAGTACCTGACTTCACATGCTATCCTCTACCTTCATAAGAGCCAGAGCAGGCCAAAAATGGAGCACTGTTACCATATTTAGGCAGGAGCTACCCAGACCTCATTCTCCAGTCTTGAGTTCAAAAGCATCTCTGAGTCCTTGTTGGAGAAGAATTATTTTCCACCCTCCAACTGCTCTCTCACAAGTGGGATGCAGCAAGTCTATCACTGCTCTATCGCTACTTCCATGGAGTGTGCTTGGACAATACATTCCTTGGTTTTGCCAGATCTAACCTTCATGGTTAGGACTGGCCATGCCACTTACATAGTAGCAAACCATCCATATTCCCTCTGCATTCCATTGGTGAGAAATAATTTCCACTTGAAAAACTTCTTCCTGCAAACCACTGCTCTGTGGAACAGACTTCCAAGAGGATGTTTCTGTGATCACTACAATTTTAACCTGTTGAAGTCTAGAGTTAACCATTATCTTCACCTCCAATCTATATAAACTACCCCTTAACGTAACCCTCTACTTCAAGTGACTCCTGGGCCTTGTACAGGCTGAACCTGACTGTAAACAAAAAAAAAAAAAGAAACAGTCAATAATCTACCTAATGGGTGTATTCAAATTTAGGGCAGGACAAGGACTGTTAGGGATAGTAAGAAGATAAACATTACTTGGGAGCAACAAAGGAGAGGAAATTGTGGAGAGCCATGATGGCCCACATCCTAAAGGGACACAGCATATAAAAAGAATGATGTATAAAAGACACTATTGAAGAATATGAAAATGCATCTAATGAGGAAAATGAAGCTCTAGATGTGCCAGTGAATGAAATATATAATGGGAGTGAAACATGCAAATAGTTCCTCTCATTCTTTATAGAACATTGAGTTCATTTTGATGTCACATCTCAACAAAAGCTGACCACAGGTGTGGCAGAGGTTGTATTCATTCATACACAGCACATGCACATAAAACAAATGAAAATTGAAAGATCTATCTATATATATATATCATCCAAATCTCCTATAGAAATAATAAAAAAACAAAACAAGTAAGGTTATTCAAGAGACATGATGAGTTTAGTGGAGAAATCTGCATTAAAAAGATCAAACTTATCCAGATGACCAAGCTCAACATTGCATAACTTTACTGATCAGATGGGAACCAATGTTTCAATGTGATATGGCTGTAAGCCAACTTGTTTAGATTTATCATTTGATATTCAGTTGAATAAAAATCTCACCAATGTGACATGGCTTCCCTCTGTCTTTCCTACAAATATTTTCATGACAACTGCTCTGATGAGCTTTTTTCCCTGGTGGTCTGACTACATGAATTTAAGCATGATACTAGATTGGCATCTAGGTCCCATCCATTTACTGTTGAAATAGCTAAATGCAACCACCACTTCTACTCCAATAATGTCTTTTCTCACACTTCCTACCTGTAGAACTCCCTTTCATTTCTTTGCTTCCCTGATTAACAAACTTCAAAAACTTAAATGCAACACCAATTGTCATCTTCTATCTTCTTGAATCCCGTTCATCTTTTATCCTTTCCTCAATCCTCCCTATACGTAATCTTTTCTCTCACTTTCACTCTCTATAACCCCCTGCGTACTAGTAGCATTCCTGCTTTGCTTAGGGTGAAATGATTAAAGAAAAATGTGGGTAACAACTCAAACTTGTCCAGATGTATCATTTGATATTCTGAAGAATACTGGAAAACAACCAGAAGAAAAGAATTTGTGGCTAATAAAGCTTTAAGAAAAGCCTTCAGACCTGAGCATTACCTGCTAGTCTGATGCCACTTAATCTAGCTTAGACATTTTAAATTTATCTTTGCTTGTCAATGATCATTGTCTAAATATTGATGTGACAAAGTGAAAAGAAGCAATGATTAACAAAGAAGTTCAGATAAAATTGATCAGATGTTATGATCAGGTTTCAGACTGTTTAAGAAAAACAGAAAGTTCTTTTGACGGTTTGAGAAACATACGACACAATTCACTATTAAATATTGTATTGCTTTTGACAACACTTCACATTGTCTTTGTTGAACTTTTCAGTTTGTTGGCATTGTTTTACATAATTTGTACATGTTGCATTACTAGAACTATAAATTACTTCTGAAGAACCACAGGAGAAAACACTGGTAATAGTGATCTTTGTTTATCTCCCCTTGCTTATCTCCCCTTATGTATAAATAAAATGGTTGCCTTATCACTCAGGCCAACACTTAGACATCATACCAGTACTTATTTTAGGGAAAACTATGACAAAATGGAAAAAGTTTTGTGTGACTTTATCCTTTAGGACTTTATCACACTAAAGTGATGTTTACATTGATGCAACCACATATGCACAAAAGGAAAGGGGATGCACAGAATTTTAAATTTAAATATCAAATTCTTTTTTAGAAATATATGTTTTGGGTATATAGTCTAGCCAATTTAATTTACTTTCTTTTTGTTCATGTGTCCATCACTTTTGTTATTAAATATCTCACATTGTAATAATAAAGGATCTGTCAAGAAAATGAAACCTTAACATAAATTTATTGTGGATGATCTAGCAATTAAAACACTTTCTATACATTTTTGTCTCAGTAAATTGCTTTCTCTTTTAATTAGATATATAAAAATGTTACATAATTTTTTTAAACAGTACTTATACCTTGAATAAAAAACTTAAGCTTGAATAAAAGTTATTACAATTTGAATAACAGTGTCCGTATTTTGAATAAATGTCAATACATTATTTACAGTTCAACTAATGTCCTCATCTTTGTTGTTGTTATCACAACATTTTGTCAATCCAAATACCCAACGACTTCAGGAAGGATGGAGTGTACAACACCTGAAATGTACTGGTAATGTAAGTTTATGTTAGTAACATCTGATAAGAATGCAAAACTAAATCTTTTATACATAAAATAATTGTTTATTCATTCTGAATTCCATTATATCAATATTATCCAAATCAAGGGTATATGGTTTTGGGTCTTTCCTTGAATGTTCAATTTTCTTCTTCTTGTGAGGATTTGAGAAATTCTCTCCCTCCTTGTATATCAGGCATTTATATAACTTCTTGTTATCCATTTGTCTTGCGTGTATATTCTAAGTTCAGCTGGATTCACTTACTTGTTTATGTTGGCACACATTCCAGCTTCATCTGATTATGCAATTGCTGGCTCAACACCTGAGGCTCTGAGGTCTTTTGCTATTCTGTGGTAACACCGAGTACAAAATTTTGGTATCTGCTGGGGAAAGCTAATTTCCTTCCTCTATAAAGGATGATAACTCAAAATACATTTGTCACTTCCCTTGTCTGTGAAGACGAGTGTGCCAATTCTGAATTGAACATGGTGACAAGCTGACATGCATGAATGAATAAAGGTTGTTTATTTATGTGTTAAAATACACTTGTCTTTTATTTTCATTCATTTTTGTTCATTCCAATAGCCTAAGATGTAACAATAAATCCAGTACGTGTTGGGGTCACCATAGATCAACTTTTCTTAGATCAAACTTTCCTGATAAACATTAAATTTGACTCAGACCTCAGGTATTTCCTGGCATAATTCCTACTGTAATAACAACAAAAACGAAGAAATTAGTCTTACTATAAATAATGATAACTCTTCATCTCAGAAATTCAAACAGAAATATGCATCCATTTTGAATAAAGGAACGTAAGTTTTGAATAAAAGTACTTATAAAGTTTAAACAGTTTGGGAATAAAACAAGCTTAACTGTTCAGCATCTAATTATATAGTTATAAACTTGTAATGTGTCAATCTCCAACAAGACAATTACTTACCTTTCTCCATGAAGAATAAGACAGGCTCAGTGCATACGTATTTCTGTTAATGAAGTCAAGAGGTGCATTTATCTAGACAGACAGACAGACATAAGCTTTCTCTTATAAAGAGAAGACATTTTTTTATCATTTACATCTTATCTTGGTGTTTCTGGTACAGAAGCAAATGCACAAATACCAACAGTCTCGTGGATTGTTCATAATTCTTTAAACACAGAATAAATCTCTATTGACTTATCTAACTCCATGGCATCAGTTTGTATTCCTTCAAATGACTTTATGTAGAGATATTTGAAAGATAACCAAGATAAGGGTTTGTACTCTTTTTCACCAAGTACAAATGCTGTCTGGATTAGTCACGCCAACTGGAATTTTTCAAATGGTACTGATAAAAAAGGGGAAAACAAAAGAAAAGATTTCAAAAGTGAAAGAAGAGAGAAAGAAAGATAGCTTAAGAAAGAAAGAAGAGTTGAAAAAGAAGAGTTGAGAAATAAAGACAAATAGTAGAGAAAGAAAGAAAAATAAATAAGAAAAAAGAGTTGACAAAGAGAGCAAAAGAGAGTAAAATATCTGAGGTTATACAAGGTTAAACAATAAATAATGATCGATATAGAGAAAAATATCAAACATACACTTTTGTACCAAATACAGGTGTTGCCTGGAACAATCAGTTACCAGTGGTAATTTTTCAACTCATAAAATAAATGTATTGGTTCAGATGAACGATAGGAAAACAATAGAGGGGAAGAAAAGATTTCAAAATTGAAAGAAGAGAGGAAAGAAGATAGAATAAAGAGAAAAGTACAGATTAAAAAAGAAAGTATGGAATATGAAATGTTGTGTGTTGGTGTATTGTAGGGCTGTGTGTATGTGTGTGTGTGTGTGTTCACATGTAAACAATTAAGAAGATACATACAAAAACTTCTATGTTTCTTCTATGGACCATTCATTCTCTTTTTTTGTATAAACTGTAGGGAAACAATGTTGTCAATGTTTCTTTTTTATGTCCATTTTCTTTTTCTGTTTCAGAAGTTAGGTTAAGTAAGGATGTGCATCGTTATAATGGTTGAGCTCAAGTCGGCCTTGTGCTGGGTTGGAACAACCAAAGTAAAGATTGACTTACTGGTGGAGATTTTGGAAAACATGCATTGGAAAGTAGAAAATGAGTTTAGTTGCCATTGGACCTGGGAAATGAACATTCTCAGCAGAGCTGTTTTTTCCCCAAGTTCTTGTACATTTTCAAGCCAGAGGGAGAAAAATAGAGGAAGGAAATGTTTGTCTTTTTATAGACTTAAACAGTGCCACCTAACAGGCATTTGATGAAGCCAAGTGGTGTAATAAAATTTCTGGTTTGTTTACTACTGGCAACATAGGAAAATGAATTACTTTTTCTTTTTTTTATCATTCATTATTATTATATTGTGAAAAAAATTCCCACATGGTCAGTCAAGTTGTGTTTTCAGTGATGTTGTTTGAGGAAAATTTTCACATGTTCACTCATTTTCCCATGGGTTATTCAATTAAACAATAAATAATGAGTGACATAGAGAAAAAGCCAAACATATTCTTTTGTACCAAAACAATAAAAAAGATTTCAAAAGTGAAAGAAGAAAGAAAGAAAGATAGCTTAAGAAAGAAAAGAAAGAAAGAAGACTTGAAAAAGAAGTTTTGATAAGTAAATAAAGACAAATAAAGAGCTGAGAAAAAAAGAAAAGAAAGAAAAATAAGAAAGAAGAGTTGAGAAAGAGTGAGAGCAAAAGAGAGTAAACTATCTGAGGTTATACAAGGTTAAACAATAAATAATGAGTGATTTAGAGAAAAAGCCAAACATACACTTTTGTACCAAATGCAAATGTTATTTTGAATAATCAGGCTGCTGAGAATTTTTATATGAGTTTAGTTAACATCAAACAAAATAATCATTCAACGGAAAAAAAATGTTTAAAAAATAAGAAATATACTGTCCCTATTTGAACACCATGCCAGACATGAAAATTAAAGGAAATCATTTAATCATGGTACACTTGTATTTGGTACACAAATGTAGGTGTGAAAATAATATTGTTTTTCATGACTATCCAGACTGACTCCAACTATTTTACTTGCAACCAAAAGCATTAATAGATTATAATTAACATAAGACATTGATTACAAATCTATTACTTTTCAGGTTTATCCTTGTGCCAGACTTGCATCAGTCTAAATGTATTCAGTGGCAATATTTTTATCAACCTTCCAAGTTAAAAGAATTTGGGAAAAGCACCCATAATATTATTGTTTGCTAAAATATACACTGGAAAAATTTAAGATTAGCTTATAAAAAATCCAATCTTATTTTTTTACAAACTGAAAAATACTACAACTGTTATCCATTTGTTATCATTACTGACATTAATATTGATGCCATTGGAATTGGTATCAAGTCTATATCAATGACAACTATTGTACTTTGTTTTTGGTGTGCTATTATTGATTCTCCAACAATATTCTTAAAATGATATCTCCATATAGGAAACATCACTCTAAGCTGAGTTGAGAAGTTAAAAGAGAGAATATGTTTTGTTTGTTTTCATGTTTTTTTGATTATGAGTCTCTCCAGCTAAACTCTTTCCCCTATAAAACTGTATAAATGCATGTAGAAAAGAAAAATAAATAAAAAAAGATATACATTTAAGCAGTAAATATAAACTGGAAACTTGGAGATGGATTATAAAACTCCAACTACAAAATTTTCCAATTTATATTTTAACAAGCAATGATATACATTATTTCGTAGGCCAAATTCCATTCTTTTCCTGCACTATGCTGCACACTGGTTTCTTTGTTTAAGAAATTTGTGTCTATCATAAATGGATATGAGCAAAATTCTCATAATTAAACCAATTTTAAACATTTTGCTAGTTGTTTATTATTACATATTATTGACATTTATATTTGTTAAATTCTCAAAATTTATTACAAATGTCAACACTGATTACTTCCCTTTATATATTGCTTACTTCCTTGTATTTCCAACTTGTGACTAAAGTGCTAACCCTAACCACAGTGAGAGTAAAAAAAATGGTTTATTTGAGTAACTCATTAATTTAATTGTAAACACCATCAAAATAATAATCACTTATTTATAAAAATAATAAAAATTCCAGATTGAAGATAAATAACAAAATACCATTTTTAAACTTTTGATTTTTAAAACTGAATATACAAATCAGTTGTCTCCATTAAACAAGAACAATAAGGATGAGTAAGATATATGATAGATACAAGTTTCATTTAGATGATATCACAGGTTTATGCAATATTAACACACATGAACAGACAAGCAACATCATATATATTTAATTAATTTTCAAGGTTTCATATACACATAAAAACTTTGAGCTTTAGATATTAAATTAAATATTTATATTAAATATAAGTAAATAAATGTACAAAAGAAATCCACTTACCTTCAAAAAGGCTTAAGGTGTGTTCCTGTTGATGCCACTGGCTCCAGAATACAAAGAAAAATAGGGACAAACTCATTCCACTGTTTATAACAAAAAATAGTTGATGGAATAGTTTGGATGTGCTACCTACAGAGTTGATAGAATAACATGGATATGGTGATTACAGATTAGCATACCTGCCTTCAAATATATGTAAAGTTAAAAACAGCAAGCAAGCCGACTGCTGAGAGAGTGGATTTGTGATTATTTAAATTTGTGACAGTTTGCTTTATTTTTTGTCTAAGCTACTTCAGCAATCAGTTGGAGGAGAAAACCTTCCATATCAAACTCATTCTGGAATCCATTGGTTCAGCTACAAGACTATCAATAGTCGAATGGATTGAGAAAATTGAGCTGGTGTGCAATCTTTGTGAGGTGAAAAAAATAAACTGTGTCTTTTCATTACAATTAACTGGTGGCACATTTATGGTATATATGTTTCTTTTATAGAGAACACCATTGAGTCATATAAACTATATAACAGATGACGTAAAACAAAAAGTTTTTTTCATTACAGATTGTCTCCATTGGAAAGATGCACAAATGAGTTACTTGGTATGAGTTGGCAATCCAGCCACAAATGCACACACAAGAGCTTGCTCTGAAATACTGCTGAATAACTAGGATAGTTTTTACATCTGTCATCTTGCCTTCACTAAGCTTTGCATATTAAGCCATTTGTAGTTTATAATGATGTCCATTGCAAATGCCTCAAGGAGGACTTGCTTTATCTGCTCTACATCAGTCTGTGGGTCACATGTCCAGAATGCATGCCACATGATTCCCACATATCATCCTGTTTATAGAACTAACCAGTGGCAAGAGGCCAAGTGGAGGCTCAGAAGGATGCTTCAAAGATCAGTTGAAAACATCTCTGACACAGGCCGACATCAACCTTGAGACTTAGGAAACTGTTGCTGCAAATTGGCCTTTCTGGTGTAGGAGCATCTGCTGGTGGAGGGAACAAAACTTTCAAGTCCAACCGTCAACATGAAGATGATCTGCTACATGCTGTGACTCCTGCTCATGACTCTTCACAGCCATCTCCACCACTGCCAAGAGGGAGAAATGGAATAAGGTGATAGGATGACAATCTTGATGCTCGAATGCCAGTGGGTGCTGATGATGACTTAGCTTGGTCCAGGAACTGCCATAAGGTGGGAGCATAAGCAGGTACTCATTAAACATGGCAGAACATATGTGAGAGTGTAACCATCCCATTTAGAATCATATCCGGAAACATATCAAAATTCTGAAGATGTCACAATAATGGAACAGATTCCTAAAACCTTACAAAAAATTGATAAAATTCCAAAATTATCAATTTTTTGAAGAGAATGATATGGATGAAGAAAGCCCAAATAGAAATATTAAGAGCATCTGATTGTGACAGCAAGGAGCAAACCACACAAGCAAAATGCCATTCTTAAGAAAATTGAGCTCCTGAAACCAGCTTGACAATGATGATGATTCAAACAAACCCTTGCAGATACAAACACTTAATGAATGTAGTTATAGAACAAGGTAAACACTTTTGGCAGGTCTTTGAGCATGGGGTATCAGAATGGCAATCACGTGAGGTCAAGGAAAACAAAAGAAGATGAAAACACTTCTTGCGATGAGAAAAATATAATGATTTCCTCTTCAAATAATAATCTGGAAAAGGCAAGAAAGAAGGATCTCCAAAGTTGGGTTAAAAATAAAACTTACATACAAATTCTTGACCAAGGTCAACACAAGATATACACAAGATGAATTTATACTTATAAAAGTTATAATGGTAAACAGATTTGTAAAGCTAGATTTGTAGCTTGCGGCTTCCAGGACAAAGATGCTTGCAATATAAGAAATAATTCTCCCAGCTGCTCTAAAAAAGGTCTATGCATAGCATTGGGAATAATGACATCTGACCATTGAATGTGTAAATCCATTGACATAGAAACCGTGTTTCTACAGAGTAAACTGTCAGATCGATTGGTTTATTTGGATCCTCCTAAAGTGGCCACTATACCTCAAGGTTATATATGAAATCTCTCTAAATGCGTATATGGTTTGACTGATGCTTCAAGATCCTGGTACCTGACACACAAGGATGAATTAATTAAATTATGAGCGTGAGTTTTAAAGTACGACCAGGCAATATTTACATGGCATTTTGGAAACAAACTGCATGCTATAATTGCTATTCATGTTGATTATTTCTGCTTTGCAGCAAAAGAAATCTTTCAGACCAGAGTTATAGACAAAATTTGTCATCTATTTGAAGTCAAATCTGAAGAAACTGCTGAATTCCAATATATAGTATTAAACATAAAGAAAAATGTAGATAATATCAAACTAGGACCGAATGAATATGTAAAAAGTTAAAATATATCCTTGTAGAAGTAGGCAGAAATATGAGACACTATATCTACAAAAGAAGTAACAGAGGCATGGTAGCTGATTGGTCAACTTAATTGGCTAGCCACCCAGACCAAGCCTGATCTAAGTTATGATGTTAGTACATTAAATTCTGTATTAAAGCAAAAAAAAAAAAATTAGAATGTATAAAACAAGTAAACAGAGTAGTCAAGAAAGCAAAAAAAGAAAAAAACCCAGATAGACATTCCAGATTTAGGAAACCTAGAACACTTAAAAATTATTGTATATAATGATGTTTCTTTTGCCAATTTGATCAATGGTGGATAAATTCAAATTAAAGGAACTTGGACACACAATGGGAAGAGAATGTTTTATTCAACTGCTTCATTATCCACATGTGGGTTCAATCTAAAATGGCCACTCAACCCCTTCCGGGTAAATTGCCCCTTTTCTTGTTGAAAAGTTGCCAAGAGGAGCAACTTGTGAAGATTAACAAATAGTATTATAGGAATTAAATCCTATATATATATATTTTTCAACCAATAAAATCCCATCAGAAAGTTTGTTAGCTAAACAATAATTACTAGGGTGAATACCACCAGACATCAATGAATACCTACCATGTGCTATTTTTGAACCATTTAAAAAATAAAAATAATAGCTCCCCCAATGACTACTGCAAATTTGAGAAAAAGATTTTTATATGTCAGTGTGAAATTATTTTATAACTAATGAAAACCTAGTATTCAAAATTTCACACCTCTATATGAAATTAGGTTTCAGATCTCTCTTATGGATATATAAATAGAAGCCTACTTCTTCTCAAGGCCCAAAACAATTTTGGAGGCCTGCTTGGTCTACACATACGTACACACCACCTATACACATGCATGCAATGGAAGAGATGAGACAGAAGCCACTGATTAAGCCTTTGTTTGCAAATTCACAAGGACATTAGGCTGACTGTCATAAAATAAGTCTGTCCACACATTTCATACCACCCTACAAACACTTAATTACTTGATAAAACAAACTTTACTGCAAGGAAAATTGAACATTTTATTTCTGTTGTATATTTCTAAAAAGAATATATAAATGTTATTTCAACTAATGTTCTACTTCTACTTTTCTTCTGAAAAATAACCTTTTTTTTTTGTTTCATTTAAAAGATGTGATGATGTTGTTAAATGTTTGGAATCCTGATACTCAGATGGCATCAAAAACCTGGGTAGATGGATTCCAACAGTATAACAGAGGACTGAAGGCTGAAAGTGTCAACTTTGAAATGTTGTTTCATAGACAAATAAAAAAAAAGTCTTTAGAAAAAGAAAAGTCAGCAATTTCAGTGGATGCTATACAAATATTGGCTTCACGATCATCAACTGTTCATATGATATTGACTCAAGGGTTTGGTTACCAAGCACTGATAAAATATGAAGAAAAATCTGGGTTCACACACAATCTCATATCTGTAAAATCAACTTTCATCCTAACAGAACTAGATTTACTTTATCTAATGTCAATGAGAATAAATTAATTTTATCAATCTAGTCCTGGAGACAAACTTATCAACAATGGGGATTCTAATAAGCACACAAGCTACAAAGTGCTTCTCTGTGACTTGCTAGGGGGAATAGTTAATTACTAGTGTTGATGAACACCACTACAAAGCAACTAAATATAGTAAAGCAATTAACTGGGCCCAGTTAGCACGACGTCATACTTTGTTGTGTAGAATTGAGTAAATGATTTCAAGAACAAAAAAGAAAACTGATTTTGTCAGGAAAATAATATCATTAACTCATACAGTTTCTTTTAATTTTGATATGTATAAGAGTTTGTTCAAGTCTTGACCTTTTGGCTTGAAATCTCCAACCTACCATGAACTGTGTTAATGTTGATGAATATCCCTGAGAGTCATTGCAGATCATAGAAGCTGTTCTTAATCTTTATCATTAACTTTTGGCAAGTATTTATTTCACCTTATTTTCCTTTGTTATTAAAATTTCCATTTGACTATTCTATGATAATTAAGTAATGATGCTTGGAAATAAAGAATAAACTTCTTTCTTTTTTTTTAAATTTTTCCTATGTACTTCTGATTTAATGGTGGAGAGTAGCAGATATAGCAAAGGAAAGTGAATTAAGGTCTTGCTTAATTGTTGATTTGGTTATACATCATGTCAGTGATATGGTAAGACTATGAACAGTGAAAGAAAATGGAAGGCTAACATAGACATACAATCATCTTGAGAAATTGGTTCCAACTGTCAAATTAGGCATTTTATACTCTTTGACATGTGCATAAATTATAGATGAATCAAGTGCAGATAATTAAGTTTTGTAATATAATAATAATAATAATAAATAATTTCTGAGGCCCCAAAGGATATTAAAGTATTGTAGCTACAGTGTTAAAAAGTAACTTTGTTTTTAGTTTTAGTTTACACATTGTTGTTAGCTCTATGTTTACCTGCAGTTGACTTAGTTGCATTGATTTTTATTGATGTATGTTGAATTTCGAAGAGACTTCTAGGAATGGACATTTGTAGGATCAAACTGACATTGTCTCACTTCACCAGGAATTTTTTCAATACATTTGAAGTCTTAGAAGTTGTCTATAATTGTATTTATCATTCCAAGAGTTATTCTGACAACTGAACTCATTGTCTATAATTCTGAGAAGAGTTGTTATCACTCAAACAGATTTTCAGGAAACTGAACAAACAGATTGTCTGAAACATTATGGAAACAAAAATCACAAGAAAAAAAAAAGAATTAGTTCACATGTCCAAACATTTCATTGAACTGAACTCTGTGTCATTTATGTTGCTCACACAATGTTTTAACTGATCCACAGCCTTCTTCAAGTGCATAATGTATATAAAAAAGATGTTCTCTTTTTTTCTGGATGAATAAATCAAAAAGTAGAAAGGGAATACATTTAACAAGCATTGCTGTAAATGCCTTGAATTTTCTTTTTGCTGACCCTCTTTTTCCCATATATGGATAGCATACTTCAAGAAGGTTGGAGAATGGATTGGCTGAAACATTCTCAAACATACTAAATGTTATAGTGACTTATTTAAGTGTTATTTAATCCTTGCTATAATTTTCTAGACTGTTTCTATGACTTTGGTTAAAATTCATTTTCTGTCTATATTTCTGAGATGTGGAATTATGTACAATATTTACATTGCTTGGACTATCATCCTCATCTTTGTTGCCATATTTATCACAATGTTTCGACCGTTCTACACTTGGACCTTCTTCAGGTGGTTGGAATGTCGAACTGAACCCTTTATTTCGCTTGCTGAGGTAGACTGTTCTAGTTTCACGTGCCATATCTAATGGATATCAATTATCTCCTGTTAATTCACCTTTCTCCACCGCTTTAACCAGGTATTGAACTCACACTCTTTGGGTCCTGTTACTAGATCTAACTAACACCTTTATCCACTGTGCTATGTGTCCTTGAAGACATCTGCGTATGAATTGCTGGATATTATAAAACCTAATGTCTTCAGTAACCATTTTTACCAGTGCTCATATTGCAATTTTTGTTGTTATTATTGCTTTTCTCTAGCACTCCTTATTATTGGTTCCCATATTGTATTCATTTCTATGCTTGGTCAGTTCAGCAGATTTTTGTGGCCTTTTATGTGCTGATTCTTTTTTGCAATGATTTTCTATGTCTATGATTTCAGTCTACCCCAGCAAGTGAAATAAAGGGTTTAGTTCGACATTCCAACCACCTGAAGAAGGGCGGAGCATACAACATAAGATGTGCAGATGACACAATATTGACAGCAGACACAAGGAAAAATGCAGGAACTCCTACAGAAGATACTAAAGGAAAGTAATTGTAAGAAGGCAGAATGTATGGGTCTCAACTAGATGAACAGCCCCAGATGCAAACTACAAATTGGAAATACCAAAACCAAGCAAATACAAAAATTTAAATATCGAGGAAGTGCTTTAACAGATGTCAGGAAATGTGACACAGAAATCCAAAGAAACATTAGAACAGGCTTTTTACTATGAATAATTCTTTTATCTCCATTCATTCTTTTATGTCAGTTTCGTCTTTTTTATCTCAGTTCTATTCTTCTCTGTTCTTCTAACTCTAGCCAAAAGTAGCTTCATTTCTCTAAAGGCCAGCAGACAAAATAGACTTTGTTGAGACTGGGGCATCTCTCTCATGGTGACTTCAGGTTTGGACCTTTCTGTTTATAAAGTCTTTGAACATTAGAATTGTCATGTAGACATGTTTTTTTTTTAAAGATTCTCTTGACAAAAGCCAAATACCCTTAATTGACCAGTTGATGCCCGCTAGATAAACCAATAAATATATTTCTTTTCGAAAGTAGAGTTGAGTGATGAGAAATACATGACTTTTAGGTGAATGAGAGAATATTCAAATAATTTTTGCTTGCTCTTTTTACTGTCTTGTACACATGTTTTAAACTAGAAATACAGGTTTCAACTCTCACTACTTCCAATCTCAAGCCATAATCATTTTTATATGTTCTAATTAACTGTTTAATTTGCTTTCTTTTTCTATTATAGTTTTCTCAACTTGCTATATCCCTCCAGTCACCTTTATTTATTTAGCATAAGTATTTTTTCCTGCAGCCATGTGAAGATTTATTTATACACTACTAAGATCTTAGGCAATGTGATCACTTTGCCACACTAACTATAAACATTGAAATGAGATTTTAATTTGGTGGAATCAAAGTTCATAATAATAAAGCTTGAATTCTTTTCTTATTCACCTTTTATATTTAAAGGAACTAAACCAACATATTTCTATGAGCAAATTCCTGTTAAATATTAACTGCCAAAGAGCCACATGCCAACAAATATAGTTGTAGAGATGCAAAGGGCTATTATCTCCCTTTGTGAAAGATTAATTCATCAGGGTCACATGACGGCCAGTGAGTAATGTCAATTCATAGAGTGATGAACATCAGTTGCTATTTAGCACAACTAGAGACAAGACATGTCTATCCATGCCAGTTGTTATATAGACAAAAGCATGACATGACTTTCCACAGCAGTTAAGACAGCAAAGTACATGGTTTCACCAGGTACATAAAGGACACCATCAGTCTACTCATTTTCACTTTGTGAAAGGCTTATGGTCAAATTATGTTGAAACACTGTTTCCCATATGATCACTGAAGTTATGCAGCATCAAGCCTGGTCAGTACCTACATGTGTGACCACTTGAGAATTCCAGGTGCTGTAAGTTTGGATGTGCAGGTAGTGTAAATGAGTAATGGTTCAAAATTGTTAATCAGAGAATTCCAATTCCTGTAAGGGTCATTATATTCACTTACATACAAATCCCCTTGAGAAAGGTATGAATCCACATCTTCCCCCTGCAGCTATTTGTTAATTAGTAAGTCTTGTTTCACTAAATCATTATTATCTCAAAAAAAAAATTCTTGCAATCTAAAAAAAATATTTTCTGGCTTTAAATAACCTGCAAATGATTGATAAGCTATAGAAAATGAATGAATGAATGAATGAATGAATCCCTTTGAGAAATATTACAAGTAAGAACTTCTCACTTTTTCTCACTTTCACACTGCTGTATACATATGTTATAATTTCTCAGTGTGAGATAAATTAGTGACAAATATCTATATTGATATAAAAAATCTCTTTGAGAACAATGCATTTTATCCCCTATATTAAGGTATAGTATTCTTATAGGCATTATAAAGTATAGTATCATTATAGGCATTAGCAGGTATAGTATCATTATAGGCATTATAAGGTATAGTATCATTATAGGCATTAGTATATCATGGATATACTAATGTCTATAACAAGGAAATGCTAACTGGAAATATTCTCTCTTTCCTAGCACCCCAATTTAAAAAAAAAGGTTTTGCAGAAGATATATTTTTGGAAATAAAAACAAATTCTGTAAATTATTACAAGATTGGCATACTAACCATTTTCTTACAAACAGATGACCAAGATGAAAATAAATTAGAGTCAATGTCAATATTGTAAAAGCATGTTTAAACTCTTTTTTTTATCACCAGACCTTTCTATCTCTCTCTCTCTCTTTTTGGAACTGTGTCTACCTCTCACTCTCTTTTTTATTAGTCTTCAACTGGACTATCCTTTGAAACGTGTTGTCAGCATTTCCCTCTTTCTTGTCAATGCAGGTTGAATTTTGTTTTTCTTTTTTGCATATAGATTTTTCATAATTAAGATTTTCACTTTCTCAGACAGTCCATTGAGAATTAAATTCTGTATCAATGGCTTCAAAAAACGTTTCACTATCCAATACCTGACAATTACATATAGCTTTCATTTTATTTCTTTACCTTCCTTCTCTCAGCAATTACACTACTCACCTTTATTTCAGTGGCACACACTTTATTTTTTATAAATATCTGTCAAATGCAGTACCATACTCATTTTGCTTGGGATTTTAGCAATTTCTAAAAGTAGACTCAATTTCAAATTAAGTGTGTTTCTATTGCCTGAAATTCTGAGATTCAGCATTGTTACCATTCTTGAAATTATTCTTACCTTAAATTTTTTTTCACAATATTTTAGGTGATATGTCCTTTGAACTTCCTCACGTAGGTGTATGGTGTAAAAAGAACTTTAAAAATATCATGTACAGGCATTGTTTGATGTCATAAGATATTTTTTGCATGCTGAATGACTGGCTGTAGCCAAAACAGGCAATCATATCCAATGAAGGTTTGTGCTAGAGGTTTTAAAAGTGTATCCAGTTTAAAGAGCCATATCTGTTCAAGATGATACAAGGATAACTTATGATGGCCATACTCAACAATGAGATGATAGCCATCATATATATATGCATGTGTGTGTGTGTGTTTATGTAATATATATATATATATATATTGCATGAAATTTGATTAAAATAGAGGAAGAGTGCTCAGTATTAGAGATGCAGAATATGTGATTATAGAAATCAACATTTTATATATATGTCAAGATGTTGAAAATAACATCAATCAGCTAAGGGATAAATTTTATATTTATTAGTTTGGTGCAAAAATAATGACGTAATAATGTCGTTTTTTGACAATAAAAAATACATCAAAAAACGACATTATTACGTCATTATTTTTGCACCAACCTAATATATTAATGTTATTAATTCTCTATCTCTGATATTGAGCACTTTATTGCAAAGACTGCTTGCCTTAAATATCTTTTGTTTCAGACTTCCACTGACTGACAGCATTTCTTGTTTCACATTATCTTTGTTATTGCTATTGCCTTAGATCCAGAAAATCATTTTCACTTCAGCACTTTTGTGCATTTTTGTTTTATTTTCATCACTTTTTTTACAACATTCATTTCTGCTATTATATTTTCTCAAAATAAAATCAAATCAATATACTAACTGACATTAACATGGAGTCAATGCACCTATGAAAATTGCATAAATTATTTCTTAACTCACTATAAAAGAAAAGCAAGAAAATAAACAGCCAATTGCTGATATCTTCCGATGAGTGGATGGAGCAATTGCTGGATGGTCTGTCTATAAAACTTTAGAAACGAGATGCTGAAATAACATCAATCAACTAAATGACAAATTTTATATTTTTATTAATCCTATATATATATATATATATATATATATATATGACGGGTACACACCTGGCCCAGGGTCGAATCCTTTGGTTACGGCGCCAACTGTGACGTCGCTCCTCCTGGTCGCTCCTCCTGGTTCCAAGCGTGCCGCTCCAACCTCTTGGTTAGATGATCACCAGCCTCGCCTTTCCCAACCCGCTTCCAATACCTGGTTGCTAAAGCAACTGTACTGATCTCCGGTCTGTCTACCCACGCTGTGTTTAGATCTTAGACAGACGGGACCAGCAGGGATTGGGCCGTATGCAAATTGAGTCCGACGGGGGTGGCAAAACACAAGTAAAAGAAAAAAAAAAAACTCACGAGACAAAAAATTACTGATAAAAAAAAAGGTGACAACCTTTTATATCTAATGTCCGTTACATAAAGAAAAATTATTCTCATTCCCGACCCGCTCTGTGGACTATGGCACCAAGCTTCTATCATACAACTTAACGATTTCGAATTGTCTACTCTCTAGAATTGTGTATGTCGGAGTGTGGTTTAGTTCGACACTGGGGCTAATTTCTATCAATCATTCGCAGTTGATTCTTCTCTTCGACTTGAGTTGTATTTCTTCACTTCGATCTGGTTGGGTCGAATTCTGTTCTCGGCTGGGCTTGATTTTAACTTCTTCTTCTTCTTCCGTCCAGTAACTCTTTGGCCTTGTCTTCGACTTGGCTGCAACTTCGCCGCGGCTTTCGAGTAATCTTCTTCTTCGTCGACTTAGATAGAACTTCTCTTGTCTTTGACTTGGGCCGGAAGGATTTCTTGTTTTCGACTTGGGCTGGAAGGATTTCTTGCCACAACTCAGCCGCAACTCTCTGTCATCCGAGGTGATCTCTTCTCGCTGCCGTCCGGGGCTGAACTCATTTTTTTGTCGATTGGGGTCCTGCTTTTATTGACGCCACAGCAAACCGGGGTGGGTCTGTCGGCGTCAGGGCTCTCTCGATAATCCCAAAAGTCGCATTAGTTCTGATTTCCCATTATCGCTATTATTTTCACCCCTACTTCCTCACAGTGCCTCTGGGGGGAAGACGCATACCCATCTCTCCCGGTCTCTCGTATGTCAGGTGACCGTTTTTGACCAATGGTTCTTGATCGAGCATTCTCCCTCCTCTTTCCGCATATCACGTGACTGCTTTCGGCTAATGAGACTGTGGTGGGACGCCTCCCGTCTCCAATCGGGCATGGCTTACATCGTTCTTGTTCTAAAAAAAAAACAAAATCTAATTTGGCCTTTTTCACACGTACGAAAAATGATAATCTTGGCTTTTTCTCACCTGGGTTCTGTCAAAACAGCCTGCCGCTAATTAGATGTGACTTCAGGAAAGAATATTGGCGCTATCTGTGAGCCGAGACAATCGTTTTCTTTCCTTCTTTGTTTTTGGTCAGACCTGATAGTCAAAAATCTTAATTATCTGAATTGAAAATGTCTCCACTTCATCATCGTGGGGTTCCAATTTTTAACAGGTCAGAATCTGTATACAGTTCCACCGGTCACCCCCCTCAACACAAAAAAACACCTTTCCTCCGATTAAAATTTCGTTTCCATTGTTCTAAAAAATCTTTATTGTTTCAGCCAACCTTAACAACTTCCATCCTACGCGGACATGGAATTAGTTCAAGTGCTTGACCTGATAATTTTGACACTTGTTAGGTGCTGGTCGTACGTGTGTGTTTTCGCTTACGATCTGGTTTCGTATTATGTTTCTGTCTTTCCTCTTCTTTTTGTTTTATTTTATTATCTCCAAACTCTATTTCTTCAACCAAATATAACAATTTCTATTTCCCTGGATTTCGGTCAGGTAATTTGACCTGATATATTTTGACACCTGTCTTGTCTTAGTTTTACTTATGACCGGGTTTTGTTTTATCTATTCCTCTTTCTCTTTCTTTTTATTATTTTTTTTTTTCTTCTTCTCTTTGGATCGCCTAAATACAGTTAGAGAATTATTCTCAAAACTCAATTATTCTTCGTTTCTAAATAACTAACAACTGGTTAATAAACCGAATAAAAATTAAATCATATTTCTATGAATATCTCTTTTTAGTCTTTCTAAAAATGCAGGGTGCCACAATCCTCCCCTAACCGTTTGTCATTTACCCGTAAATGACACCTAAACCCAATTATATCATTTAACATGCACCATGCATTTGTCTCATGCAATTCTATTCTACTTTCTTACATGCAAGGGTAATGTTCTTTTCACCTTCTTTTGTTCTACATGCAATGTAATGTTCCTTTCATCTTTTTTTTTTTTTTTTTTTTTTACATGCAATGTAATGTTCTTTTTCATCTTCTTTTGTTCTACATGCAATGTAATGTTCTTTTCATCTTCTTTTGTTCTACATGCAATGTAATGTTCTTTTCATCTTTTTTTTTTTTTTTTTTTTTTTTTCTACATGCAATTTAATGTTCTTTTTCATCTTCTTTTGTTCTACATGCAATGTAATGTTCTTTTCATCTTCTTTTGTTCTACATGCAATGTAATGTTCTTTTTCATCTTCTTTTGTTCTACATGCAATGTAATGTTCTTTTCATCTTCTTTTGTTCTACATGCAAGGGTAATGTTCTTTTTCATCTTCTTTTGTTCTACATGCAAGGGTAATGTTCTTTTTCATTTTTTTTTTTTTTTTTTTTTTGTTCTACATGCAAAAGTAATATGTGCGTGTGTCTGTGGGTGCAGATGTGTTTACTATGGTTTGTTCTTCTTGGTCAATGTTTTCCTCTCCGCTGTGGGAGGTTTTTCCGCCGCACGTGGTGGTCTCACGCCAGCCTCCTCCGTTGGTCTTTCAGCAATTTCTTCGCCCGTCCTGTCTGAGCGAGGAACACTGCTCGGCATCTCCCTCTCGAGTTGCTGCACGCTCACTAGATTGTCGTTCGCTAATCTCCTCTTACTCTTAACCTTCCATATTAATACACCCCCGATGGCTATAACTAGGAATGTACCCATTACTATTGACCAACTTATCGCGATCTGCTCATCGTCTTCCCAAGCCACACCTTCGTTTCCCAACGCACTTAACTTGTCTCTCAATTGATCCATATCGATCTTTTCTATTGGCTTCATTAATACTGGCATCTTATTTAAGGTAACATTAGAGAATCTCTTCACTATCGGCTCCCATAATTCTGTACAATTGACTAAGCCTCTACCAATCATCTCTATGATTGAATCTTTCTCTTCATATCTTTCTTCTTCCTGGTAATAGGGGGGTAAGGAAATGGATATTCCAACCGCCGAACATCCCATGGGTAGCGTCACCAGGGATAACGGTGGTCTTATTCTTAATGTCCTTGTGGACTCTCCCCCACATACCCTAGACAAGCTGATATGTCTCTGTGTGGCTACTGCCCACACCCCGTCTGAAACACTGATAGCTTGTGGTAATGCCGTGTTTGTTAATACCTCCACTTGGCAGATTCTTTTGATTCCTTCCCTTTTCCCATCAAACAATTCTAGTATGCACATTCTGCGATTACCAGTTTTATAGATAGGGCTTAACGAGGTACAAGTCCCTAGAGCATCATCTCTACACCTTCCAGCTTCTTCAGCTGATAGCAACATGAATTTCGTTCTCCCCGAATTTAAAGCTATGTAGTCTGCTTCCACCTTGTACCTTGCTATCATTCCTAAACCTTGATCTCTTCTGGGGTAGGGGATGGGTAAGTTTATAACCTGGTATATCTCGAATACACTCTCGCTATCTAACAACGGAACAGATATCACAACCAATAGTCGCCTATTTTCTAACAAGGTCACACATCCTAGTGCATTATAATATTTCCACAATTCTTTGGTGGGGTCCACCGGCAGCCTTAAATGGTGGGGTAACTCGGCCTGTATTCCGAGTAGCGCTTCCCTTAGGTGACCCGGGTTTACTATGCTTGGGGAGAGGTGTCCTAATGACAGCATGTCTAATTGCGCCCTCACGTGTTCCAGCAAGGTCGTCAACGACTGACTCATTTGTCGTACCTTATTCGTAATTGTCATCAGCTGGAAATATTTTTGCATGAATCCGCTCATTTCCTGTAATTCAATCATTACAGTTTCTGTATTATTAATTACCTCTTGTCTCAACCTCGCCAGGTTGTCTATTAACCAATTGATTCTGGCTCTATTTTTGGACACCTCTAACCTTGTCACATTTAATATTGTCACACTCTCCCTTGCCACCTGGGCAAGCGTCCTCTGGTTTACCTCCACTTCTCCCAGTTTCCTTCTTATGAATTTAACGTCATCTTCAGTCACTGTTCCAAACAGGACACTCAATGCCTTTCCCACAATCGGGACTACAGATCTCCTTTCCCGCGTCTGCAGTAACTCTATTCCCTGCAGGTAGTTTTGCATGTCTTTCCATTGAGCCTCTATCATAGTGGCTTCTGATTCTAGGGAGTGCAATAAACTGAGATACCCTTTTTGCTTGGGATAATCTTGTCCTACTTTCAACCGGGCTGCATCCAGTTGCGTTAGCTCGTTTCCTAACTTATTTAGTAGCGACTCATACGGGTTCAAATCATCGTCATAACCAACCCTTTCATCTTGATCATTCCTGAAAGGTAATGAAATTCTTTTGTTGTTATTCTTTACAACTACTTCGTGTCGCTCAACTCATCACTCAATTATTTTATAACTTCTTACTAAGTTCAGCTCTTCCCTCCTCTAACTAACCTCTAGCGGACAGAATGGTCTGGTCAGGTGTGCGTGGCGCCCACTCTAAAGGTTGTACTTCATGACACCACTGGTGATCAATCAACAATGCCAATGATCTTCTCCCGTCCCTTGTGAGGTGCAGCCCGCGACTCCATCCCCTCCACTCACATCTACCATAGTCAGCCAATAGGATTTTGGATGAGCCAGTGTCGTTATCTGTCGACACTAAATGCTTGTATTCTGCACAGCCCTTTTGTTCTACTGAGATTTGGGGTTCTTCTCCCTCCCTGATCTCATCTTCTGAGGTGATTCCTGTTCAACCTCTAACCTTCTTTCTGTGTCTAACTTCCGTCCAGGAGGTTTTTTTTTTGTCCTCTTCTTCATCTCCTGATTCTTCTTTCTGTTTAGAGTCTTCGCCTTGAATGTCCTCAATACCTTTCGACTCTATGTCTAAATTTCTCCTGTTCCTTATCCTTTCCTTGAGCTGGGAAAGGGGTATTCGATCCTCCTCCTCCCACTCGCTGGGTCCTTCGTCCTGTTCAGGGTGCCTCTTTTTAGAGCCTTCGACTGCTTGATTGGACCTCCTCGTCTTTTTCTTCCTTTTCTTCGGACATGGGGGTGTGATGGCGATCTCACGGGGTCTTCTCTGTACCGATTCAGTCGACGACTGAACATCGCCAATCCCCGCTGAGGGTTCCAACTCTGTCACTCGGACTGCTTCGTTTATCTGGCCAAGTCGACCTATCTCCGCATCCTCCTCGGAGTCTTCTTCCGTTTCCATTTCTTCCGGTTCAACCAGAGTTACTTTCCTTTTCCTTGTCTTCTTAGGCCTCGGCTCGCTCATTTCCAGGTTAGCTATTTCAGCCTTCTTCAGATCATTGGCATGAACCCTCCTCGCTCGTCCTGCCACTTGATCCCATATTACATATGATACTGGGCCTGTCTGCTCTACTATCCGGTAGTACGGTTCCCATCTTTGGTCCAGCTTTCCCTCTCTCTGGTGGATTTTATAGTAGACAGGGTCTCCAACCTTCAATTCTACTACCTTTCTTTCAGCATTCACCCTCTCATTTCTTTTCTTCTGGGCCCTCTTTATTCTTCTTCTGGCCTGTACAAATATCTTATGTTGCTGTTCCAGCAATAGTTGATGATGATCTTCTCCCATATACCTTCTTCGGGGCTTCAGTAGGTTATCCACAGGCAGGACCACGTCTCTGCCAAACAACAAAAAGTAAGGAGAAAATCTGGAGGTTTCGTTTATCGTAAACCTCACGGCCGCCAGAGCCTGCGTCAAATACAAGTCCCAATTTCCAGTGTTTTCTCTGACCAGCTTGGCCAATACATCTCCCAAGGTTTTATGAAACCTTTCCACTTTAGCATTTCCCTGGGGGTGATATGGGGATGTTTTTATGTGCTCTACATTCAAACCTGTCAAAACTTCTCTCATGATGCTGTTCACATTCTCCGTGCCATTGTCTGTTACCAATTGCACAGGGGCACCATACCTAGGGAAGATTTCACTTATTATCAACCCGGCCACAGTTCTGGCCTTCTTGTCTGGTACTGCAAATGCTTCAGGCCAATTTGTTAGCCAATCGACAAAACTCACTATATAGTTGTTTCCTTGTGCAGTTTCTCCATATGGTCCTGATACATCCATACTCACCTTCTCGAAAGGAAAGTTTGGTACGTCTGTTTCCTCCAAGGGTGCCATTTCCTGCCTTCTGCTCTGCGACTGGCACACTACACAACTCCGAACATAGTTAGTGACCTCTCCGTACAGTTTGGGCCAATAGTACTTTCTTCCTATGAGATCACATGTCCTATCAATTCCCATGTGACCCAACCTCTCGTGGCACTGCTCCAATATCTCTGGTCTTAAACTTTTGGGCACATACAACTTGGGCTTGACTTCTTCATCCCTGCCTGAGAGATAATACAGCCTTTCCTCTATTATGGCATACTTGGTGGTCTCTCCTGCCTTCACCTTCTCTCTCAGAGCAGCCATTTCACTGTCTGCTTGCTCCTTCTCAATTCCTTCTGTCCAGTAGGGATCGGTTATTATCTGGGCGTCCCCTTCTTCGTCCGATTCTAACATAGGGCGATCTTTTAGCTTATTAGAGTTAATTACTCCTATTCTATAGGCTTTATCATCTACTCCCTGTTCTACCTTTACAGATCTTTCTTCCAGTTGTTTCGGTATTCTTGAGAGTAAATCTGCGCACGTGTTTTCCTTTCCTGCCAAATACTCTATCTTACAGTGGTAGCCACTTAACTTAAGTGTCCACTGTTGAATTTTCTTATTATTTGTCCACTCTGCCTGCAATAGGTACTGCAAAGGTTTGTGGTCTGTTTTTATAGTAAAGACCGCACCATTTAAATAGTAGTCCAGTTTTTGGAGAGCATACATGATGGCATATGCTTCTCTTTCTATTACTGGCCACCTCTGTTGTGTCTCTGAGAGCTTATGGGAGAGGAAGTATATCGGTACTTCCTCTGGTATGCCAGGCACTGGTCCTTCCTTATCAGGACATGGCTGGGTAAGTACTGCCCCTACACACTGCTCACTGGCATCCGTGTATAATATCATGGGCTTGCTGAGGTCTGGGTACGTCAGCAGTGGGACGGTTGTCAACTGTCCCTTTAGCGAATCAAATGCTCGTTGACAGTCCTCTGTCCACTTGAACCTAGCGTATTTCTTCGTCAGGGCTACTAGTGGTATGGCAATTCTTGAAAATGCCGGGACGAAGCGTCGGTAGTAGCCTATAGCTCCTATAAAACCTCTTACCTGTCTCACTGTCTTAGGCTCTGGCATTTCCCTTATGACCTTTACCTTATCCATGTCGGGTTTAATACCGTCTCCGTTTATGACGAAGCCTAAATACCTAGTTTCTTCCTTCAGAAACTGACACTTTGACAATTTTAATTTTAATCCGTGTTTCCTCAACCTTCCCAACACCTGTCCTAAATGAAAAAAGTGTTGTTCCACTGTCTCCGAAAATATCAAGATATCGTCCAAATACGCCATGGCAAAGCTCTCGTATCCTCCTAACACTATTGACATTAGCTGTTGGAAGACTCCCGGGGCATTAGCTAGACCGAATGGCATCACCCTGAACTGAAACAGTCCCAGGTGACACGCAAATGCGGCCTTCTCCTTGTCAGCCTCATCCAGGGCTACTTGCCAATACCCGGACCTCAAGTCCAACGTAGAGAAGTACTTTGCCTTCCCTAATAATGCCAAAATGTCGTCTATCAATGGCAATGGCACCGCCAACGGCTTCGATATAGAATTTAGCTTCCTAAAATCTACACAGAAACGATGCCCGCCATCTTTCTTACCTACTATTACTATTGGGAAGCTCCAAGGGGAGATCGATCTTTCGATCATCCCAGCTTCCAACATTTCCTCTACTGCCTCTTCTACAAGTGGTCTTTTATGTATAGGTGTCCGGTAGGGTTTCAATTTCACAGGGGGGTGGTCTCCGGTGTCGATTTTCATTTCGACTGTGTGGGTCTGACCTAGCTCCTTGTCTGACTGGGCCACCGCATCTCGATTGTTCCTTAACAGACCCCCGACTCTGGTTCTAAATTGATCCGGTGCTAATATATCCTCATCTAAGATTCCCTCTGTTTGCTCTACTAGCTTCCTTCGTTCCTCCTCGAATCTCACCCGACTCAGAGTTCGTAGGGGAAGTGCTCTCCCTATCTTCTCCCCTCTCCTAACCTTTATAGTCTTTTGGGCCTGGTTCACCATCATTATGGGCACCAACTCGGCTGCCTCCACTACCGTTTCGCACAGGGTTACCTCGTTATCTTCTAGGCCCTTTCCTTCTACAGGGACCAACTGCAGGGGTCCTCTCCATACCCTTTTTCCTGACATTAACCTACCCTTTCCCGACACTGCGGTTCTAGGAGGTAACTTTACATCTTCCTCCACCACTATGGTTATCTCTTCCTCTGGTGGGCATCCCAATGGCGTTCTCTCGCCGTTCACCACCAACACAGTAGGATTAAACTCAATCTGGGCCCTCTGGCTCCGGAGCCAATCTTCTCCAAAGATTGCCTCCGTACACAGGTCGGGGGTTACGTAAAAATTTTGGGTGCTTTTTACTTTCCCAATCCTCACCGGGAGCCTCACCATCCCTTTTATCTTCAGGGGGGCTCCATCTGCTTGCGTGATCTCTATGTCCGCTTCCCGTAACCTTCTCTTCCGTTTCACCCGCCTATATGTTTCCTCTCTCATCAATGACACAGATGCTCCTGTGTCCACCAGAGCCCTCATCTCCCTACCCCCTATCTCTGCTCTACAGGATAGTTCTTTCTCTTGCGTTAGCGAAGAGAACACTTGAGCTTTCTTCTTCCTGGGTCTCCACCCTTGGGTCAACCCAGCCATGGGTGCCGGTAGTAATAAATCACCTTCATCTTTCTCATGAGGTGGAGTTCTGCGCCCCCTGCACCTGGGCGACCCCGGCCGGACCTCTCCCGGTCTCCCGCGTTCGTTTCTAAGGATACAGTTTCTCTTCAGGTGTCCTGGCCTCCTGCAAAACCAGCACCTTCTTGTTGGACAGCTTGCCGCAAAGGGGCCCGCCCGACCACATGTCCAACATTTTGCTCTTTTCCTTTTCAACTGGGTTGGCCTTGTGTCTATTCCCGGGGGAACCCGTCCTCTATTCAAGCGGTTCGCCCGTCCACTGGTCCAAGTTTTTATTTCTCTTCTTTTTAACTGGGCCACCCTCCCTCTTAATTCCGGGGTGGCCCGCTGGCTTTTCCCTGGGCCGGTCTCTTGGGCTCAGCCTTCTTTGTTAATATCGGTGGGGCACCCTTCCTCAGCCCGCACCACTTGGCCAGGTGTCCTTTCTTACCACACCTGGTGCATCTGTCCTGATCGAAGTCTGGGGGTAACCCCCACTTCGTCGGACATTCCGCCGCCCTGTGGTCCTCGTGCCCACAGGTCCAGCAGACCAGCCCGTATCGACCCGGCGTGGGCTTATAAAAGCCATGCCTGGTCGACCATGCTTTTCTATTGGGGTCCTCCTCCCATAATTCTGCCCGATCCACCTCATCCTTAACCCTCTGATTCCACGCGGGGGGTCTTCCGCCTACCCCCCTCTTTCCAGCCTCCTGACTTGGCATCTGCTTCTTCCCACACCTCTTCACTTTATCCCACACGCCCTGGCTCTCCCTGGCCAGCTCCACCGCTGCCGACAGTCTGAGCGGTCCTTCCTTCAGTACGTCGTGACGAACACGCTCGTCGCTCAGCGCCTCTATATACAGGTCCGCCAGTTGGGCCTGCATAACTGCATTATCCCTGACCACTTCGGGGAATGCCAACGATGATAGCTTCCCCGATCGGGTCCCTAATTCTCCCGGGGTTTCATCCCGTAGCTGTGTCAGTTTTAAAAGGGCCCTAATGGCCTCTATGGCCGTACCTTCGTCGGCGAACTCTTTGGTTAGCAGTCTTTTTATCTCTTCCCAAGACAAGCAGGGTTGATTTTCCAAGAGCCCCCTCACGAACTCAGACGCTTTTCCCTTTGTGGCATCGTATGCCAAATACAGGGTTACTTGGTCCGAAAGCTCGTAGATGATTCGGCTCTTCTCAAGGATTGCCAGCCAGTTTTTAAACTCCTTCCCGCTGCCATCAAATACTGGGACCCTCGGTCCACCTAACAGCTTCCTTAAATCCACTGACAACCCCCACCTTACTTCCTCTTCACCCCCCCACTGCTCTATCCGAATCATAGTCCGACATGTCTACAGAGAAAGACAATCTATGCAGCAACAATCGAGGTTGGGAAATAAAATAAGGTGTCCTACCTTGCAGACGATTCTGTTCTTGTTCCTTTCGGTCCCGGTCGTTTTGAGTTCTATTTGAATTTTCAGCAACGGCGGTCGATCGATGTGACGTGACGCGGCTGTCTCAGGGTTGATCCTGGTCGTCACGGCACCAATTGTGACGGGTACACACCTGGCCCAGGGTCGAATCCTTTGGTTACGGCGCCAACTGTGACGTCGCTCCTCCTGGTCGCTCCTCCTGGTCGCTCCTCCTGGTTCCAAGCGTGCCGCTCCAACCTCTTGGTTAGATGATCACCAGCCTCGCCTTTCCCAACCCGCTTCCAATACCTGGTTGCTAAAGCAACTGTACTGATCTCCGGTCTGTCTACCCACGCTGTGTTTAGATCTTAGACAGACGGGACCAGCAGTGGCCGTATGCAAATTGAGTCCGACGGGGGTGGCAAAACACAAGTAAAAGAAAAAAAAAAAACTCACGAGACAAAAAATTACTGATAAAAAAAAAGGTGACAACCTTTTATATCTAATGTCCGTTACATAAAGAAAAATTGTTCTCATTCCCGACCCGCTCTGTGGACTATGGCACCAAGCTTCTATCATACAACTTAACGATTTCGAATTGTCTACTCTCTAGAATTGTGTATGTCGGAGTGTGGTTTAGTTCGACACTGGGGCTAATTTCTATCAATCATTCGCAGTTGATTCTTCTCTTCGACTTGAGTTGTATTTCTTCACTTCGATCTGGTTGGGTCGAATTCTGTTCTCGGCTGGGCTTGATTTTAACTTCTTCTTCTTCTTCCGTCCAGTAACTCTTTGGCCTTGTCTTCGACTTGGCTGCAACTTCGCCGCGGCTTTCGAGTAATCTTCTTCTTCGTCGACTTAGATAGAACTTCTCTTGTCTTTGACTTGGGCCGGAAGGATTTCTTGTTTTCGACTTGGGCTGGAAGGATTTCTTGCTGCAACTCAGCCGCAACTCTCTGTCGTCCGAGGTGATCTCTTCTCGCTGCCGTCCGGGGCTGAACTCATTTTTTTGTCGATTGGGGTCCTGCTTTTATTGACGCCGCAGCAAACCGGGGTGGGTCTGTCGGCGTCAGGGCTCTCTCGATAATCCCAAAAGTCGCATTAGTTCTGATTTCCCATTATCGCTATTATTTTCACCCCTACTTCCTCACAGTGCCTCTGGGGGGAAGACGCATACCCATCTCTCCCGGTCTCTCGTATGTCAGGTGACCGTTTTCGACCAATGGTTCTTGATCGAGCATTCTCCCTCCTCTTTCCGCATATCACGTGACCGCTTTCGGCTAATGAGACTGTGGTGGGACGCCTCCCGTCTCCAATCGGGCATGGCTTACATCGTTCTTGTTCTAAAAAAAAAACAAAATCTAATTTGGCCTTTTTCACACGTACGAAAAATGATAATCTTGGCTTTTTCTCACCTGGGTTCTGTCAAAACAGCCTGCCGCTAATTAGATGTGACTTCAGGAAAGAATATTGGCGCTATCTGTGAGCCGAGACAATCGTTTTCTTTCCTTCTTTGTTTTTGGTCAGACCTGATAGTCAAAAATCTTAATTATCTGAATTGAAAATGTCTCCACTTCATCATCGTGGGGTTCCAATTTTTAACAGGTCAGAATCTGTATACAGTTCCACCGGTCACCCCCCTCAACACAAAAAAACACCTTTCCTCCGATTAAAATTTCGTTTCCATTGTTCTAAAAAATCTTTATTGTTTCAGCCAACCTTAACAACTTCCATCCTACGCGGACATGGAATTAGTTCAAGTGCTTGACCTGATAATTTTGACACTTGTTAGGTGCTGGTCGTACGTGTGTGTTTTCGCTTACGATCTGGTTTCGTATTGTGTTTCTGTCTTTCCTCTTCTTTTTGTTTTATTTTATTATCTCCAAACTCTATTTCTTCAACCAAATATAACAATTTCTATTTCCCTGGATTTCGGTCAGGTAATTTGACCTGATATATTTTGACACCTGTCTTGTCTTAGTTTTACTTATGACCGGGTTTTGTTTTATCTATTCCTCTTTCTCTTTCTTTTTATTATTTTTTTTTTCTTCTTCTCTTTGGATCGCCTAAATACAGTTAGAGAATTATTCTCAAAACTCAATTATTCTTCGTTTCTAAATAACTAACAACTGGTTAATAAACCGAATAAAAATTAAATCATATTTCTATGAATATCTCTTTTTAGTCTTTCTAAAAATGCAGGGTGCCACATATATATATAGTTAGGTGAAAAATTTGTTGGAATATAATCTAGATGGATCCTAGTAATATAAAAATATTAGAACTGATCCACAAAAAAGAGCTTGATGCATTTTATTTATACAGAGCAATCTAATTAATAATCAAACAAATCCTTTTAAGACATTTTTACGTTTATACATTCTATTTTTTTTGACAATTTCTTGGACATTCAGGCCAGTCAATGTTGTTAATACTGTTTATTATAAACAGAGCATTTACTTGTTTTGTATCTATAAAAAAAGTATGTATAAACATAAAAATGTCTTAAAATATATATATATATATATATATATATTAAAGACATTTTTATGTTTAACGTTCTTATTATATTTAATAATATTTATTTAATAAATAAATTGTCGGACTTTGTCCATTTCTTAATTTATATATATATATATATATATATATATATATATATATATATATGATACTACTCATCAGTCCATGATTAATTTTCCTTCACTGGTCAATACTGCCACTGGTCCCAGTCTGTGCCCTGCTCTGCTCTGCCCTATGTTGTGCTTTTTGATCATGGAGCTAGCAAAGACATCATCGGCAATCAAAGTGTTGGTTTGAACCTCCGTGAAGCTGCATCACAAGGAAAAAAAAATTAAACACTGTTTTTTGCAGACAAAATAAAAGAAGTCAGGAAATTCTTCAGGTCAATTTTCTATGTGGTTTATATTGTTCTTTTTACAAAAATATTAACCCTTCCCACTTTGAATTTACCATGACACTTTGCTTATTTTAGCTAACTCTGGAACTATGCTTAAGTCAGAAGTTCTCTGTGGCAGCAAGTCATATGGGATTTGGCAGTGTAGTCATCTCTCATCATCTGAAACTCCAACTGAGCCCTGGTTATTTTAGTGTTTTGATTATATTGACTTTTAATCAAGACTGGCATGAGGCTAACGGTATTTGGGGATTCTGGGCTTTCCAGCAAGGGTTCTTTGTTGTCTGGTTGTGGAAAATTAATTATCCTTTCAAATTTGGGAGACCTCTTTCCATGGGCAGTGGTCGTAGGTACTGACCCACCACAATAACTCCTTCTTTCTCTTATTTGCGCCGTGTACCATTACCTAACAATGGGTGGAAGCAGTTCCTCTGTCTCTCTTGGTATTTTACCTTAGTCTCTCTCTCGGGTTCATCTTGACAAATTCAATTTGACTTACCTTTTGGCTATTAACTGTATTTATTACTTTAACTGTTGTCAGCACATTTTTCCTAGTTTGGGTTTTGTTTTTATAATCAGAAATTAACCAGCTGCTTCCCTTTTACCATAATCTTCATATTTTAATTTCTTTTAGGTGAAGTATAAAATTTTTTCTCTGGGATTGTTTTTACAGTTTTCTGATTTTTGACAGCAATCATAAATCAGTTTTTCTCCATCTATCTTCATTTAAAATTATCAAATTTTATCTCTCAATTGGTGTTTTTAAAACTGGCACTTTTAGTAGCCAGTCAGTAAGTATTTTTTTCTTTTCTGCTTCGTTTCCAAAATTATTGACCGTCTTCAAGTGTATTTTCTCTATTTATCCCTCCAACCCTTGTGGGTTTACATTTTCCAGATGGCTGTCTTTTTCTCAGCACATTTGACCCTGTGTTCGCTCATCATATGGGTTTTAAGATACATTTTAACTTAACCTTTTTTCACTCAGTTCCAAGGTCACATTTTAACCTAATCATTTTCATTGTTTCAAGCTCATATTCCAACTTCGTCATTTTTTTCATTTACCAGTGTCACATTGTGTTACATATATATATTCTTTTTGTGCAACCTCGTTCGCAATAGGCATTACACATGACATCACGCTAGACCATTTCAGATGTCCAGCTTCCCAAAGAATATCAGGATGTAGACAAAGAAATGACAGGAAAAGTCAAAAGTTCTTGAACAAAAATAATAAAATATGAACTTAGGAAACTTTATCCATAATTATGTGCATAATACTCTACACATTATACAAGAATTGGAAAAATATAATAAAAAATGAAACAGACTGACCGTGTCAGTTATTTTTAATCAAACTTGTTTGAATAAATACTTGCTGTACTAAATATACCATATAATTTATATATATATATATATATATATATATATATATATATATGTATTTATGTAAATAATAAATAATAAATACTTGCTGCACTAAATATACCATATAATTTATATATATATATATATATATATATATATATACATGTACATATTAAAACTAAAATAGGAAAAATATTTTTCAAATAACTAAAAAAGAATTTCCCCCGACAAATGTATCGTACAAAATTTTCAATAAAAATTATGTTAAATTAAGTTATAGTTATATGCCAAATATGACTAACCTAATTAAATAAATATAACAGGAAAAAAAATCATAGACAAACCACAACCCAACCCCCCTAAATAGAAATGTAGAAATAAAGACACCTGTCCACTTAAGGGCAGGTGCCATCAGGGGTGTGTGGTTTACAAAGTCGAAATACACAGAAATAAACTGAATAATATTGATAAGAACCCCAAATTTTACATAGGATCCACCCAAGGTAACTTCAAAAAACGTTACTACGATCATTTAAGTAGCTTTAATCACAAAAATTACAAACATAGTACCAGCCTATCTACATACATATGTAATATAAAGCAAGAAGATGGTAGTGACCCCTTTTTGAAATGGGAAATATAAAAAAATGCCATAAATATAAAGCAGGGTACAAATTTTGTTCATTATGTATGGAGGAAAAATTAGCAATCACCACCTCCAATGAACCTAATAATTTATTAAATCAAAGATCTGAGATTCTAAATAAGGTGTAAAGCATAGGAAATCCTGTTTATTCAAATAGAGGCTTTGTATTTTTTTTTGTTTTGTTTTCTTCTGTCACTAGATTTTATGCTTATTAGTTTTTAATGGTTTTATCAATAAATACTGTTTTGTCATTTCCTTTTTAGGCAGCTTACCCTGAAGTTCCGTAGGTTTTCCTGGTTCTTTAGGATTTATTTTAGTTACTCCCACTCTACTTAGCATATTGAGCACTCTACCATTTAGTCTTACTACTCACTTGGTTTTTTTTTTCTTTGGACTAAAGACTTAAGGCACTGGATGATTTGTTTCACCCTGTTCTGATGTTTTTAGTTCTTTCTTTTTTTATCCAATTTTTTTCAGCTACCGATTTGTTTTGACTTATCTACAAGCTGTGCTATCTGAGGTTTTTTCCAAATGAGTATTACTATTAGTATATATATATATATATATATATATATATATATATATATATATATATATATATATATATACAGGTTTCATTGAATGATAAAGTTTTTTTTAATTATATTTTTCTAGCATTCATACAATTGATTTCTTTTTTGGACATAGTGTGTAAGAATTGTCCAAATGATCTGTAGCTCTGAGCACTTTGGTCTAATTTATTAGCTATTACTAAAGATGTTATTTGTTTTTCTGAATATGAAGATTTTTTTTTATTATATAGCAATAAGAATGTTTTAATATCTGAACAGAGCACATTGTTGCCATGTTCATTATTGATATGAATGAGAGTTGGTTTCTTCATTTTTATTGTTAACACTTCACTAATTTTTAACCTTTTTCTGCATTTAGATTAGTGTACTATGTTGGTGTTTTCTACAAGTATGTTGCAAATAGAGGTTGGTAGGTCTCTGTGTGTATTTAAATGAGTCCTACTGGAGCTATGATTTGAGAGATGCAAAGTAAGTCTTCTTGATAGGCATGTAGTTGTATGTCCAATGTACTTATTATTCATGAATTTGTTTTTGTCAGGAATATTATTCTGCAAGGGGCTTGTAAATTCATAAATAGTGTTGGCCCTATGTAGTTTGGATCTTGCTGTTGAATTATTATTGTTGATGATAAGATTGGTCATTTTAAATATTTTATAATAGATAATCAAGTTTATCTTCTTGTTCCGGTTCACTAGAGTTGTTAATTTCTTAATGATTCTAAGGAAAGATTTGTCCAACTTATAATTAAAGTGCATTTGATTTTTATAGAAAATATTAATATTATTGTTTTTTCTGTATGTTCAATCTTACTATCGCTTACTTTGTTGCTTAATCTAATTTGATTATCTATAAGATGGTTTGAGAAGTTGTTATTAACCAGCATCTATGAGAACATCTAAGAATGGAAGTTTATTTTTCATAATTAAATTTAAGAATGAAGTTTTTTCAGATGTAGTTTTAAGATTTTCAATTTCTTTTTATCTTCAGCTACAATAAAAATATCATATACATGGCAGATCAAATTTAAATTGAATCTAGTATTGACTATTGCCAGTATCCTTTATAAGATCTCTGTATTCATGAGGACTATTTCAAACAAAATTTCATGAAGAATACTTCAAACAAAAGGTTTAGAAGGAAACCCCTATCAATACTAAAAAGAGCAGTAACAGTTACTGAATGTGAGAAATTTATTTTCCTGAAAGATTGTTTTAATAGAAACACTTCATAAATTTCAACCAATTGTAGCACTTGGCTACTCAGTCAGTTTATTTCTTGCTGCTGTTGAAAGTCCTCAAGTGTTTGTATTTGGTACAGTTCTTTGTAATTGTCTAGCACCAATCCACAAGGTTCAAAGAAGTGTGGTCTTTACCAAAATCCATAGGCTAACACTCGCTCAAAGCCATTTTTAACTATTAATCATAGAAAACCATTGTATACAATTGACAGTTTAAATGGTTCTAAACAGATTCAGTACCATACATGACATCCAGATGAAAGTCTCAATCTGTCATATAAGACATAAATGAATGGAATCGTCTATTTATATAAATAAACAGAGCTAAGCCAAATTGAAGAGAGTTAGCATTAGGTCAATTGCTAATTGTACCTTTGTGTAGTAAACCTATTTCATTACTTAACTACAAGTTTGTCTTCATTATTTATTTCTCTGTTATCTTAAAAACACGAGATACAACAGTTAATGACAAGGATTCAAATACAACAGTTGATAATGAATGATCTGAGATACAACACAATCTGACTAGGGTATTTATGAACATGACTTTTTCATGTTAATGTTTTGGTTTCGTAGCAGTTTGAGGTTTTGGGAAAAACTACCTCTAGCATGTTCAATTCTATGTTCAATTTCTTATATCCTATACTAAATTTGATATATCTGATCCATTTAATAATTTAGGATGTGGATTTAATAAATTTTGTTAAATTTATTAAATCCACATCCTAAATTTTTATGATGGATTCAGGGTCAGTGCCATCACTGCTTTCATTCCACTTCCAGCTTATATTTTCTGTTTTAGAGAGGTTTATCTTTGAGTCCTATTTCTTGGATTACATGATAGAAGATGTTGATTTTTTTGTTCAAGATTATTCTTATTCTAATCATGAATACCTATATCATCAGCATACTCTCCTCATCCTTGGCCTCAGAAGGGAAAGCAGGATTACTGTCTTCTATTAGTTGATTTGTATGTGATGTGGTATGAAATGCTTAAATGATCAGCGCCCATCTCTTCACATCTATGTAAATGTGCAGTTTAGGAAAAAAATATAGACTGGGGTTCTTGCTTCCTCCTTGTCATAATCCTGATGAGGTTTGATATGTTTTCATATTGTCGTCCTTGCCAGACATGTAAAATTTTGTGGACCAATAAAGTTTCTCTATTAGATCAATCCATTTAGTAGATTCAGAGCTTGGGAGGTGGTTTCTAATGGACAAGCAGAAGTCTCTATTGATGTGGTTATATACTGCTGTGAGGTAAACAGAGAAAGTAATACAATTTCCTATTGGAGAGTCATGCAATTTCCTGGAGTTATTTGATGACATGTATGCCATCATTACATCCCTCGCTAGAATGAAAGACAAATTGGTCGTAAGAAGTTGGTTTTCATAAAACAATGAGAGCCTATTTAATATAATGTTCATTAGTACTGTCACCATAAAGTCAATATAACGTTCATTTATATAAAAATATCTAGTTTAAAACTTTTGAATACTGAAACCTAAAATTCATGTCAAAAAACGAAATAGCTGCCTTTTTGTTTTTTTAATCATTTCATGCCAAGTATGGCAATAATGCCACTATGATGCAAGAGATTACAAGGAATGAAAAAGAATGAAAAGACTTTAGTGAAAAGAAGTGAGGAAAGTACAATAAAAGAACAAAGTTTAGGAACATGGTGATTGATGTTGCATTTAAATTTTTGAAGATTGTAGGTGGCAGAGGAGCAAGAAATTGAAAGAGAGTTCCACAGGTGAGAAGTGCAAGAAAAGAAATTGTTAGAATACAAGTGGTAGTTGCATCTAGCTAGTTCACACTTAAATTTATGTAGTCAAGGAACCAGGGGGAAAAAGCTCATCAGAACAATTGCTATAAAAATATTTATAGAAAAAACAGAGAGAAGCCATGTCACATTGATGAGAAAGTGACTGAGGTCTAGATGCAAGGTCAGGATTGATCATATTACAAACCTTTCTTTGAATTTTGTGAAGAATCCCAAGATATAAAGAAGAATCACCAGACCAGATATGGCAGCAGTGGATGGATGAATGGTATATTTATAAATGTGCAAGATGGGTTCTGACTAGGAAGATTTTCTGGCATGTCATACTGAATCACACTTCCTAGCAGTAGATGTAGCAATTGATTCAATATAATCACTCCACTTCATGTCAGTGGAAAATGTGAGCCCAAGAAGTCACAGCATGTTGTTTTTCTGGTGTTCAGCATTAATCATACTGATTGTAGGTTGAAAATGTTCTCTGTGGTGATTAAATGAAGTTAATTTTGTTCTGGAGGCATTGAATTTACATTTCTTACCCCAGTTAACCACTGATTGTAAGTCCGTTTTGAGGGCATTTACCAGGTTTACTTTGTCGGATCTGTCAAACTTGATACTCAGACAGGCTGTGTCATCGGCATAAATATCTAGATGGGAACTGATGACTCAGTGACATCATAGATAAAGATCAAATACAGTGTAGGTCCAAGGATAGAGCCCTGAAGGACTCCCACATTAGTATAAAATGATATAGAAGCATGGCCTATTCAACACAAACTACATTACACAATTTGTTAGAAGAAATTAGATTAGGTCAAATATTAGTCCAGAGACACCATAGCCCTTGAGTTTGTGGAGAAGTCCAGCATGTCAAACTGTCAAATGCATTTGAGATATCTAGGACCATAACTCAAGCTTCACCATTCTTATCTAAAGCTTGATAGACAAACTCTGTGGTGTTAGCAGCATATTGTCTGAAATGAGGCTATGCAAAGTAGGATGATTAACCAATTCAGCATAGATTAGAGCATCAAGTATTTGAACATAACGAGGTAAAAAATAAGACAATAACTTGAGGGGTCAGAGGTATCCCTAGAGTTTTTAAAAACAGAAACTACAGAGGAGGACATCCAACATTGATTAAATCAACGAGTATTTGGCCAAAAAGATATGAGAAAAAGTGATATCTTGTAGGGTCAGAGGTTTTACCAGGGATCTTAAAAAAAGGGACTACAGAAGAATATTTCCAACATTGATTAGAGTATTGAGTATTTGGCCAAAAAGAGGTAAGAGATAAGATGATATTTTTTGAGGTCAGATGTTTCCCCAGAGTTCTTAAAAACAGGAACTACAGAGGAAAGACTTCCAACAATCTGGAATGTAAGAAGCAGCAAGGCATTTGTTGTAATATCTGGAGAGTACAGAAGCCACCTCAGGAGAACATTTTTTAGGATGACTGCAGGGATCCAATCAAATCTGCATGCCTTGCAGTAATTCAATTTACAAATGATAGCAGAAAACAATGATGGCGTTATACACATATCACTGTTTTAAGGGGAAAATCTGACAGAGATACTCTTGATGAGTCTAGAGTGATGTTGGAAGAGAATTTCTGAGGAAAACACTGCTTTATCTGCAATAGATGTCATTAATTCAAATTGAAGTGATGAAGGATTGAGGATTTGCTATTGTTCAGCACATTCTTGCAGAGCTGCCAGTAATCTCTAAAAAACGAAATCATGAAACAAGTCCCAATCAGTGGGTTCATAACAGAAATATGTTCTGTTAATAAAACATTTGTAACTGATGTGAAGGCAGGAAGAGATATGAAAATATCTATTTACAGGGAAATAAGTCATTGATCTACTAGAAGAGCTGAGATTAGGTACAACTGATGAGAATTCAATTGATTCAGACTTTTTTGGGGAGAATGAGCAAACGTTTGGTTTATTTTGTTTTATGGCATATCAACCTCAAAGGGTTATTTAATGCCAACAATTTATATATATATATATATATATATATATATATATATATATATATATATATAAGTACATATGAATATGTTATGGTGAAACACACCTATTCTATAACTAATAGACTCTCCCTCCTAATATAAGTAGGTGTAGGACGACAGTAGTCAACAGTTAGTCAAATAGGAAAGTAGTCAGCGACCACAAGATTACTCTGCGTAATACCTATTATATCAAGTTCCTAACGTTTTGTACATCGAACTATTTAGGACCGATTTAGTACAAATACAAGCCTCCACTGCGAAATAACTCCACAACAGAATAAAAAATGTATTCTTTCTAACAAAATCACTTTGTAAATAAACTTTTCATTAACATTTTTGTCGAGAGAAAATTACATTGCTGGCATTAGTCTTTCCTCCAATAAAGAATTGTGGGCAATATTTATTCTCTACATATCCGGTTTCCTGGTTTTATTTCTGCAAATAGTTGGTTTGGGTTTTTTTTATGGCATATCAACACCTCAATGCGCTATTTAATGCTGACAAGTTTTTTATTGCTGGTAAAATTTTTTTTTTTAAATGTATTGCTGGTAATATTTTTTTCCAAGAATGTATTGCTGGTAATAAATTTTTCTTCAAAAATTCATTACTGGTAATAATTTTTACAAAAATGTATTGCTGGTAATAAAACCTATTTTTACATGTTTTGATTCTAGTTTGGGGGTTAACTATTTTCCCATAGCTGGGACCATAACAGGTTCTAACACCATGGGTCAGGATAGACCTGGGAACACCAACAATTAAGAGGTTGTTCCACTCTGGTCAAAACCTCCTGATCAGAGGCCTTGCTGTTGGATGTAGTTTATCATCTTACCCAGGACAAGAATGAGCAAAGTTCATCAAATGAAAACGTTTTTGATAAATGCTGATAAATATTTTGAATTTAACTTTTCTAAAATTAATGTGTAAACTGAGTTAAAGATTAAATTAAATTCTTTATATTGTAGTGAATAGGTTGTGAGGATTATGCCACCTTGTCTGCTAGAATGCCTGCTAGATATTATTCTATTGCAGACTATAAAAGGAAGGACATAGATTGCTTCTCTATCTTTTTTTACTCAGTCAGAAACAGGATGCAGTAGGTAGTAGATAAATTCAGTCTTTCCTTCTGGATAGACTTAGTTACCCAGCAAACTGACTAATTAATTTCAAACAAACAACATAGACATATCTCTCTCTCACACAAAAACACACACATGCACAAAATGTCTTACATAAATGTTTTTCTGCCTTTTTCAGCTATATGTACCCACATGAATATATTTTATCACCTCTTTAATGATGTTATTCTTTATATAAAAATATATATGTAAAATTCCTTTATGTGTTGAATTCATTTTATTTGAAAGTCATCAACCTAATCATCCTTAACAAGTAGTAGCTGCTCCCACTACAAACTCATGATCAACAGCAACCTTGTTCAATACAAATTGTAGCACTCTTGACTACAAGATTAAAGAAGCATGAATGGTAATGGTAATGTTAATATTAGCTGTTTCCCTATAAGGAAACACTTGGCATTTATTGACCAAGCAGCCAGTATTGTTTTCATTTGAAATTTATATATTCTCTTAAAAGACATTTTTAGGAAAACAGGTTTCTCAAGTCCAGTAGCTTTTATCACTCTTTCCAGTATTGAGAAAAGTTGAGGGCAACACTTGACAAGAAGCATTTGGAATTATTTAAAAGAGTTGGTGTAATAGTCCATTAGGATAATGCAACACCACCCATCTCTTTGATGACCAGGTAAAAATTGTTGGCTGAGAAGTTTTCACTCATCCACTTTATCAAGATATTACAGATTACCATTTATTGCAGTCCTTAGAAAATTCTGTTAACAAAAAAAAATACAATTCAATTACTTGGAAGGTTATAATGGCAATATTTTCCATTCATTTACAAAGAAATGTTTGTCATTCATTGAACGTGCAGCCAATGCTACGATTAGTCGAAATTTGTAAAATCTTTTTCAGGAATATAGGATTTCTCAAGTTCAGTTATTTTTATTACTCTTTCTCGTATTGATGGGTTTCCTTCCTAACCTTTTGTTTGAAGTAGTGTGGAATACTAACATCTTGAAAATGTCTTTACTTTCTCTTTGAGTGCTATCCATTTTAGCTGTTGCTGTTGTTAGTAGTCCACAAGTGGTGAGGTTACAGTGGTGGTGACAAGGGATTAGGTGAAGATAGTTAACATTGATTGAGCAGAAGGTCTCTGTTGGATTCTGGTTAAATCAAAGATCAACAAATAGGTTCATGGTAGTGATGATAAGGGATTCCTGGAGTGGATAGCAAAGTGATTGAATGGAACTTTTCTATTGGATTCTGGTCAAATGTGATATCAATGAAGCAGTGTCATGGTGATGATGAAGGAGGCCTGGAGCTGGATGGTGATGACATCAAGGTGTTAGAAATCATGGTAGTTGTCATCAGGAGCCTTGTGATGTTGAAGCTGGCCTGTCAGCCACTTTCTGTGTGTAAAGAGTCAGGTGAGATTAGTGAAGCTTGGATGAGGTCACAGTTGTAACAAGAGAAGCGATCATGGCAGTGATGGCAACATTGCAGCTGTATGTTGGAAGGTGGCCTTTCAGAGCACAACTATTTTGGTCATTTATAAAGAGCTTTCTTTTAAGCAAATCTGGTGATCCCCAGGGTCATCTTTTTTGATTAACTGTTGTATATTCATTGTGGGGATTTGTTTTGTGGACCTGTTGAGATGCGCTATATCCCCTGTACAGAAAAAAACTTTTTTTATTTTGTGTTTTGCTTTCTTAGCATTCACATCCGGCCGACATGTAGAAAGAATCAGGAAGATATGTAATTGAAGTGGAGTATAAACACATTGCTGAAGATATGGAAAACTCACTCAAATGTAGCATTTTATTCTGTTTTCAAAGGATGCAAAGATTTTGGGATTTTTTATCTAAAACATTTGAGGTGATTGAATTTGGAAGATTTATTTGCAGCATAGATAAAAAAAGGTGAACTTTAAAAATAAAGATGCCATTTTGAATGAGGTAATTCTAAAAACTAATACTTTTACTGTGAGAAGTTATCTTGTAGTGTTTGTGAAGTGAAACTTTAAAAATATCTATAACTTAAAATTTTGTAAAATAAACAACTGAAACAGATTCAAATCATAGTGGATACATTATTACAACCTATTCTGTTAATTAGATAAAATAAAAACTTCTTTTTAATAAAAATTATGAATGAGATACAATGTCCCTACTAAGTGGATGCCAACTTAATAATAAAATTTAATTATCTTCTAATTTATCAGGATAGATAAATAATGAAAACATTTAAAACATATATCAAAATATTAATCAGCCAAGTTTTAGCTTTTAAACCTGTATAGTTATCAAGTTATTATAAAGTTTATACCCTTCAAAATGGCACTGAGTATTTTCTATTAGATATTTTTTTTTACCCAATACAGGACTCAAGGGTCACTCAAGGTAGTGGGTTACTGTGTGGAGTTATATTAGTGTAGGAAAGGACAAGCATTAGGAGTATAGAGCTGAAGTAAACTTTAGAAGGAACCAGAAGCCCAATCTTAATCAAGAAACAAGGGATAACTGTCTACTCCTGTTTAAAAGATTGAGAAAGAATGTGAACTGGACAATAGGCTAACCTATTTACTCCTTGCATGCATTTTGTGTCTATGATGTCTATGTGTGAGATATAAATAAAAGGACTACATGTTTAGTACTCAGTAATTAAATGACAGTCTGTATGATAGTCTGCATAGTAAATGGATGTAACAGTTCAAGTTAGTCAAGTAATCTTCTTGTGTCTAAACTGTTTGCATGAGAAGAAACTAGACTAAACAATGAAAGAAAAAGAAAAACAAATTTTGTACATCACCTTGTAATATAGCAACAACTAAGTATAAGTTTATGAAGACTTATTTGACTAATTCAGCTTTAGTGCTGAAAATGTTTATTTTATTATAGTGGATGGTTACAAGTATGAGGGGAGATGGGAGGTGCTTATTTTATTAGCTCATACCTCAACAATTTTTGTAATATAAACATTTTGGATTTACACTTTATCTGCTTTCTACTTTTCCTTTGCTTTTTTTTCTTTGTGGATGAGTTGAATATTTTTACAAGGCCAAACTCAAGGCACCACCCCCTCAGTCTTCCACAATATCTTTAAGTGATATTCATTATACAGTTTTACTGTTTTCCTCAAAACCTATTTTCTTTTTCGTTTTTTTTTTTTTTTTTTGATAAGTGCAGCCAGTTAAATTCCTCTTCAGTTAATTTAAGCACAAATCAGAAATGCATGATTTCAGTTGTACAACTGATTTTATATGTTGTGAATACTTCTTAGTCAGAGGCATTGCTTAAATTCTTTTTTGTAATGTGTGTACTCATGTACACACAAGTCAAAAGTCAGTGATCACAAATAGATAATTTAACCAATTCCTAACATCACCTTGTAATTTTATGTAAGAAATAAAAAAAAATAATTTGTTGGGAAATATTCATAACAAGTGAATGATTACAATTGCATGATTGTAAATAGAAGGCATTATAACAATAATTAGAACAATAGAAGGCATTATAACAATAATTAGAACAATAGAAGGCATTATAACAATAGAAGATATTATAACAATCATTATGACAATAGAAGGCATTATAACAATAGTAGGTATTATAACAATCCTTATGACAATAGAAGGTATTATAACAATCATTATGACAATAGAGGGCATTATAACAATAGAAGGCATTATAACAATCATTATGACAATAGAAGGTATTATAACAATCATTATGACAATAGAAGGTATTATAACAATCCTTATGACAATAGAAGGCATTATAACAATCATTATGACAATAGAAGGCATTATAACAATAGAAGGTATTATAACAATCATTATGACAATAGAAAGCATTATAACAATAGAAGGTATTATAACAATCATTATGACAATAGAAGGCATTATAACAATAGAAGGTATTATAACAATCATTATGACAATAGAAGGTATTATAACAATCCTTATGACAATAGAAGGCATTATAAAAATAGAAGGTATTATAACAATCATTATGACAATAGGAGGCATTATAACAATAGAAGGTATTATAACAATCCTTATGACAATAGAAGGCATTATAACAATAGAAGGTATTATAACAATCATTATGACAATAGAAGGTATTATAACAATCATTATGACAATAGAAGTTATTATAACAATAGAAGGTATTATAACAATCCTTATGACAATAGAAGGTATTATAACAATAGAAGGTATTATAACAATCCTTATGACAATAGAAGGCATTATAACAATAGAAGGCATTATAACAATCATTATGACAATAGAAGGCATTATAACAATAGAAGGTATTATAACAATCCTTATGACAATAGAAAGCATTATAACAATAGAAGGTATTATAACAATCATTATGACAATAGAAGGCATTATAACAATAGAAGGTATTATAACAATCCTTATGACAATAGAAGGTATTATAACAATAGAAGGTATTATATCAATCATTATGACAATAGAAGGTATTATAACAATCATTATGACAATAGAAGGTATTATAACAATCCTTATGACAATAGAAGGCATTATAACAATAGAAGGCATTATAACAATCATTATGACAATAGAAGGCATTATAACAATAGAAGGTATTATAACAATCCTTATGACAATAGAAAGCATTATAACAATAGAAGGTATTATAACAATCATTATGACAATAGAAGGCATTATAACAATAGAAGGTATTATAACAATCCTTATGACAATAGAAGGCATTATAAGAATAGAAGGTATTATAACAATCATTATGACAATAGAAGGCATTATTTCAATCAAGCTGTTATTTTTGGAGTCATGAAAAATACTGACAAAATCAAACCAAAAATATCCTCACTTCCATCAGTGGAATAATGGCAGTAATCTTTAACATTTTTCAAGGCACATGCTTCTTCCCAATATTAAAATCCACCCCCTGCTCTTTGATCTTAAATGAAAAAAAAATTAAATTTAAATTAAATCTGAAATTCAAAATTACCAATTTTAATATTAGAAAATATAAATAACAAAAGGTAAAAAATTGATCAGATATCAAAATGAAAAATCTGTAAGAAGAGATTACAGATAAAACCATTTAATTGCATGCAATAACAACTCAGAGACTTGATAAGACTTAAGAAAGCTTTATTGACCTTGAATGGAGAGGCATGGCTAGACCACTTATTTATAGTATTGTGGATGTTAACAAATTTGTGGATTTTGTGTGGATTTTTTAGGTGAAGGTGTGTGTATAATATGTAAACAAAGATGATAGATGAAGCATACAAAAACTTGTGTTTCTGCTATGGATATTTATATATTTTATGCTTGTAGAGTAAAAATTGAAGTTTTCATTAGATCATGCGAGACTTCCACAGGCAGACATAAGTTACCTTGTCCAGTGTTATATAAACAGCTGAGTGACCAGGGGCCAGACATATTTTTGTATTTGTATCTTATTGGTACAAGAATAAAATAATTGAGAATTACTACTAAAACTGCTTTTGTGATCATTTTACATGCTGCTGGAAACAGTATCTGGTGAATACGTGGAACTATCTTAACAAAATAAGACATGGCATCTGCACCAGGTAGAACCCTTGATTTGATTTTTCAACTTATGCAACAAATGATAGAGCTACAAAGGGACAATATCATGCTTTGGAGGGATGGAACTCCTAATGTGATGCAAACATCCAACACAAAAACATAGATTGTCCTGTCATTGAACCCAAAGAAATGGACAATCACTGGGCATTATTCCTTGATGCTTGGACTCGGTATGTGTAAACTTACCAACCCTTTTGAAATACACAACAAACTGGGAATGACCTGCTGGCCCAAATTCAACAGGCTCTTTTTTGACCTTATAGTGGATGAAACCTTAAATTCAGCTATAGAGGAAAGGCTTTTGTTACACATCCAACTTACTGTGGTAAATGGCTTGCACAAGGAAGTTCACTGGCAGACCTTTCATTTGACACATCAGGTGGAAGGTGAGTCAATCACTCATTTTTTAGCTATGAGCTCAATCCTAATTTTGCTCATTCATAGTTGATTGCCCCAACATGGAAGGCTGTGGTCAGCAAGTCAACTACTCATGTGACATGATAGCTGGACAGATGATTGTGGGACTTGTTAACAAGGGACACCATAGTCAAGTTTTGGCCAAGGCTGCCAACCTCACTACACTCAAGTAGATGTTCAACTAACTCGTCAGCTTGGAAATGATGGACAAATCAGCGGCACAGTGGCTAAATGATGTTAGCCTGTCAACCTCATCCTACCTACAGATATCTGGTCATGAGCATGATGCGGGAAGACATTGCATACAGGTGGATCAATTAGTAGAAAAGTTTGCCCAGCAGCTAAACTGCTATGTCATAATTGTGGGATTAGGGGTCATGTAAAAAGGGTATGCTGGAAATCTACTAAAATTGAAATTGGAACCATGAACAGATCAACAAGGGGCGAGACAGGGTGTGATCCATTCACTTCCTCAAACACTAGTCTGAAAGTTACACCCACCTGCACCATCCGATATGCTGGCAGATCAAAACAGAACTGTAAAGCCAGTTTGATACCACTCGGTCCTGTGCCTCATCCTGTGTGGAATGGAAAGTGATTTGAAGGAGGTGTCCTAGATCCAATCACTGACAATAGAAGGGACTATTTTGCTTTTACTCACTTAACTTTGGAATGTGTTTTTTTTTCTTATAATATTTTTATGTTAATTGAAGCACTCAACATAAGAAGCATTTGCTGGTTTAAAAAATTCAGGAATTCAAGTAGTCTACAAAAGTAAGGAAATAAAAAAATTATTTGGTACCCTCTTCTTCCACCCCACTGATAAAATAACCTTATATTCCAGTACATTCCATAATACAGAGTGGTCAAGATCTAGATCCCTTCAATCAAGATCTCACAAAAGGTAAAGAGAGAAAGAAGAAGAAGTGTCAGAACAGGGGGGTATGTTTAATTGTAGTTTAATTTAAATATATATGAAGAGTGGTGGCTATAAATTATTTCCCATTGACAAGAACAGAAAAAAAGTTCTTCATATTCAGCTTGTGTGATGACTTGAGTATTGGCCACCATAATATACTACTTTACAACATATACATTATGCATCACAACTTTAATCATACATCATTAGAATTTGAAAAGACATTTTTGATTAAAGATACTGTTCAAAAATGTAAAAATAAACTTTTCTATATATTATCTAAGAATGCTGTTTCCATTATCTACATCTACATATATAGAAATAGCAGACAGTAAAATTTAAAGTTTGTTTAGTCCAGCTTGAATGTTTTAAAAATGTATGTTAATTGTGAAAAGCTACCATTTTTTTGTAATAAGCCTTCTTTTGCAGATTTGGACTTTTCTTCTAAGTTTCCTGTTTTCTACTTACATTTTTTATAAAATATGAAAATTGCAGTCTCTTGTAGCAGATCTTAAACCTTTTTCAAGGCTCAAAGCCATTTAGGATTTCTTTCTTCCTCATCTTGATTTTATCGCCTCTAAGTTAAATCTAAGAAAATAAAAATTGCCAACTTTAAAAAAAAAGTATGAATAACAAAATGTAAAAATTATAAGTTTCCAAATTTAAAAAGTCTGTACTGGGAGCAAACTACCTGCATATGGATGGAACATGAATTCAGTAAAATACACAAAAATAGAAAGAGGCAAGGACATGTCTACTGCTCAGACTTATTCAACCTTTATATTGAGGCAATCCTGAGAGAATTAGAAATCCTGTGGAGTGAAGACAGAATTAAAAATTCAAACACCAAATGACAAAAAAAAATGGTTTCTAAGTTGGAAGGTTGTGCATGTTTCTGGTCAATAAATTTATGTTTTGAAAATAAATATTTAACATTTTTCAACCACGCATCATGTTCCCACCAACAATAAAAATCATGCTTTGTGATCCCTTTGAAGGGTATTTAAGCAAAGTTTCTAGGTGAACAAATCAGTAAGGGGAGACAGATGGCAACAGTTTACAACACCTTCCTCACCAAGCAACATGACACTTACAATTTCCTCCTCACTTTCTTCCTTGCCTCTTCATTCGGGCGTATTTTCAGCAGCCCTCATTCATGAAGTAGAGATTCGGCCATCCCACTCAGTGAAAACCTGATTTCAGCTTGACCATCTTTACACATTCTTATCCTGACTTCCAATAAATCATTTCTGAACCAAAAAGGAAAATGGACATACTAAAGAGACATTTCACTTTGTTTCAATACAGTCAACATAAAAGAAATAAATTTCCATAGCAGAAACTCTGTAGCAGTTGTTTTGCATGCTTCTCTTATCTTCTTTGTTTATATATTGAACATATGCCTTTAACTAAAAAATACACACACAACCCACAACTTTGTTAACATCCACAGGACAATAAAAACCTTCAGAGCTGGAACCATCAACTACATATGATCAACATCCATTTCTGAAACACATATCATAACTCAAAGTGACCTAAAGGACTTAGAGATTTGAAACATTCTAAGAGTAAAGCAGAACTGTTTGGTTCCAGGTTCCAGCAGTGGAATCTCTTAGCTGGTGATGTACAGATTTCTCATTTCCATGATCATCACAAGGATCTAGTCACATTCTTCCTTATGGAAGTTTATTTAGTGTACTGCAATGAAATCAGTGATGTTATGCAATCAACATGGGTTACAATCCAGAAGGCTGTTCATGGATTACTCACAGGCAAATGTCAAAGCTATCTTGTTATACAATGGTAAAGTTTTACCTCCAATCCCAGTTGGTCATGCAGTTCACATGAAAGAAACTTATAACAATATGAAACAACTACTGAGATGTATCAACTATGATCAACGTAACTGGCATTTTTGTCATGATTTGAAGGTTATTGCTCTCTTTCTAGGACTACAAGGTAGATATATCAAGTACTGTTGTTTTCTTTATGAATGGAACAGCCAAAACAGCTCTCATTATATCAAGAGAAACTGACTACTATGACAATCATTGGAACTTGGGAGGAAAAATGTTTCGCATCCACCACTAGTTTAGTCAAAGCAAATTTTGTTGCTTTCTCTTCACATCTTATGAAAAGTTTTTTGAAGGCTATGGACGAAACAAAGGCAGCATTCAAGTATGTGAAGAACAAATTTCCCAGGATAAGTGAAGCAAAGATAAAGGAAGACATCTTTGTTTATCTCCAGATTTGTGAACTTTTGGATGAAAGGTTTGACAGAGTTTTATGGGGAAAGGAAAAAACTGCATGGAAAGTTTGCAATTCAGTGGAAACCAACTTTCTGGGTAATGAAAGAGCAGAAAATTACAGAAAACTGGTGGAAAATCTCCTGGAGATATACAAACATCTTGACTGTAACATGTTGAAGATCCACTTCTTAGACTTGCATCTTGATTTTCCCCCAACACTGTAGTGCTGTGCGTGATGAGCATGGAGGGAAGGTATCAGGGCAGGTGGGATCCATCATTGCTGGCTGATTATTGTTGGACTGTGATAAGAGATGATCCTTTTGTAGTTTGCAAAAGACAAAGAAGTGTCATATGGTTACTGAATAGTTGCACTTATATACTTTTGAAAAGAGTTTTCAGGTTGTATTTTATTCAATATACATATATATTGCCATTTTGATGTGTCCATTCATTGTACTCATGTATATGACATAACTGACTAAATAACTTACTAAATCAAAAGCCAATCATCTAATTTGAAGGTCATTTTTAAATTCAGTAAAAAGTACATAAGAATTGGCACATTTCTTTTCCGAAGTAGTCAGCTTGTGAAAAATTGTAGACCAGTGTAATTTACCTGATGCCTATGGTATATTAAAAAAATTGCACAATTAAAAATATATTTTCAGAACAGAAAAAAGCTTATGAGAAACTGAGAGAAATCGTGTAAAATTCTGTTGCGAAAAAGGAAATCTTAGGCTAACATGGAGAATAGAACTTCAATATTATAGGTATGCAGATAATCCTTCTGTTGCCAGCCTCTAACCATCAACTATCTCATATATTGTATTCTCATAAGATGGAGAGTATAGATAAATATATATTTTTAGTTCCTAACAATGCTTCCAATTACTTACAGGTGTTTGTAGACCTTTGATTTCTGAATGCCACTGAATGGATTATTATGTCTTCAGCCAAAAAGATTTTTCTATACCAACTGTTTATTATATAATACGTAAACTGATACTTATAATAAGTATCTGAGGAGACAATCCTAGTATGCAGTACTAGGTAGTGCCTGAAAACCATATTGCAGGTGGACCTAAGCCTTATTAGTGAAATTAGATAAATCATTTTTTAATCATTTTTCTCCAAACAAGGCAATAAGGTCATTAGGATGCAAGGGGCTACTGAGAGTGAATGAATATGAGAAAAGAATATAAAACAATAAAAGAACAAGAATCAAAAATACAGAAGATAATGATTGACATTGCATCTAAATTTTTAAAGATTAAATTTGACTGGGAAGCAAGAAACCAGAAGAGAATTTTCTACAAGTGAGAAGTGCAAGAAGAAACCATTAGCATAGAACTTACGGTTACATTTAGCCATTTCAACTGTAAAATGAATTTGTAAAGTCTGGGTAGCAAAGATGAAAACTCATCAGAATGATTACCATGAAAATATTTATCAAAAAGTCATAAGGAAGCTACATTACAGGAGTGGAAATGAGACTGAAGCTGAAATGCCAGGTGAGGACCAATAACATTGCAGATGTTAAAATCTGTTCAGAATCTTTTTATTTTATCAACTGGTCTGTGCTGTCAAGAAAAGTTATTAAAGATCACCTAACCAGATGGTGGTTTCTCCTTACAAAGAGGGATGCAGGTTTGAATCTTGCCAGAAAGTGTTCTCTTTATTAAGTTTTCTCAAGCAGACAGTTTCGTAGAGAGAATAAATACTGCTTAAATAAATGGAGAACCTACTTAATTACAGGTATTTACTAAAAAATGTGAAGTAATAAAAAATATTTTAGATTAAAAAATAAAGTCAATTAATTCTTTAGAAATTACTTTTTTGTTTGTAACTGCCTTTAATGCATAACATTATCAAGTAGCAAAAGGTGTGTTTCAGTAATTAAGTAAAATAAAAAAATAGTTCTGAACTGATATCAAGTACTTCATTTTAGGAAATTAGCTATTTCCTATTGGTTCAGAATGGACTGTCTACTCACAGATGAAGAAATAACTCAATGAAAGCAAGATGCAATTCTACTGATGAATCCTGATAATACCATGGACAGAACATTTGAGTAATAAGGAAGTTTTACAGAGAATAGGAACAAGGAAATAATCAGAAAGAAACAGTTGAAATTTCTGGGCCATATAATGAAGAAAGGAGGTTTGGAGAATTTAACATTCACAAGATGTAATGAAAAAGAGAAGCAAGAAACAGTGAGTAAGATATTTAAAAGTTTGAGTGGTAAAGAGTCAATAGTTATTAAGAGCAAAAAACAAACAGGAACTTATGGATAGCCATAATCATGCAAATCTTGAAAATTCATGGCATATACAAAAATATGTCAAATTGTAATTTTGCTTTTAAATTGACTCCAGAGAGATTTGTTAAATCAACTGAATACATCCAGGGAAAGATTTCTACAAAAATAAAATTAAATTAAAAAAACATTTTTGGTTGATGCAAAAGTTCACAGCACTACACTTTGGCACAATACTAGCATTGTCCTTGAAGTTTACTCACTTCTTTATCACTTGAACAATCAGTCAAATATGATATGTTGTTCATCCCCACCCCACCAAGAATATGTGTGTGTAATCTCAAAGACAGCCAGATGTAACAATATGATTTCTCACACATCTTTAGAAGGTAAATTCATTCCTTTTAAGTCCACTCAGCTATCTGAGTTTTGTAGGAATTTTGTCTCCAGTCCATCTTTGAGTAAAGTTAAGTGTCAGTGTTTTTGGGGATTTATGTCTACAGCTGCCTTTGAATTGGTAAACATAAAAAATTATCAATGATTTTAGATAGTCATAAAAGTAGTCCTTTGAAGATTTGACCATCCATGTGGCTTTGGGGTGGGTCCAAACCTTCTGGAACACAAATGGATGGAGGGGGGAACCCAATGATTATCCATATAAGCAGAGAGAAGCAGGAAGTCAGCAGAGAAGCCAGCAGAGAAGTGGGGTTCCAGCCATGAGAGATGTAGGTAGGTGACCAGAGAAGTTAGAGCTGCCCAACGGTCAGTGACAGAAGGACCAGTATTGAGGAATCAGGAGTTGCCAAGCCCAGAGGCCAGTGAGGAAGAGACCAGCTGAAGTCAGGGAGATAGCAATTCAGCTGAAGGAAAAGATAATTGAGAAATTGTATTTGTTAATCAAGGTGAAGTTGTTCCCCTTCTACCTTCTCCATGAGTGAGGTACGATTGAGGCGGAAACACAGGGATAGGGACAGTTGGTTACCACCACGTGGTGTTGGAAGGTCACTAAATAAATTCTCTCTCCACACACAAGTCTTCTTGTAGTCATTTATTTAATTCACATTGGTAGCAGAGCATTTAGATTGAAAAAAAATGGCTTCGAAGTTTATTTCCCCACCTGCCTTAAACACGGACAAGTACAATACTTGAAAAAAAGAAATGCAAGTGTGGGAACTTGCCACCAGCTTAGAGATACATAGATGCGCCCCAGTGGTACTTCTATCCTTGGAAGGAAAGGCCAGGGAAGCTGTACTAGAATTGGACATTGCCACCCTAAATGGCATGGAAAAGTTATACCAAAAACTGGACACACTTTTCTTGGAAGACACAAACCAGGCGGCTTTTACAGAGTATGAATCCTTTGAGTGATACACACGACAGAGAACTGATTCAATTGATGATTTTCTTATCTGCTTCGATCGTAACGTTGCAAAATTAAAGGAACACAAAATATCGCTGCCCGAACCGGTTCTCGCGCATAGGGCATTAAAAAGCACAAATCTCACCCCTGAACGGCTGGTGAAAGCCACAGTTAAGGAACTTAGTCTTAACGAAATGTCTAAACAATTGAAGAAGATTCTGCATAGACAATATTGCGACGCTTCATCACCCACCACTCATTCAGTCATGGTGAAAAATGAAATGGATGTTGCCTTCAGCATGGATAATCAGGAGGAGCAATCTAGTGGGACCTTTTACAATCATTCAAATAGAACTACTCGCTTTTCTGGTCGGCGAGGTAATGGCAGGAGGGGTCGTAACAGAAATTCAACACGCTCCACTGATAAAAATCTAAACCCACTAGGACCTGAAGGAAACACCACTAAATGTTTCACATGTGGATGCAAATTCCACTGGGCTCGTGAATGTCCATATACAGAAGATACTTCACATAAAAAGGAAGACAATGAAAACATACTCGTCTCCAACCTCATGCTGATGAGTCAGCAAAAAGGGGAAGATAGCGCTAACACGTTTTTGGGTGAAACACTAGGCTCGGCCGTCTTGGATTCTGGTGCCTCTGGAACTGTTTGTGGAAAGAAATGGTACGAGTGTTTTCTTGAAACTATACCAGAAAAACAAAAAAAATATATAAAAATTCGAGACGGAGTGAAAACATATAAGTTTGGTGATGGAAACAAACTCAAATCCATCTATACAGTCACTCTACCATGTGTCATTGCCGCCGTTGAAGTCAGTATCATAACTGATGTTGTGGACTCTGACATACCACTTCTGTTAAGCAAAAATTCCATGAAAAGAGCCAGGACATGCCTCAATTTTGAGAATGACACTGTTACCATGCTGGGGAGAAAAGTCCCAATGCAGTGTACTTCAGCTGGTCACTACCACATCCCTATTAGGAGACCTCTACCAGACCGAGGTAAGTTCAATCAAATTTTATTTATTAAAGAAATTGCTAATAAAAATAGACTAGAGAAAATTAAAATTGCCACAAAGTTGCATAGACAATTCAGTCACCCCAGCAGCAAAAAGCTATGTGATTTAGTGAGAAATGCTGGAATGAGAGATTCTGAATTTATCAAAATTTTACAAGAACTTCCTAATTCATGTGAAATTTGCATGAGGTAAAAAAGGGCTGAACCTAGACCCATTGTTGGATTCTCATTAGGAACCTATTTCAATGAGAGCATTGCCATGGACATCAAAGAAATTAACGGCAACAAGGTACTGCACCTAATTGACCATGGTACAAGATACAGTGTTGGAGTCATGATTCCTAGTAAGGAAAGTTCTGACATCATTAATGCCATCTTTAAACTTTTGTGGTACGTACCACTGCTGCTGAAAGTCCTTGGAGCAATGGGTTAAATGAAAGACACAATGGGATATTGGGAGAAATGGTAAAGAAAACCATAGAAGATACCAACTGTAGTTTCGAGGTAGCACTTGCATGGGCCATAAGTGCCAAAAACACGCTTCACAGTGTTCACGGATACAGTCCCAATCAACTTGTTTTTGGCAAAAAACCCAACCTACCTGCTTTTCTAAATGACAAACTTCCTGCATTAGAAGGTGTTTCCACCAGTGAAGTTGTTGCAAATAACCTAAATGCTATGCATGCTGCCAGGAAACAATTCATAGCATGTGAGTCCTTGGAGAAACTAAGACGTGCACTTCATCACCAAGTTAGAACAGGTATAGCACAGGCCTACAAAAATGGTGATGCCGTCCTTTATAAAAGAAACCTGTGTGATAGATGGCTTGGTCCAGGAACTGTTATAGGGTGGGAACATAAGCAGGTGCTTGTCAAACATGGTGGCACATATATAAGGGTACATCCATCTCGCTTAACACCCTACCCTGAGACATATCGAAGTTCTTCCAGGGACAGCATCAAGAAACCTAGTGCCTCACAGAATAGGCTTGAAGAATCTCCAGAAGTACCAATTTCTGAAGAGTTTGATATGAATGAAGATTTGGGAACCACAAACAACAATGTCGAGCAACATCAGACTGTAGAAGCAAGAGATAGACCACATAAACAGGACTTTACTCCAAAGAAAATTGAGCTTCCTAAACCAGGACAAACTATTAAATGCAAGCTTGCCAATGACCGATCCAGAATGGAAAAAATTCAATGTCATAAGTAGGGCAGGCAAAGCAACAGGCAAAAACAAGCATTTGATGAATGTGGTTATGGAACAGGGTGAACCTTTTTGGCTGGACTTTGAGCATGGGGTATCAGAGTGGCAAACAAGTGAGGTTGAGGAAACTGAACTTGAACACACTTCTTGTGAGGAGGAAAATATAATGATTTCCTCCTCTAATGATGACCTGGAACTGGAAGAGGCAAGAAAGAAAGAGCTCCAAAGCTGGGTTGAAAATAAAGTGTACACTCAAGTACCCGACCAAGGTCAACCAAAAATTTCCACAAGATGGATTTACACAAATAAAAATTCCAATGGCAAGCAAACCTATAAAGCCAGACTTGTGGCAAGAGGCTTCCAGGATAGAGACACTAACAACATAAGAAATGATTCTCCCACATGCTCTAAAGAAGGTTTACGCATAGCACTGGCAATAATGACAGCTAACCAGTGGATGTGTAAATCAATAGACATAAAGCAGTTGGATCGACTGGTTTATCTGGATCCTCCTAAAGAAGCCAATGTACCTCAGGGCCATATCTGGAAACTCTCAAAATGTGTATATGGCTTGACTGATGCTTCTAGGTCCTGGTACTTAACACTCAAGGAAGAATTAATGAAGTCAGGAGCAATAGCTTCAAAATATGATCAAGCAATATTTACATGGCATTTCAGAAACAAACTGCAAGGTATAATTGCTGCTCATGTTGATGATTTTTGCTTTGCAGGGTCAGAGATCTTTCAAAGCAGAGTTACAGACAGGCTTCGTCATGTATTTGCAGTTAAAACCGAAGAAACTGCTGAGTTCCAATACATAGGATTAGATATAAAAAAGAATAATGAGAATATCAAACTTGGACAAAACGAGTATGTAAAGAAATTAAAATATATTCCGATAGAAGCAGGCAGGAACCTTAAAGACACAATTTCCACAACAGAAATTACTGAAATCAGGCAAGTTATTGGTCAACCTAACTGGCTGGCCACCCAAACCAGACCTGATCTAAGTTATGATGTTAGTGCATTAAGCTGCATTCTAAAACAACAAAACGTAGAATGTATAAAACAAGCCAATAGAGTAGTTAAGAAAGCAAAAAAGGAAAAATCACAGATAGACATCCCTGACTTAGGAAACCTTAAGCATTTAAAAATTGTTGCATATAGTGATGCTTCTTTCGCTAATTTGACAGATGGAGGATCACAAGGAGGCTATATACTCTTTTTGGTAGGAAATAATAATAAACACATGCCCATTGCATGGCAATCCAAATGCATTAGAAGGGTGGTCAAAAGTACACTGGCTGCTGAAACTCTAGCCATGGTTGATATGTCAGAAGCCTGCCTGTTTTACAGAAAACTATTATTGGAACTACTGCAACTAAAAGATGAAACTGAGAACATTAAGGGCATATGCAAAACTGACAATTCCTGTCTCTATGACTCAGTACATTCATCAACACAGATTTTGGACAAGAGACTTCGCATTGAGATGGTCATTTTGAGAGAAATGTTGGACAGAAAGGAAACTGCAGAGTTCTCTTGGATACCAACTGATGAACAAGTTGCAGACTCCTTGACAAAGAAAGGAGTACCATCATTTAAAATCCTTGGCTTTATATCAGAGCCCAAGGAATCATCTGTTTAATAAATTCAAAATTTTTTTTTAATCTCTTTTTCAGATGGTCATGTGAAAGAAGAAAGAAAAGAAAAAAGGGGAAGAATTGTTAATCAACGTGAAGTTGTTCCCCTTGTACCTTCACCATGAGTGAGGTACGATTGAGGCGGAAACACAGGGGTAGGGACAGTTGGTTACCACCACATGGTGTTGGAAGGTCGCTAAATAAATTCTCTCTCCACACACAAGTCTTGTTGGAGTCATTTATTTAATTCACAGTATTGTTGTGAACTCCTAACCAGTGTTTTAAAAAAGATTTGTCGTCATTATTATTACTTGTTGAAAGTGATCACGGCCAACAAGACGAACCTGTGAACATAGCGAGTTTGGTGTATATGCAAAAATACAATCAACCTTAGTTGTCATAACATGTGCAGTGAACGATGGACAATCAGAGAACGTTGTCACAAAACTTGTCACAATTTTGCCATGAATGTCATCACACAGATAAACACCTTAAGTTAATTAAGACTATAAAGACAAAGTCTCATTCATCGGCAAGTTTATTAATAACCAAAAGGGTAAAACTAGAAAAAGAAATAAATACATATGAATAAAACTATTTAGTCTGAAAATACAAACAAATAAAGGTAACCAGAAATATGATAAAAGCAGCCAGAGTCTTGAATATAAAACTAAGATCATTTGTCTAAATGGATAAAGAAATGTAGTGAATACTTCATTTACATAAATATGTATATAAAGTTTACTACAGGAATACATTCCAATGTTGCAATGAGTTTCATTTTACAACAGTGTGTGTGGACAGTGGACACATGTTGAATGTATTTCTCTGTGTAGAATCCTAATATATAAAATATGGGTGCTTTAAACAAATTTTCAAATAATATCACGAAATAAAATAGAAAACTGTCAGACAGAAAAGGTATTAAATGTTACAAATCAGTGACAGTTAACATTGGGGGGTGATGTTAGAAGGAGGATGAAACTGGTATTTACCCAGTCTCCCCATGATGAGATGTGACACAAGGTCAAGTTTACTGTGGGAAATCCAAGTGTATACACTCGGGCCAATGGTCAAAATTTACCCAGCCCACTTTGCATGTCTATTTTTCTCAGCTGAGTCTCTGTCAGTAGACAGAGCCCCGACTTTGTTGTCCTCTGCTGGAGAGCTTGACAATCACAAGCCAGACAGCAGACTGCCTGACTCTGATGAGCTTTAATGAAGTCTGCAGATAATGTAACTACCAACCACATAGTTGGTGTCATGCCTTTATTGTGAGGTGTTCTGGTGATGGGCTAACTGGAAGCAGTCAAAATGGTGACCAACCTAAAAGGTAACTAAACTACAAAAGGTACAAACAAAGGGAAGTAAAATGATACACAGTTTCTCTATTGTGGTAACAGAACATATGTAGACTAAGAAAAGTTCATTTTGTAGGAAAATGAATTTTTTTATCATTTCACCCCCAAGCAAGGCAATAATAAAGCCACTAAAATGCAAGTGATTACAGGAAGTGAAAGAATGAGAAAACTTTAGCAAGGAAGAAAGTCAATAAAAGAACAAATTTCAGGAAGACAGAAGATGGTGATTGGTGTTGCATTTACATTTTTGAAGATTGTAGGTAGCAGGGAAGCAAAAAACTGGAAAACAGTTTCACAGGTGAAAGTGTGAGAAAAGAAATTATTAGAATAGAACTTGAGCTAGTTCAATAGTAAAACGGGGAGACCTAGTTGCCAATCTAGTAGTATGTATAAATTCATGTGGTTGAAATAACAAAGAGGAAAGCTCATAAATTTCATTGTTATGTTTTGCTATTCAGATCAGTATACTCATCATAGTTATTATAATCACAATGTTTTGGCAGTTGTACTCTGCAACCTTCTTAAGGTGTCTGTTGTATTATAAAGGATGTGATGAGTAAATTGTTGCCATTTTATAATTTTAATTTTGTGCATGCGTGTTTATTATGATTTTGTCAATGGCACAGTATAGTAGGAACATTTGGGCACCGTCTGTGAGAAAAAGAGCACCATGATGCAATTCACTCAGCAAGAAATTTGGAAACAACATGCTGTGTTGCTTGGCATTCATGCCGGAAGCTCCAATACGAACATTGTGTTTGGGTATCAATCTAAGGAGAGTGCAGAAGAGTCAGATGAGCCTAATGGTGATTACAAAGGTACGGCAGCTCAGAAAATTCACTCTGATTGTTCTGAAAAGAAAAAAACTTCCAAATTTGTTGGTGAGATCCATGCCATGATTGAAAACCATCCCTCTAAGTCAATCAGGTCCATAGCCAGGGTGTTAGTGGGTGGCTGTTGGAAAACTCTATGTCTGACAACAGGACTCTGCACCATACCACACAAGCAGGAGAAGCCAGTCATGGCTTTCAGACAATTTCTGTGACCCCATAACCCCTTAAATTTGGCCACCTAACTCCCCAGATTGCAATTCCCTTCATTATTATGTGTGGGGTGTAGTTGAGCAAGAGGCCAACAAAATTCCTTGTAAAATCAAAGATGAAGGTAAGGATTATAGTAGCATTCACCAACTTAAACAAGGAGACCCTCCAGAAGATTTGCAGGAGATTCTGAAGTCGTCTGGAGGCCATGATTGAAGCCAATGGTGATTTTATTCAATGAACTTACTAAAGAGTAAGTTCATTGAATAAAATCGCCATTGGCTTCAATCATAATCTAAATGATGTAAGAATGAAAATAACACTGACATCTCATTTTAACAGATATATTTACCAAAATTACATAAAAATATCTTGAAATACTAAAATTTCAAGATATATTCATGTAATTTTGGTAAATATATCTGTTAAAATGAGATGTCAGTGTTATTTTCATTCTTACTTCATTTAGACGATGACAATTTACACATTGTACCATGTATATGATGAATTCCCTCGTCATTTCAAATGCATGTCAGCCAAAGATTAACTTTTTGCTTTATTCTACATTTTAGTGTTTGTGTCATCCTTGAGCCACTAAATCTGCTCTTGTTTTTGCAACCCACATTCATACTTCAAAATGTTCAACAGAGACTGTATTCTTCCAAATTTGCCTGAGATTAATTATGTACCCAATCCTTGTGTTCTGAATGCCACTTTGGCATGTTTTTCTCTGCCTAAAATGGTCAACAACATAATTCCTCAAATTTCAATGGTCATCTTCCAATACATTTTATATTATCTTTCAGTTTATCTTTGTATCTGAAAAGAGGTCTAAGTTCCACATTCTTCCATGGCCATGAGTGAGAATTTTTTTTAATCATTTCACCCCAAGCAAAGCAGGAATCCCACTAGTTTTTTTGTGTAATTTTGGTAAATATATCTGTTAAAATGAGATGTCAGTGTTATTTTCAATTTTTTGTAATTTAGACAATTTATCCATCATACCCTGTATGCTTTGCTATTCTGACCAGCTGCTCATCTTGGCTGTTATACTCAGAAAATTTTGGTTCTCCTCATAAATCTTCATTTTTACCATCTTCTCTTCCATTCATATCACATAATCTCATTCATCTTTTGTCATTTTGTCAATAACCCTTTACCATGATACCTTGAATGGCTGTTAAGTTTTGTTTTGGATGAAAGTTAGGGTATAAAAAAAGTAAAATATGCAGTTTAGCTAAAAGGAGGCACAAGTTCATGGAATGACGAGGAAAATATCTTGATGATTGAATAATGATTCTATGAATTCATATGAATAAAAGATTTTATCAAATAAATACTGCAAAATTAAGCACCAAGCCAACAGTAGTTACTAAACATATTTTGTCAGGTTGTTCTGATGATATATTGGCCTTGTCTGAATGTATTTCATTTTTTATATATATATATGTAATTTTGTTTTGGGGTTAAAAAAGACATTATCAGATTCACAACAAAAATATATAAGTTACAAAAAAATCATACACAAGATACAACACAATAAACCTAAACAAAAATGATAAAAGGCTTCCATATAAATTTCAGAGAAATATTTGTATATTTCAAAGTGCATATATTTTCCAGGGATAAAACGTTTTTGCTTACCTGGTAGGAGCTACAATGGCTGTCAAAGTGCTGTCCCTTGAAATCTGCTTCAGTTGGCCATCAAATATGAAGTTTCAATTGGTGACAAAATTCTTGTTCTCGTATGTAATGGGAGTTTTCATATTTATGTAACTATTTTTTATAGTCTCACTTTTTTCTTTCTTTATTCTTATTTATCATTCTTATCTATATCATAAAGTAATTTTATGACTTAACTTTTAATTTTTCTTTTATTATTTATTATTTTGGTTTCATATTAATGTACTAAATGTTAAAGGTTATTTAGTAATTTATTTCTTGTTATTGATACACATACATACACAAACACACACACACGCATATTTAGAAACCTATAGCTAACATAGATGAATACACACACACATCAAGCATATGTTTTCAAGAAAAGAGTGAACCTTCAACTTTAAAACTCTTTGTCACTTTCTATTGGCTTCATTCCTCTGTAATCAGAGAAAATTGTGTGTCAGGAAGATAAAACCAGGACACAAGGGTTTCACATCCTGTTCGTTCTGGTTCTGCTAATTACTTTGGCAATCAAAGTTCACAAAGTCTTGTAATCATATGGAGATGGTCAAGAGGAATGGCCTGGACAATCATAATCTATCAATTGTTTCAAGGATGCATTTCTATAATAAGAAAGTCTCAGTAAGGTTAAAATTTATAGTAAGGGATTCTACTGAGTCCTACATGCAAATTAGGTGTTAGCCCCTATAAAAATAGGTTTTTGGAAAAGGGTTGTCAGTTGGTGAAAATAAATTGCTGTCAGTATCAACTCCGGCTTTTGATTCGAGGATTATTATATCCAGCCGAAAGAATCTCTATAAAAAGTTGCCAACTAACAAAAACCCAAAAGAGAATTTCATGGAACAAATTTGGTAAATAGAATTTTGACTAATTTTCATTGACCAAACTAAAAATTAATATTTATTTACACACCTTTGTGGATTTCCAAATATAGCACTTAGATTACTTCACTAGCCCTAAAGTGATAAAGATATTTGACTCACCTTCCTCCTCCCTCGTAACACTTCGCAAGTAACTCTGTGTTTTCTGTTTTGTAGGCCCCAATTGTTTATCCTGTATATATTTTATGTTGTGTTTTAGTAAATTAAATATTTGTTTGTGATTTAGCGCTGTGTTGTGGTAAATCATTTTTTTTTCCTTTGTTACAATTATCAACACGTAACACAATCGACAAAATGTTAAGTGAATCAAATGAAGAAAATTACATATTGATTATTTTCTTTTTTTCTCTCTCTCTCTCTGTCTGTTGTGGTGTCTTCTCTCTAAAGTGTCTATATTGGACTCTTCTGCCTACTATAAGATTAGTAGGAGAGAAGGCCTTGGGGGAACAGTCGAATAGATTGAACACTGTGTCAACCAACACAAGCTCACTAGTCATGTAATACTCTTCTGTTGTACTGTTTAATATATGGAATAACTTCAACACTTGTTTTGTTATTTCTTAACCATTTACTTGGTCACAACACTCTCTCTCACACACACACACTGATTCTTTCTTAGAAGAAAATAACAAAGAATATTTCTCTTTGTAATCACAAGATATATACACTTTACATGACTATTTTTAGTGAATACACATGTTTGAAAGAGATTCCCACTTTTTAGTTAAAAGAGTGTCTACTGGCCTGCATGCTACAGAAAATTTGGCAAAGTTTAACCTTCATGCCTGCAAAACACAGTGCATCAAAAAGACGGTTATTCCCTTGACACTGCTATTACTGTAAACTACCTTTACTCTTGTGGCAATGTTTATTGTTTTAAAAAGTGATGATTAGAATTTTAATATAATATAAAAGTGGATTTATACAATTTCTTTATTCTTGAGAATTGACAAATATATCAAACACTATATGTGAGATTGTTTATTTACAAGAATGAATTTATATTTACAAGATTATAAAAATATATGAACCAAATAATATTTATTATTTACCATTTTATAAAGAAATAAACATGAAATAAATTTTTTTCATTCATAAATTTATAAAAATGTCTGTGAACAAGAAAATTTAAATAAACACTTAACAACGTATAAATGTAATTATAAATTTTGAGAAAGTGCAATTTCCAGACATTTCTTATATTTGTGAATGCTGTATAAATTCATTAAAATTGTTTTCATAGTTATTTACAAAGTCGTAAGTAATAAAAATTGCACTGTAGTTAGTTTACATATTTTGATAATTATTGTAATTTTTTTGTAAATTTTTGAATAAAAAAATTTATTTTCAAATTTCTTTATAAAATGGTAAATAATAAATCTTTATAAAAGGTAAATAATAAATATCACATAGTACTTGGTTCATATATCTTTAGAATCTTGTAAATAAACATTGTTGAGGGAATCAAAAATATATGCAGTATTAGTGGTGTCAAGGAAATAACCATCCTTCTGGTATACCTCTTTTTGGGGGACATGATGGTTAAAAATTGCCAAAATTTTAATAAAAAAAATGTGCTCTCCAGCAGAGAAATCACCATTTGTGGTGTGCTTTAGACCACTTGGTCACAGGGAGTGTCATATCCTAGCAAGGTTCTATTAACCCTTTTTTAAAGAATACACACTTCCTCATTCGGTTATTCCCAAAACTCCAAACACTGTGTATTATCTTTATCAGTCTGTGCACTTAAAAAATATTAAGATTTCTAGAGTGTACTGGCCAATATATATTTCTAAAGCATGCCATCAATTTCAAACATGGGTATCCACTAAGAATAATGTTTTAAGTAATTAAAATATCAGGTTCAAAATAAATCCATTAATTCTTTTGAAATTACTATACATTATATAAATACAAAGACATCTTGACAGGAATCTGGAGGTACACCTCAGATAAATCCAGTTATGAGAAAACTCTGCCACCATTCAATTTTGTAAATATGTCTTCTGGACTTGTCAGGTGGTAATTGTATGCATCCAAACAATCATTCAATGCTGTAGAAAAATCTATGCAGACTCTAATTTTATTATTTTTCTTTGTCACATTGTAGAGCTTGCCCACTCACTATAGTCCATTTTGCTTAGCACACCAATTTTTTCTAAATGGTCCAATTCCTTACTAATGGAAGCTTCTGCTGCAAAAGGTACTTTTCTTTTTGGTCTAAATATAGGTGTCACATTATCTTTCAGTTTGAATGTTGCTTTAGCTCTGGTGCACCTGCCAAGACTCTCAGAAAAAATTTCAGGAAATTTTCTCATTAATTCATTTCTTAATTTTTCCAATCTGTTTGAATTAACACCGACACTAAAGCAGAATGAATTAATTAGTTGGTTGAGAAGGTCAAATGACTCAATCCAATCCATACTGAACAGGTTCTGTGT